>VWZV01015083.1:311-14801 GCA_013397155.1 Irena cyanogastra
TCCAAGCATCTGAAAATAAAGCACAAATGTTTCCATTTTTGCCTTCTTACTAGTTCTGAATTGTGACCACTTTAAAAGTAGCTCTGTAAAAATAAGGTCTCTACTTACAGTGAATTTTATTTGACTAGGAAAGTAATTAGAGTAAAAGATCATCATTTGTAGAAGGATAATCAGCATTTTAAAGTAAAAATAGAAATTTTAAATAAAATAATTAGTAATCAAAAATATTTGTGTAGGATCATAACTAATCCTGAAACTGACATTTGAATTTTCTCAAAGCTTATTCTTAAAATACATTGAGTAAAAAAAGTAATTTATCATTTGAAGTTCACAACTGTGATAGAAAAATGTATTTTTTATTAATCAAAGCATATACTTCATTAGCAAGATCCTCTTTTAGCAGTGCTATGTATGTTCTGAACTAAGTATTCATCTGACAATCATGGCCTATTAAAATTAGGAATTATGCTAATGGTAGAAATTTATGATTCTAAATTTGTGAAGGTTGGTATAATTAAGATAGGCATGATGACAGAAGAAATGCTTCTATCAAACTTTTTCAAGGTGATCAGTGTAAACATTTTGATTTTTAAAGCCAGGATTTTAAAACTGTGCAATGTAATTTAATTAATCAAAATGTGGAGTAGGTGTCTTTGCTTCCTCTTCTTTAAGAATGAATAATTATGGTATTTTATTTCTGACATTAAATAATCTTGAAACTGAAGAAATTTGTACATGCGAAACTGCTTGAATTTGCTGACTTCAAATCTACCAGGTTTTGTTTTTTGTAATGTGAGGCCATACTAAAATTTTAAATTTACAAAGTATGGCTTAGTTTCAAAGGCTCCAGTAGACAACAGAAAGAAGATACCAAATTTTAAGCCCATTTGTTTGGGTTTCTCACTAGTGTGAAGAAAATTACATGCTGGTTCAGCAAATTTCATCTTTTCAGTGATTTCTGAATGAGGCAGAATACATTCTAGACTGTGGAATCTATAAACATTGAAAATGGGTTAATTTTATATTTGATGGGAATTAACAGTTTTACAGTTTCCAAGGCTCATTATGATGTTTAGTGCATAATTTGATTAATCTCTCCCTCCTTTTTCTTTTGATTTGTCAGGAGAATGTGTTGTCTTTGAGTATTAATAGGACTGATACAGTTTATAGATTAAAGTGGCAGAGCTGTGATCTCTTCAGTGTTCTGCACCCTGGTTGACCTTTCTACCATGAGGTCGTCTGACTGCCATTTAGGATCCTTAAAATTAGTAAAGATTTGCCATTTCTGTAGAGTTGTTTAATCTTCTATCCATAGGAAAGCATATCTTAAAAATTAGTACAGCAGAAACAGTAGCAATTACTATTGGGTGACAATGTCTGATATGTAATAGCAATTACATTGGGTGACAATGTCCCATTTGGCTCTTAAAAGTAAGTTGTGTCTGCTAGGTAGAGCTTATCTTAAGGAAGGACATGTGGTCTAAAAGTAGGTCTCTGTGAATAACACATTTTTCAAGGTGTTGTAGAATTTAGGATCATAATAAATAATGGTAATCTCTCACATGAGAATCCATTTACCAAATAAAAAAAATCATAATTCCCTTGGTTTATTATTTTTCTAAGCAATCCATATTCATTTTATTTATAAGAACAATTAGATTAAAAGCTTCTTAAGAATACCAGGTGGCCTGACAGATACAGGATTCTTTTGGCAAGACAAAATAAACAAAACCTATAGAAAGGAAGAGAAATAAGTCACATATTTATTGGAGAAATGCATTATCAAAGGATAATTTCACAAAATAGAACAGGAACCTAAATTTTGTTATGTAGTGATGGAAACTGCAGTTTAAACTTTTATCAAATTTATCTTAAATTCTTATATGGGTCAGGAACAACTGAAATTGTGTTTTCCCACTGCCTGTGAAAGAAAATTGTTACTTAAATTTTAATTAAAGCCTTTCCAGAAGCAAACTACTTATTGGTAAAAATCCTTCTTTGCACACCTGCACCAAATTATTAAACTTCTCTGGAACAAAATTAAACAGCTCAGTAGAATAGCTATGTAATTCCCTGTACTGGCCCTCTCTTCATTTGTTTCTCTGGTAATAAACATTCTACCATAAAGGCAGAGTTATAACGAAAACATAATTCAGTCTTGTAGCCTCAGTAACCTGGATTGACCTGATTAAACAGCAGACAACAGAAGTCATAAGATTTGCATAAAAATTACAATGCTTCAAATCAAATCAGTTGTGGTTCTTCACCTCATCCTAGTTCTAGTGGCACAATAAAAATATAGGAATAAGTTTATGCCTGGGTGGAAAGCGAATTTAATGTGTATTAGGGTAGTGAAATGTAGATTACTGTAGATTTTAGATATAGCAGACAGATACAGAAGACAGATGAGGCTTCTCCTCCCAGGAGGTGTCAAAACATTATACTCTAGTCTACTAATTGTTCATTAAAAAATAGGAAACTATACTTCTTTCACATCACATTCCTATATCTCTAGATTCACACTCAGCCAATGTAAAAAACATCATTACATATGCGTATAATAAGAACATACAAAAATTACATTTGAGAAAGAGTGAAAACATTCACTGATCTTAAGAGAACAGAGCTTTAGCTAACAAGAATATATTTTTCCATAGCAGCAGCAAGAGCATATTCTTTGAATATTCCATATTCTTAATCTATCAGAGTTAATAGATAATTGATTAAACCATGGCAAAAATTATAATAAAAATTGAATACTAGACCCTCATGATTCCATCATTAATAATAGGATTTGTGAGATTCAAGTTACTCGTAACTTCTGAAAAGTAAATATTCTTATACTTAACTCCTAGTAATATCATTGAAAGGCACAATACAAATTCCTTCAGCCTTCACCCTGTACTAACTGCACCCAAATTGTTTTTCCCAGAATTCTTTCATGAGAAGTTTCTCAGAGGTTTATTTACTGTATATACTATTGCATTTAGGTGATTCCTCTGATTGTTATGACAAAAATTAAATGCCTTTTTCCCAGTTTTTGACATAGATTTTCAAATATCATATGACTCTAGGCAAATTGTCTACAACTATTCCTTTCATATACTCTCTTTAGATTTCTTAGAAAGAGATAAGTTATAATACCCATTAATAATAAGTTATAAGTTAATAATACCTGTTATTTAGAGCTTCTAATTCACAGAGAAACGTGTAAACCTTTGCTTTTCAGATGCAAAAAGTTTCCTTCTTAGATTTTGCTTTTACATGGAAACTAAAAGGGCATTTCTGTCTGCTCCAAGGATTTAAAATTCAGCGTAGGGAGACTTAACCCTGAAATAAACTGGGAGAAAAAGTATGAGTTCCCTGTATGTGAAAGTCTCAAGAAGAATCACAGCTTTCCATCACCCATCACATAGGTCTTGACACCCTCCTGTGCTTCGCAGGATGCATAGGATTTACCAAAAACATTTCTGCTGAAATAGTGTCTTAAATCAGTGGCAACTCTGTACACTCTAGTAGCTAGGTTTCAGCCCAGTTCTCCCACATTCCAGAGGTGCTGTGGTTATTCACACTTTCTTTGTTCTTGAATTCATGTACAAGTTTTCTATACAACAATTTCATACTGTTATGGCATAAAGGGATGATTTTCTGCCCCACTCTCACCTGGCCTACTTTTCTAATCTTTGACAGATTGCTATTCAGTCATTTTACTCTCATTGACTCTATTTATTTTGCAGGGTAAGTATGAGAAGTCAATAAATCTAAAAAATTCTTCAATGTCTGCCTTTGCAGTTGGCTAAGACTGTTCTGAAGAACAAATGAATAGTGTGAAGTAGGAAAAAAAATTCATTTGGCAACAGATGGCAATAAAATCTTACTTGGCTTGCAACCTCCCCTTTGCTTTCCATTCCCTATTTGATTGACAGCACTGGCTTAAAGCATAGTGTAACCTTTTGATTCCTTACAGTAATACACCTACTGGATTTATGAATCAACTTTGCCTGGTAACTATTTTCTTTTGTCTGAAAACTTTGTTAACGGGGATGAGCTGTATATCTTCCTGATGAGGGCTGCATATCCCTGGAGTGGTAATTACTGATGCTGCTTGTCAAACTATTCCATGGAAGTTAGATTTTGTGATTTTCTATCTATGAAAATATATTCATAATTTTTGACTTGTGGAGATTTTTTACATGTACTTTTCTTCCATGTATGTATGGTAGTGAGCAAATAATGTGGTTTAATGTAAACTGTCAGTTTTGTCTCTAAGCTTCTAGCAAGGCTGAGATAGAGCAGGAACATTTGATAATTGGAGCAAGTGTTATAGCACAAGTCTGAAAGGATGCTAGATTCAATGTCTAAAGGTTTAAAATAAATGTGTTGAATTACATTTTACAGAAGGCTGTCCTGCTGCTGTTAGAAAGCATGAGAAAGGAGTGTGTGGGTGTGGTCTTTTCCACCTGGGCTGGCTGACAATGAATCAGCGGTGGGTTGTGCTAAGCAGCTGTTTCCAATTTGGCTTTCCACACTGGGCGTCCCTGGAACAAGATTACTGCAGCACAGTGGCAGGTGCACCTGATAGTCCTGTATAAAAGCCCTTTGTAAGCTAAAAATTTAGGTACTACTGCAGAAGATTGGAAGCACGTGAGAGCTGCTTTTTTTTTTTAAAGGAATTTGGGGAAGTCTCTTGCTGCTTTCCCATAGTTGTCTGAAATCTGTAGCTGTTTTCTTCAGGCCTTTAAAATGGGGTAATTTGGTTGTACCTACAGCTGAAGGAGGGCCTTCTGTAAACTGGTATCATGATATATCTATATAGTAAATTGTTGAGGTAATTTTACACTGAATGATTTTTGGATTGCTCCCCTGTCCCCTTAGCTATGAAATTAAATCTATATGAACAATCAGGTAAAAACTGTAATCTAACAGGAAAATAATTCCTGTTTTAAAAGTGGTCCAATTAAAAGCTGTGGATGGCTTGGATGAAGATTTGACCTTTGGATGACATCATAGCCTGTTAAATATTATTTTGTTCTTTTAAATGTGTCAAAATTTGCTGGTTCCATGTGGAAAAGGACCTGCATCTCCACACAATGTATAGCATATATCAGCATAATGGATAACTTCTTCTGCACATAGAATTTACCTAAAAGCAAAAATACATTGTGGGTGTGACACATTTTAAGAAAAGGACTTATGTTGCTGTCTGGTAGTTTGTCACTTCACCCTTTATCTCATTGTTCATTTCTAATGAAATACTATGTATTGCAGCAGACTGTGAGGGAATCTGTCAAGTGCTTTGTAATGGAATTAAATCTGCTTATTAACAAAATTTTCTATGTTTAATTACTAAAAAATAACCCAAACACCAAATCCGCTATTAATTCCAATAAGTGTTCCTTAGAAAATAATTAATTTTCTGATTTTTAGTGTTGTAACATCAGTGAAATTATGGATTTCTTCAGCTACTTATAATTTTATTTTCTTAGTCACAAAGTCTCGGGGTTTTTTTTAATTAGAAAAAAAAGAAAAATTAAGAGAACTCAAGTACTTCTCTCTTAGAATAATTTGTAATGTTTTATTTCATGTTTTGCAAAGCAAAAGCCAGTCAGACTTTTCATATACTTGGAGACATGCACCATTAAAAGCTATGTTGGCGGTTTATTAAATGCGGTAAAGGGATCTTATTCCATCCCTACTGTGAGAGCATGTGTGTAACAAATTGTCCACTCACACATTTGCACAGTACCTACACAACTTGTAACTATAGAAATCAGGAATACAGATGCAAAAAAGATTAAGAATTTGGAGGAGAAAAACCTAAACATACTAATATTTGAGGAGTTTGACTAATTAGCATGTAAACGTATAAGAAAGTAAAAGGTCTTTTCTTTGCCCTCTCTGTGGACAGTTCATACGTATAATTAACTGAAATTTTGCTGTCTTAGCTTTCATGGGGACTGTCAATTGTCAAATGAATCCACAAATTTGAAGACCAGCTCTGCTCCCTTCTATTTCCAAATGGGTTTAAGGGGCTCTACATTGTGACCTGTCTGTATGAGAGAATTTATTTCTTAGCAGGCAGTAAGTTAAAATTATGCCACTTTTAATATAACATCTGGCAGAATGATGTCTATGAAGACACATCCACTTCATAACTGATTATCCATTATCCCATCTGTCATTTAAAAACTTGTGTGCTGTCCTCAGTGCTATGGGGAAGACAAAAACAGTTAAGAAGGCCTATGTCTTGCACCTCACAGACTAAAAAATCCAGTGTTTTTTTTTCTGAACTTATCATTAATCTCCTTTCTGTGTTGAAGCTACAGGATTTGTATTGAAAAAATGTGGTTTGTGCAAGGAACAGCACTGTATTTTTAAAGTCAAACAAGATGTGTAATACAGCAACTCAATTGCATGGATAGCTTTTGACATTATACATTTAGAAAATGTTGATGCTTAATAAATTCTATTGCCTACAGCTATGCAAAAATAAACCCCAATAAATTTTTTGGAAATCAATGAGTATCCTGTAAAATACTAAAAATACTACATTCAGGTTGGTTAAATATTAAAGAGACTGATTCTGTTGTTTTTGTTTTTTTTTTTAATCTAGATTTCTGGGATAAATGTTACCAACAATGACTAAAAATCCTTGTTGAACTTAGTCTATGTGAATTGGGTTTGTAGATTCATCTAGGTTTGAAGTGATGTGTGTTCACACTGCTTCCTTTAACCAAAAAATACATTACAATATTAATTTTTTTATCAAAGAGTTTAATGTAAGCAAAACTATAGTACTGTTTCAATGCAGGAATGTGACATCAAGTGGTGGGATGGAAAGTGACCACCCCATGAGGAAACTTGATTAAAAGAAAAGGGCTAATAAAAAGCCTCTAAGATTAATTTTTCATGGGGTGGTAAGACAAATTTACGAAGGTCATCTTAGAAAGGAAATTGTGGGAAATGAATTGGCACAATATATTTATTTAGGCAGCTAGATAAGAGGAGCCATTTTCGTGTGATATTCTTCTGCAGAAAGGTATTAGAACATAGAGGGGTGAAGATCTAGAGATGGAGCTGCATTAAATATTGTACTCAAATATCAGTAAAAGATGGCAAACAAAGCAATGGGATAGTTCATAAGAAAAAAAATAAAAGGGAAAAAGGAGAGAAAACCTAAGAGGAATAGAAGAGAGAGCTTTCAAAGATATTAAGATTTCCATTTTACCTTTTTAAGTTTAAGGTAATGATTGGGATGTGAAGACTGTCCGTGTAGCTTAATAAGCTCTGATTGAATCTTTACATCACAACATACTGGATTTTGATATAATTAGTGCACAGAATCATAGAATGATAGAATATCCTGATCCATAAGGATGTCCAAATTCTGTCCCTGAACAAGACAACCCCAAGAATCACACCATGTACCTGAGTGCCTTGTCCATACAATTCTTAACTCTCTCAGGCTTGATGCTGTGATGACTTCCCTGGGTACACTGCTCCAGGGTCCCCTTCTCACCCTCTGGGGGAAGAACCTTTTTCTAATATCCAACCTAAATGTCCCCTGACACAACTTCAGGCCATTCCCTTGGGTCCTGTCACTGTCACCACAGCAAAGAGATAAGTGCCTGCCCCTCCTCTTCCCCTCATGAAGAAGCTGTAGGCTGCAATGAGGTCTGTCCTCAGTCTCCTCCAGGCTGAACAGACCAAATCACCTCAGCTGCTACTTCACAATTTCTGTTGTCCTCCTTCTGACACTCTAGTAGCCTTATATCCTTCGTATATTGAGGTGACCAAAACCGTACGCAGCTCTCAAGATGAGAACAGAGCATGACAATTTGTCCTTTTTCAGGACTTAGAATGATGGAGTCATCATGGTTGGAAAAGCCTTCTAAGATCATGAAGTCCAACCGTTAACCCAGCACTGCCCCATTCATCTCTAACTTACTCTCAAAAATGCCAGCATCACATGTTTTTTTAACACTTCCAGAGATGGTGATTTCATCACTTGCCTGGGCAACCAGTTCCAATGCCTAACCCCTCTTTTAGTGAAGAAAACTTTCCAGATGTGTAATCTAACCCTCCCCTGGCATAACTTGAGAGTGTTTCTTCTTGCCCTATCACTTGTTATCTTGGACAAGATGCTAATGCCAGCCTCTCTACAGTCTCCTTCCAGGCAGTTGTAGAGAGTGTCTACACTCAGATTCCTTTTCTCCAGGCTAAATAGCCCCAGCTCCCTCAGCATCCCTCATAGGACTTGTGCTCCAGACCCCTCACCAGCCCTATTGCCCTTCTCTGGACATGCAGACACTGTCCAGCATTTCAGTAGGTTTTCTGTAGGAGGGGCCCAAAACCGAGCACTCAATTCACGGTGTGGCCTCGCCAGTGCTCAGTACAGGGGGGAAATCACTGCCCTGGTCCTGCTGGCCACACTATTGCTGATATAGAACAGGATGCCATTGGCCTTCTTGGCCACTTGGGCACAGCTGGCTTGTGTTCAGCCATTATCCATCAGCATGTCCTTTCCCACCCAGCAACTCTCCAGCCCAGAAAGCCTGTCCCAAGCCTGTAGCACTGCTTGAGTTGTTGTGACTCAAGTGTAGAACCCAGCACTTGGCCTAGTTAACCTCGTACCATTGGCTTCTGCCCATCATCTAGCCTGTCCAGATCCCTCTTTGCAGAGCTTTCCCACACTCCAGTAGATCAATGCTCCCATTCAGCTTGGTGCTGTCAGCTTACTGAGGGTACTTTTGATCTCCTCATCCAGACTATTGATAAATATATTAAGCAGGACTGGCTCCAATACTGAGCCCTAGGGAGCACCACTCACCAACTGGATTTAGCTATATTCACCACCACTTTCTGTGCCTGGCCATTCAGCCAGTTTTCTACTCAGCAAAGAGTGCACCCATCACACTATGGGAAGCCAGTTTCTCCAGAAGAACACAGCGTACCCACTGCATTCTGGTGTTAAAGGTTTATATGGTGTTAAAGGCTTTACCAAAGTCCATAGACAACATCTGCATCCTTTTGCTCATCTAATAAGCAGGTCACCTTGTTATAGAAGGAGGTTATTCAGGTTATTTCGGCTGGACCTGCCTTTCACAAACTCATTATGGCTGCCCTGATGCCCTGGTTGTCCTCTATACGCCACATGATTGCAATCAGAATGATCTGTTCCATGGCCTTCCCTGGCAACAAGACAAGGCTGACAGTCCTCTAATTTCCCAAATCCTCCTTCCTGCTCTTGTAGATGGGCCCTCACATTGGGTAATCAGTGACTAACTATACCTCCTGGTGTTCTGGGACCTCCCTGCTTAACTGCGACTGGATAACAACTTCATAATTGCAGAAAAGGGACAGAGGTCTGAAATAATCATGACGATGATGGAGGACACTTTTACATTTTCTGAACTAATCAGAGTAGGAATTTGGATGCACAAAACATAGGAACAGAAATATGAGTTGTGCACAGCTCTAGATATATATGTTGCTATGATCTTCTGGGAACAGATTTTAACTAATTCAAAAAATAAAGTTCAGAAGTCAGTCTTCCATCCTGATGCATCTTTTGATAAAATTGCCAGCAGAGAGCTTAGCACATCTGTAGCATGAAGCTCCATTTGACTAATTGTTCCCATTAAATGAAGACTACTTATTTCAGCAGACTGTGAATTGCTTTTAAATATAAGTATGGTCTGGAAAACATGGAACAACGTAGAAGGATTAAGTTTTTCCTGTTTTCTTGTAGCACCTAACATTATTTAATTTTTCTCTAAACAAAGTAAATGTGTTATTTTTGTGTTTTACCTTCAACTGACTAGTGAAATTCATGAAAACTTTGCAAATTGACTCCAGGGCCTTGTTCTTCTTGACAAATACATTAGGCCGTTAGAGTTAATAGGAGCTCCATACAGTCATTAAGGTGAAATACACATCAGCTTATCTTCACCTTGACAGGGAGTTAGGGGAGTAAACACCCACGCTGAATTTTTGTATGTGACAGCTACTTTTCCTTAAAAAATCCCCAGCTTGTAATGCAATGTTCAAATATTTAAGAGTGTGGCTTACTTTCCAGACATCTATTCTGAGAATCCTGAGTACATGGGCTTTTTACTTGCTGTTTTCTAAAGCATTTTCACTTAATTTTTGAGGTATGGATCTTCATTGCACAGATAATCCACAATTTATCTTGTATGAAACAATTGAAGGTTGACAGCCTTTTTTTTTTTCTCAGAGAAAATGTGTAAATATACATAACACACAAATAGAAGATGTAATTAGGTGCTTTAAGAGAACTAGGTGGTCCTATGTTTTGTATACAATTTTTTTTCTGTGATGTAAATTCATATTGCAATAACTAATACCTTTTTAAAAAAAGATTTCTCCTTTACTCAATCAAGATCTGATCCAGAAAACCAGTCTTTTAAAAATAATCAAAAATTCAACCTAAAATCCTCAGAAAATAAATACACGAATTAAAGATCATTCAGTTTACGCTGTATTTTTATTTAGTTAGGTTAGTTTCAGCTGTGCTATGTGCTTTTTAACAGTGACTGTTGCAAGGCAGCCATGTCTGTACTGCTGTTCAACTCACACGCAGCTATAACTTACATGGCACATTTATCAGTAGTTTCAATATACTTACTTATGCACAGCTACCCCTACCAGGAGACATTTTTGCTTTTCTTCCTTTACACCTTCCAGAAATGCTGTGGATCTGTCAAGTATTGATTTGTGCTTGTGACTATAAAGCATCTTTGAGCGCGCATATCTTCAAAATAAATACAGCAGTTGGGGTTTCAGAATTGTTTTGCCCTTCACCTTTATTATGGATCTGGAGTGTATTGAGCAGGGTGGAAGAAATCCCTGGCTCTAGCTGAGGAGAGAGGAATATAAAGACATCTTTGTACTTCTGCATCTAGGCTCCTGGCACAAGTGTGCTGTGTTTAGCCCATGACTCTCCAGCCAAGACTGGCTATGTGTCTGCACCCTCCAGGGGTTGTTTCTGCTTTGTTCCTCATTATGCTCCTTACAGAAGCTCTATCTCCATTGCAAAGGCAGTTCAAACAAACTTTTATGCTTAAGAAAACCTGAAAAATTTACTGTGGGTAGTGTACATACAGTTATTACCAAATAGAAAAAAAATATGTGATGACTTTAAATTCATTTGACTATATACGGTGAAAAATATTTTGGGGCAGCTGCAAATCTGTGTCCATACAAGCTTTTATCTATATATTCAGATGTTTATTTCCTTATCTCAAAAGCAATTCAGGCATGCTACTTGAGTTTTTTCAATGTTATTTATCTTGTTCCATGAAACTACCAATAGAAATTAAAGAAAGAATAGAAATCCACTAGCATTGTACAATGGATGAAACACATTTTTGTGTTTTTATGGTTCAAATTGTAAGTTATAGAACATTCTGATATGAAAGAATGGATCAATATAGATTTTTAAAGTAATATAATGAGTAATAATTCTTTTTTAGAAATTTAATTTTGTTTATTAATTCAAAAGCAATTTAACTTTAAAATTTTTGGTCTGCTATATTAATGCTAGAGGTAATTGCTGCTGAGCAAATCAGGACAAAAAGGAGATCCTTGTAGATATGTTGACTATTGAAAAACAAAACTACAACCTTTTCGTTTGTAATATAAATATCTATTCCAGTATCAATCTTCAAATCCTAATTCTTACCAATTTTGGAGGATGTGGCTTCGTGAAACTGTACAGCAGAGTCATTCTGTAGGTTCACAAATAAAGGTATCACCGTGTGATCAGAGGTCAGATCCAGCTGGCTGAATTTATCTTTTTACTTACAAAGATGAGCTTCTACAAAGCGAAGAATTTGAACACATATTTAGAGTGCAAAATTATGCTCTGAAATTAAAATTTGTAACATACGTTTATTTCTCTTTCAGTTTTTGAGTAGGAAAATGATGCATAAATAGATCTACAGAAACTCTGCAAATGTATTTTACATCACAAATTTCAAGTGGTTATGCCTGACTATAGGTTTTGGACAAACTACTGCTAGTTTTACACAGGTTTTCCAATAGTATATATATATGTAGCCATAATGAAGCTCTTTTGTGTTTTGGAAAAAAAAACAAACCCGTTTACTTAATTTATGCATCTGTTCTGAGTAGACGAGTTAGAGAATCCTGATACTCTGGAACCTCTCTTAAGCATGCACAATAGGACAAAATAAGGACTATTAGCATCCCCATTCAGTCTACCAAATATGTAGAATTGTTTTACATAGGGCTATGAAGAATATATAGTAATTTTACATCCTACTTCCACAGAATTTACCTTTGGAGTAACCAGTTTAGGTGGCATTTCCTTCATGGCCAAACTTTATCAATATATATCTTAATATGTAAATAATTTTGATACATATTCTATGGAAAAAGAAAAGGATGTGTTATTAGCCCTAATGCACCTCATCATCTTGATAGTGTGTTTCCTTCTATCCATGCACTTTGTCTTCTAATGACTCTACTAAACCATTTAAATGTTTCTCAGACTGTTAACAGGGCTTTAAGTATTCAAAAGGGTCTGTAATTATCCTTCAAAGGACCTTCATTACCTTCATACTGATGAATGTTTAGGTCTGAGAAATCTCTTTTACCTCAGCAGGGCTTTTGTTTTCTTAAAATCACCTTAGATGCCTTTTTTTGGTATTACTTTAACACTATGTGCCTCTTGCCACCATAGTGGCTGTTTACCTCCATATTGCATGATTAGTTGCCTTTATGTTCTGTATTTTATATTGTATATATTTCTGAAGTAGAGCAGAAACTGTATCTTGCAATGGTAAATTCATTACCAAATCCAGCAGCAGCAGGATAGAGGAAAAGGAGGTAGAAGAGATAGAGAAAAAGCTAGTTGTGAAGCAAGAATTTAAACCAGAAGAAAGGTAAAAATCAGAGACTATGAATAAAGGAAAACCTACAAAGCATGCTCTACAGTGTAATGTCTGCTTTTTGATAAGTGAAAAGGTTTAGGAGATTTCTGTACAATAAATTATCTTACTCTTTGTAATCAGCATAAAGGTAACATCGCTATGTTGCACATTTTCTTTTGTGATTTTGATTGGTGGCTTTTTGTTTGTGTTTGTTTTGCCTTCTGAGTTCTGCTGCTCAACTTCTCTTTGCCAAACTCAGAGTCACAAGCTAGCAGTATGTAAGAGTCTGTAAGTCCAGGAGACTGGCTAGAAAGTCAGAAAAGAAAACCAAGCAAGCTATGGCTTTGCCCCCTGCAGGTTTTGATTGCTTCAGAACTTCAAGCAAAATGCCTGGTTAATGTATTTTACAATCTCTTCTCTTCTGCTGCTCTTCCCATTTTCACTCAAGAACAATCTATCAAAAGAACAACTTCTGTAAAGAAACCAAGTGTCAGTTTTGACTGCCAATATGA
This sequence comes from Irena cyanogastra, assembly GCA_013397155.1. Classification (NCBI taxonomy): domain Eukaryota; kingdom Metazoa; phylum Chordata; class Aves; order Passeriformes; family Irenidae; genus Irena; species Irena cyanogastra. The sequence goes on from VWZV01015083.1 coordinate 13,741, forward strand.
GAAAACTGAGAATATAAATAAAGGGTCTTTAAGTAAAAGCCTCTCACTGTTTCAGTTATGAAAACATACTTGCAGGAGACATAAGAATTGCAGGAATATTACCCGTATCTTCGACTCTTTTCCCAACAGGCACCCACTCAGCAGGTTATCATTCTGTGGCACAAAGTTGTATGGGAAATGAAGGCAATGCCTGAGACTCGAGGGTTAGACCTTAGATCATATCCAGTATGTGGAGCTCCTTGAAGATAAAAGCGAAGAAAGTCAGTGTATGTGATACAAAGTGCTGTATCAGGAAGTATTTGAGGCCCAGAAACCAATTTCTTCTTTCCTTCCTTCAATTAATGTCTCATTTCTGTCATAGTCAAATGGACACATTTATGTATCATTTAGTTCTTCCATATGTGACATTTCCACTAATGCAGGTTTGCAATTAGAAGCAGAGTAGGTTGTTTCACAGTCTCTTTTTATTTTTTAAATAATAAATATCATAATATTGATTTTGACATCAAATAGCATGAAATAATTTTCATCATGAATTTGGGGTTGGACTAGGACGTTCTAAAGTTCCTTTTCAACTCAAACTATTCTGAGTTGAATATGCTATGTCTATAGCCTGTGCTCCCTCTTTCTATTAAATATGTGTATACCAGTCACTGGTATGAGAAATGCAGAAAACATAAGTCTAGCTAGAATGCATTTCTTCCTGTTGAATCATGTTGGATAGTGGATTTTGATATCTACTAATAAGAACAGAACTTTACTCTCGATGTTAAATGAAATGGTGTCAAGTCAGTGGTGTTTGGTTTTGTTTTGTTTCATTTTTTTTTTTCCGGAATATTCCAACTTCAGCTCCAAGTGTCAGAATTATTTTCCCAAGACTTAGAAAATGGGTCAGTTAATGATGTAGGTGCCAACAAAGGAGCACATTCTGTGCCTAATTTTAAGCATTTGTCTTCCAAATGGCCACACAGAACATGAAGTCTGAGAAAACCTAAAAAGTGCAAACTGTTAATTAAAAAATACTAAACATGAAGGTGGCTTTTCTTGTTTGTTTGTTTGTT
>VWZV01015100.1:8950-37988 GCA_013397155.1 Irena cyanogastra
TTTTGGTTTTTTTTTTGGTTTGGTTTGGTTTGGTTTTTTTTGTTGCTGTTTTTTTTGATGGGAGGGTGTGGATCAAGTTTGGGTTTGTTTTATTTTATTTTTTTTTTTAGTTCGCAGAAACCGCCTTTCAGTCATAACTGAGGCAAAGTAGGCCTTACAGTGAAACTCAGAAAGACCAGTGTACTTCTTGTGTGTTGGCTGTAGAAGATGGAATCATTGCAGTAGAAGATGGAATCAATTTTTTAAACACCACTAAGATACAAGATCTTCTCGTGGTTACACTAGTATCACTTTTGTGTAATCTGGTTTACACTGCTGTAAACAAGAGCAGAACCAGTGCCCCAAAATGTAAATAGACACAATGAAAACTTAGCTTACCCTTGTACATAATTATTTTGCAAGTGGCGTTAAACTGAGCTTTCCAACCCGTTGGCTTCTGTGAGGAGCATTTCTGGGCAAGTGTGTGAAAAATAACTTCTGAATAAATTGTGCAAGCATACCATTCTCTGACATGTCAACTACTTTAGATAAAATGCATACAAATACTTGTTGTATAATCAGTGACTTCTCATATATTTATAAACTAAATGAGTGGTGTACACAGCAAGGAAGTCCTTTGTTTTCCTGAGTACAGCTCAGCTGTTTTAGGAAGCTGAATGCTTCGTTGAGCTTCAAGGAGATTGCATAATGCTCATGCAATTAAAAAAAAAAAGGCTTCATAGCTGTCAGCTTCATTTCAGTATTATAAATAACCTGCATAGTGACCTTTTTCCTTGTACTGAAAAGCTGCTGTTAGTCTTTCTTCAACCTGAAGCCACCATTACTGCTGTCTATGTATTTGTGTTTGTGTAGACTCCTGAAAATGTAAAAGCTTCTCATTGCTTTGAGAATAAGCATTTGATTTATTTAATTTGAAGAGCAAAGACCCAGATTTGCAAAAAGAATGTCTTTTTAGGGTGATCTTATGTTATTGCTCACTGGTGCTTGTCAAATATTACTCTTTGGAACAGCTGTTGCTCTTTGGGCCTGATTCTGATACTACGTATAAGATAAGCAGTCCTAGACGCAAAGATGTCCAGCTTCAGGTTCGACTTGTTAGGGCAGGTTGTATTTCCTTGTTGCACCTCTTCCAAAGTTATTTGCTTGTGAGGAATATAACCAAAGTGAATTCATTACTTTACATAGTTCTGTAGTAATACTTGTCTCTAACTGAGAGGGGTTTTTAAATATGCTTTATAGGGCATTATTTGTTAGAAGGGTAATTCATGGCTTGCAAAGATTAAGCATATGTATTAGACTATTATAAAAATATACTTTCTGGATTCTTAAACTTGATGGGCAAGTAATTCTTCAGTGCAATTTAATCATAAAATTGACTGATTTTTACAACTTCTAGAAAGTGGCAAACTGTTTAGGGAACATGAATTTTTCTAGAATCACATTATTCTATCTTGATAAGACCAGGATTATTAATTTAACATGGAATCAGCATGTTTAGGAACCAAACAACCAAGGTGTTTCTCTCTTTTGCAGGTGTCTACAGTTGGTGAGCTATTAAATGAAGGCAAGCATATTGACAAGTTAAATACAGTTGTTACTATTTGCCTTTGAGGAAGTGCCCTGGCTTTTTTAAATACAAAGATAAAGATGACTGGAGTAGAAATTTGCACAAAGTGTAGAGAGTGCTCTTGCTCATAAACAGCTAATTTAACTGAATAATATATTGATTTTTGTGTAGTATTTGAATCCAGAAGTAAAGTGCTTTTGAAGTACTGTTTTTCAGATAGTTTTATAATTTTAGGGTTGGTTTATGGTTGTAGACAATAGTCTATGGATGTCAAGTTAAAGCACTACTGAAATTCAAATATTGGATATTCATGTGGTGCTGATTAACTCAGGGCAGCTTTGAAATAGAGTGAGATCACCTTTGTAATGCCAAGGAATCCCAGACCCAGTACTCTTCAAATAATAAATGGTTTCATCCATTATGTTATAGTTAAGTCTAAATTTTTGTTTTCTACAATTGAATTCTTCAAAAAGGCAAGTATTTCCGATATTGGTAATGCATTTTCTAAAGCATTATATTTAACTTCAAGATATGACTCGTAGGGTTTGGAAAACTTGTAAAATAAGCCAAAGGAAGGCTGTTCATCATGTTAGAAGACATGACTGGTTTGCATCTCTTTGAGGTGTAAAAATGAAGAGTGAAAATTAGATCATTGACACTCGCTGCGTATTTAAGCCAGTAAAAATGTCGTTTGTTTTTATGCTTATAAAAGATCTTAAAATTGTCTTGTTTGTTAGGATTAAAGGATGTTGTTTGTTAGAAAAAGAGGATTTTAAGAGATATTTTACTTTGGATTTTTTGCTGACTTTTGTGCTACTCGGTTTGGACTGAAAGATCTTAGGAATTAAAAAATGTGTACCAGTTCATGTATACACACATTACTGATGACAAAAGCTCCATTTCCTCTGTTTATCCAGTGTCTTCTCAGAATGCGTATTCAGAGAATTACTTGGAAGAGACTAGCTCTTTGGAAAGCCAGATACTAGGATGCAAGGAAACTTGCATGTTCTTTCTCAGAGTGTCAAATTTTGTGTTTCCAGGTGGGAGACTGTCACACTGTACTTTGATAGGAAAATCTTGGGTGTTTGTGCTTTTGAAAATATTGGTGTTGTAGCATCTTTGTGATGGCAGCTTTTTCTTGTGGGGAAAGCTTACAGCTTTTCATACAGCTCTGAGCACATCAAAAGTGCTATAGTAGTTGCAGGTTTTTACCTAAGTAATTGCAGCTGTTAAACATGTTCCACAGCAAATACGACAACTACTAAAAATAAGGAGAATTCAAATGCTAGCAGCACCACTGACTGGATATTGCTTGTATCTTTCTGGGAGCATGTCTCCCTAGTCTTAAAAGACTAATTTTATAAAATTTTTGTTTGAAAATAGGTAGAATAAACTTAGTAACTGCTCTGGTTGAGTGTCATCTGACTTAACTAAAATAAATTTTTCTTTTCCACTATTTTTAATGGGACTTGGATTAGACTGGCTAATTTCAAATAGGAAACAGCTTTGGGCTGCTGTCATCTCTAATCTAATACAAGTACTATTTATAGCATTGCCATTGTATATATCTGGTTTCAGATAATATTTTTAGCTTTTCTTGCAGTTGTCATCTCCCTCCAGATATACTTGTATGTTTTGGTTTCAGAGATTTCTTTTTCGTCTTTCTGCTCTCCTCTTGTTCATATTTTCTTTTAAAGAAAAATCTACAAATTTATTTAGTGATGTCCGAATTAGTTAGTAACCACTTCTTAAGTGTGAACATCTGAAATGTGTTGGGCCTTTCAGAAAGCAAGGATACAGTTGTATTTCTGAGGATTGGAATATTTACTGTAACAGTTGATTTTAATAATTACTGTCACTTTTAGATAGGAGTTTCTACTAAGTAAATATTAATTAAGAAAGGATATACTTATGCCTCTTTTGAATGTAAAGTGCTATACATGTATGAAATACTGGAATAAATATACTACCAGAAAGCTGTACCATTTTTTCCTTAAAGTGATAGAAGCTTTACAGACTTCTAATTTCATTTAGATCCTAAGTAAAAATTAAGTGGTTGGTTATTTTATGTCTGTCTTTCTATCTATCTGTCTTTCTGTACATGCATGTAAATGTAGATGTGTATAGATAGACAGATTCCTGTGACTTGTAAAAATTCATTTGTTCTAAATGACTGGACTTCTCTGATTCTGTATCAACATTGTCAATGTTATCTTTCTTCGCTCTCCTTGTAGAGTCTATCTTTGCTTCTGTTGTAAACACTGGCTTCTAGCTTAGAGTAGCAAGTCTGTCAATCAGAAGCCTTGTTACACAAGGTACTTATTCCAGAGCCTTGTTTAAGAAGAGATTTCTCTGACAGCTGAGTTTTATTTTACATAAATGTCATGTTATGGCTTACGTAATCAGTGGTTAAATATGCTGTGCTACACTGACCAGAATATCGTGTGTTGGAAATGAAACTGTTTCCTGGGTGATGCTCTCTTAATAAATACTTCTGTCAAATTTATGTTTTATGTTTGTGATATACCAGTGTAAAATATCTAAGTGTAAATATAGGTATGTGAAGTTTACATTTGTAGAGCCTTATGGCACTGCACGTTTATCAAACATTCAAACTATTCACTTGCAGAAATGTTGGTCCCTCTGCTGTTAGCAAGGGACTCCTAAGTTTCTTAAGAGGGTGGATAGTTCATAATAAACCACAGAAATATAGCTTTGTGCAGCATAGCAATAGTGTGACCCTCAATTCTACAGGAAGTTTGTGGTACTATGATTGTGATGAATAGACAAATTAATGAAAAAAGAACGCATCAAAGTCCATGAAATATGTTGCAAATGCTCTGAAAGTCATAAGGTGCATATGTCTGGGAGTGAAAGAAGGGTCACATATGCCTTATCTAATCTCTGTATATAAGAGAGCTGCCTGAAGCTGCCTACTGTTAGAAAGAAGACTTGAGATTCTGGCCTCTGTTTTCTGACTCTGTAGCTCTTCTATACGAATATGAATGCCTTAGGTTACATGTATGCCTCTGTCTTTTTGGACAGTGAATTCCATAAATATTTTCCTTATGTAAGATCATCCCATTTGGTACAACACAATATTAGATAGTGGTCACAAACCTTACAAAAACTTGTATTGGAAATTTAAATTTTTTTTCAATTTTTTTCCCTCAAATTTTGATTTTGATAATAAAAACTTGATTAGTCATGGGAAAGAATGAGACTGTTTAGTGTGGTTATTTTTGCTTTTTTTCCTATTCCCTAACAGTTCTATGGATGCATCTTAGGTATTGATTTAGCATTGTAGGCTCTTAAAATGGCAGGTTTACCTCATGTTTTTATCACACTGACTTGATAGGGGCCTTTTTTTTATTCTTATATTGAAATCTGAAGTGCAACTCAAAATGAAGAGATCAATTTGCATTGTAATGAACACACTCAGTTATTGGTTTTGAGACTCAAAAGGTATAGGTAAGAAATTGATTCATATTTCCGTCAATGGACTTGTCATTAGCAGCTGATTTTTAACCTTTGTACTTTCATAGACCTTACAACTGCACTAAAGTTTTACGGTGCATATAGTTCAAACCACATGTCTGTCACACGCCTTAAATTAGTACCTGTACAGAAAATAAACCTTGTACTAACAGCCCTGGAGAAGAATCTTCTCAAAGCACACATGGTAGTGGCTGTAGTGGCCACATGTCCAAATAGTGCACACTGGTGCCCCTCAGGTCAGTCCTTAGGGATGTCCTTAAACAGACTGCAGATACCAGTGTGATTCATTCACTTACTTGCCAGCAGGGAATGCAATTTTTACTGACTGCAGTGGCTATACCTAGAATTGTTGTTCCACTCTCCCTTATTAGAGAAGCCTACCAGTAAGTGATTAGCTTTTTTGCCTTTCCCCAGCTCCTGGAGCCTGTTTGCCACCAGCTCTTTGAACTTTATCGGAGTTCTGAAGTTCGACTCAAGAGATTCACGCTGCAGTTTTTGCCAGAGTTGATCTGGGTTTATCTGCGTCTCACTGCCAGCAGGGATAGGCAGAGTAATGGTTGCATTGAAGCATTGCTGCTTGGCATTTACAACCTGGTAAGTGAGATGAGTGGGAATGGCTGAGGAAAGCTTTGATCTGAAGTTTTGCATCACTGACTGCTAGGAATAAAGTAAATGATTGGAACAACATATTTAAAATTAAAATGCACTTAAAGGGAAGTGTATTTAATACAGAGAAACGCATAATGTAATGAAGGTTTAGTAAAGATGTGTTTGCAAAAATATATTTTTTAAAATTATCTTTTTTGGAAAAAACGTTTTCACTGAAAAGGATCATCTCATGGGCTTTCTCAGACTTTTATATACTTCTGGTTGTAAGGAAATCAGGTAGCCCTTCTTAATATTGCAAAATACAACTTTTTATGATTGTCAGGCTCATATGCTTAGTCAGTCTTGATGTGTCACTTCCCCTGCCCTCCCACATACTCTGAGTGTATCTTTTTTAAGGGTAGTTTGATAGTGAAGCCACTCTGCATGTGAGCACTCAGATACATGCATGTGTCCATTTGAGTCAGATAATTGTCTTGAGGGGAACTGTGGTTTTAAGAATAAGTAAAAGTAACTGTAAAATACTAAATTTGGCTGTTGGAGGTAAAAGCAGTTTTTTACATCCTTGCCCTAGCCTGGAAATGTGTACTTTTGAAATGTTATGGAGCTGTTTGATAAATTCAGCAATATTGCCACAAGAGACATTCTCTAGTGGGAATTTCTGTGGTACAGGACCTTAAAATGCACTCTATTGAAGTGCCACCCTTCCCTCTAATGTTATTGTAAACCCCTCCTTTAAATTGTGGGCACTGCACATAAAACATAGAATAGCCAAACTGTGATTCTTAAAAATAAAATGTGTTCTAATTATGTGTCTGTAGATCAGCTCTAACAACTGGAAGATCTAGTTATTTTAGATTTATTTTGATAGAAAAACTAGAAACTGTTTGGAAACAGATTTTTTGTACTGTTTATTGGATTGCAGTAGCACATTTATCTTTCCTCCCTTTTTTTCATTAATGTTCTGCAGTTCATTTGAAAGTCATGTTGGTGATTCATATTTTTTAAGGCTGTAATTTCTCCATTCTCTACATATTGAGAAAGAAAGAGATCTGAAAATGAACAATGGCTTCCACTATTTTTTCTTTAATGAAGCTAATATTTTTCTGCACATATACTGAGACTGAAGTTATTTTCTGAATACTTAGAAAGTGAAAGGGATAAATAAATCTTCTGTGTTCTGACAAATTCTGTCAGCCATTCTCCTGTTATAATCCTTGAAGCCTGCTACAAGTACTGAGCTGCCCTGGGCTAAACTTTTACATAAACAGGAATGACTGGAGCTTATTGTTTGAAAATTTGCTGTACAAAGTGCAAAGGCAGGATTTTAGACTCCTTTTTGGTGTAGTCTTATGTAATTGCTCCTAGTATATTTTCTTTAAAAACTGCAGGGTTTGCTTATCTAGTAGCCTAGCAACTACAAAATCTGACCAGTTTGAAAGCCTTTGAAGAAAACACTGTGTGTTTTCTCCTGAGGAAACTTTGCCAGTCCCCTTGATTTCACCTTTTCTCTGTGGTGCATTTATTATGAAATACTACCCGTTGTCAGCAAGTGACTCATCAGCCCTTCTGTGTCAGTATCTTTAGTCTCACTGATTAAGGAGCCAGTGCTGGGGTTTTTTTTTAAGTATCAGACATTAATTCTGCAGAGCAGTTTGTGATAAAGGTCTTTTCCCAGTTATTAAATATGTATGTTGATATTGTTGATATTCTGCAAATGCGCGAACGAAGTCCTTGGGGTGTTAATAGCCTTCTCAGATTAGGATGTCTAACTTACTTGTTAAATTCTTTCTAAGAGCTGAAAGTTATTCCAACTCCTACCTCCTTACTTCTGTTTGAGTTCTGGTTTTGTTTTTAATGCAGGAAATTGCTGACAAAGATGGAAACAACAAAGTATTGTCTTTCACCATCCCTTCGTTATCTAAACCCTCAATATATCATGAGGTAAGAGAGCTGCTATGGTAAATTAAAATTAGATCTGTTAGAGGAATGGAAACTGGATCCATTTAATGCCACAGGCCATTTTAGATGCATCTTGTTGTAGTAAGTTTTCAATGTCTGTAGCTTGCAGTTAGTGTAATAGAATGCTGTAGAATTTGTAGAAGAACAGGAATATAAATGTTGAAAAGTCTTTGTTGACTGCCCTTTTTAATAGAGTTAGTTATGTTGTAGTTGCAACTGGGTTTTTTGCCTCTTATATGTTAGCATAAAAGTAGAAAGTAGTCTTCATTCTAACTCATCCTTAGTTCAGTTAGAACTTGGAATTGTATTTTTCTTTCACTAATGTTTCTGAACAAAAGGTCTGTGTGATTAGGACAGACTTCCTGTACATGGATAGGTAAGAATCAAAGTTGAAAATTGCTCTCATCTGCTATATTACTTGTAAATGTGTACATTCTATAACAACGAAAGTAAGTAATGTTTTTAGATTTACTGTATTCTGGAGTAACCTTCATTTTTACAGATCACAAGATAAGTGTGTCTTTTGCCTTAGGTAGTTAGGAGCTTTAATGCTTTTGGAGAATTTTTACTTACGACTTAACTTCTCCCCGCTCCTTCCCTTCTTCTCCCTACTTCTAGCCCTCTACCATTGGATCCATGGCTTTAACTGAAGGAGCATTAAGTCAGCATGATCTTATCAGAGTAGTTTACAGTGATCTTCATCCTCAAAGAGAAACCTTCACAGCACAGAACCGGTAGGTGGATGTACTCTTAATACTAAAGATGCTTCACTAGGGAGCCAAGTCCTTAAACAAAACAAAAATGTTTTGTGATTAGTCCTTTCTCAGCATTAAGTGCTCAGAAATAAATCTAGAGAACAGCTTTAGTAATCTTGAGGTGTAATTTTCTTTTTCTTTTTCTTTGTTCCATTCTTGTATCTTCTTCTGCTAGTTAATTTTGAAGAATAATTTCTCTGTCATTTCTGTGTCTGCAAGGAATATCTTTGGTTTTATGGCTGTCTATTCAATTTTTCCTGGAAGTGTAACAAAAGTCAGCTTTGGATCAGGGGCTGTGACTCCTTTTTGTGCCGGAAAAAGGGAACGGAGCTAAGCGGATAGACAGAACAGGCGTGAGAGAAATTGCCCTGCTGTTTAATGACTGTTAGTTTTACCTGTGTCTAAAGACAGCACTGGGAAAACTGATAATGTTGAATGCATTGCAGACATTTCCACTTCTATAACTGTCCAAAATTATGCCATATCTTGTTTCCTTCATAGTTCCTGCATATGCTAATGGCTTTCAGGATTTTCAGAAGAATAAATTTACGTGTTTATAGTGAACCTTTGATAACCTGTTTCAAGTTAGTGACTTATAATGAAAGAGGATTAAAGGATTTGTGTGTTTACTTCTGACACTTCTTCCTGTAGGGTACTTTTTGAGACTGAATTGTAGATTTCTTTTGTTAAATTTCAGTGAAATATTAAAAATATAAACAATGCAAGATCTTGCTCTTCTCTTTTCAGGTTTGAGGTGCTGAGCTTCCTTATGCTGTGCTACAATTCAGCTATTGTCTACATGCCTGCTTCTTCTTACCAGTCACTTTGTACGATGGGTTCCAGGTGAGACGCTTGCCTTTGAAGTAGTCTTCAGGGTCAGCTAGACTTTCAGATATTCATCCAGTAAAGGAAAGTGCTTTCTGATGGGGATAGATTGGTTCTTAGTATGCTTCCATCATTTTCACTTGAGTTGTGGCTATGCTAAACTTGCCAAATATGTTCCATTTTCCTGCATCTGAAACTTAGATCTGTTCTTTGAGTAGAGAAGCAAGCCAACATTTTATATGCAAGGGATTTCTGTTGTTTTGGAGACAATGCCACAGTTGCTATGTGTCAGTGGCCATGTGTTGCTTCCGTGATGAAGATTCAGTTAGTAAACTGATGCAATAAGGTTATAATAAATTATCCTGGTTTTAATGTAGGTAGTATATGGGAAGACAGGCCCCTTTTTCAAGAGTCAGGAATATTTCTTACAAAGCAGCTGAGAGCACTTGTCAAGACTATAATATATGTGTTATCTGACTTTAGATATAAGGTGACTTGCATGCTGTCATCGTACTTTAGATGGGAGGTGACATACTTCTCTTCTGTACCACTGAAATGTTACCTATAGAGAAAATTGGTTTCAGTTATTAAATTTTAGGGAGAGTCTCCTGGCTGGTAGTAGAGAACATCTTGCCACCCCTGTTATTTAGAAGCTGGTTATGATTTGAGGAAAGCAGGTGGAGTTATTGGCTACATGGGAGTAACACTGGACTATCAGCGAGCCGCATGTCAAGGCACTGCTACAGAACTGCTCCGATGATTAGGAATGCAACATAAGAATGTTCTGTGCTGTGTATTTATATTTAAAAAAATAGATTTGAAAATGACTAAAATCTCTTGTGATATAAAGACATTTGTAGTCTTTGTGGTGTTAATACTTTCTTGTCATGGTGGTGTTTTTAGGCTGTGTGTGAGTGGATTTCCACGGCAGCATGAGAAACGCTGGAAAGAACAGTGTGGTAGAGTGGTGTTAGACCCTGACTTCATGGTGCAGCTGCTCACAGGTGTCTATTATGCCATGTAAGTGGACAGGATTTTCTTACTTAAAGAGAAAGGTCTGCTTTTACATGAATTAAAACATAAATGCCACTTGTTTTATAATTGAAAAAAATATTTAGACTCATAATGCAAGTTTGTACTCGATTCATGTATTTCCCATTGCTTGCTTATTCAGCCAACAGGTAATTTGCAAATATTTTTGTCAGCACTGAATTAGGTGATGAAGGGCCAGCAGTGGGTGCTGAAGAGAGTTAGTCTTCTGGTTTCAGCTTTTTCCACCTTGCCAGTACCACGGATACCTTCTATTCACAAGCATAATGAACTTGGATGTCAAGATAAACTGATGAAGTGCAGACCTCTTAAATGTCAGTAGCATCTGAGGTAGCAAAAATACTTTTCTGGTGCAAATTCAGTTCTGCTAAATAGCATTAACGTTTGCATATTCACCCCTTTTTTTTAAAGTATGTCTTGATGATGGCATCAATTTTGTCTTGTTTGGAGGGAACATGGAACAGCTTTCTTGTTACACCAAGAAGGTCATAAAATACATTGTAGTGTTAAATGAAGTGAATGTACACTGTGGTGTACATACAGTTGATGAATTTTCTACATAAGCTGAGAAGTGCAAAGCTGGATTTGGGCAGAAAAAAAGGACAAGTTTGTTTTCATAAGGTGCAGAGGATAAATATCTGTCTTTACTTTTTAGATATAATGGTCAGTGGGAGCTTGGCCAGGAGGTATTGGAGGACATAATTTACAGAGCACAGCTTGAACTCTACTCACAGCCCCTGCTGGTAAGAAACAATCCTTTGTAATTTATGGGCTTGGTTAAGAGGAGTATGGATGTGTTTCTGAAGTGGACTGGTAGGTAATGAAAGCTTTTGTGTCCATTCACTGCACTATCAAATGCAGGTGATTTCTTAACAGCTGGTGTTTGCAACATAGCTATTTGTACTATACTTTTCCCACTGAGTGTTAAGCCAGGTTGTTGGGATCTTCTAGGACTTATTGAGACTGAAAGCTAGGATTTTGCTAATATATTACAGTTGGTTCAAAATGTTTATGTTGTTTTGACATAAGCTACTGATGAGTGGTTCAAAGAAGCTTAACTGAATAGTTGTATGTTATAGGGCATTGGTTGCAAAAAAGGTGTTTTCTTTGCTTCTAGACCTTCATCAGGATTGAGAATAAGCTGTGAGTTTTAACTGATAACAAAGTAGAGAAAGTAACAGCAGGGTACAGCTGAAAGTAAAAAGGGGCTCCAATCCCAGAGTGAATGCCAGATTTTGTTTGATAAAAGTCACATAGATCTTAATCTTTACCTTGTTTGGAGGAACAGCAGTAAAATGGAGTAGTTCTGATTGGGGTGGGGATTTTTTTCAGTTTTCGCCGTATTTGGTGTTCCAATCATGAAAAGAGAGAAGAGAAATGGGGAAAGTGGTGAAACTGGGCTGGATGCAGGTGGATGTGATTGGGAAGGATGAGAAGGTTGGAAGAGAGAAAGGAGAAATTTTTGTCAGATGTAGGAATGAGAATTAAAAGAAGAGGGAAAATTAAGGAGAATAAAGTAAATTAGATTGCTGTTTCAGTTTCTGCATCAGAATTGTGGCTGGAAGCCTTTAGTCCTCCTCTGAACTAACAGCAGTAAAATGTCACTGCTGCTTTTTACATAACTGATGAAGGAGTGGATTTGCAAAATCTTTTTATGTGGCAATCTGAGGTCACTCTTTTCTAAACTAAATTGCATAAAATTATTCTCCAATGGTATGAATATTGGCTGTAAAATTTATCTACAGACTTTCTGACACTGCTGCATTTAAAATGCCTGATATCCATTCAATTATTATAATAGTTGGTTCCTTTTGGAAGTGACTCATCACTCCATCAGATTGAAAGTTTTAAATTAAATATTGAACCTGCTGAATTGGGCCATCCTATCAAACTACATTTGAAAAGTGTGGAGGAGGATCTGGCACTTGATGATATGACAATTTTTAGTTTTCATTGTTCATTTTTAATCAGTTTGTCCTTAGAGATTACTTCTAGTTGTAAGAATTTTCTAGAATGTCTTTTGGTTTTTTTCCTAAAGCTCCTATTAATTCTCCACCCCATTGTTTGGTGACATCATGATATCACTAATTTTTACCCCTTCCTGGTTGTCAGGTTTTTCCTGCATATGCATGCAGGCCTATTGGAGGAGGTGTTTTTTTTTTTTTTAATACTCTGATCATTGCCTGCTTCCTGTCTTGTTTTACTAACATTTTTTAAAAGTAGCTTGAAGAAATTGTCTGTTTTATTAAAAAAATTACCTGCATGTCTTTGCCCTAATACTGTATATTCAAGCAATTTGACTTTTTCAAAGATTGAAGCCCTTCACTCTCCTTGCATTCTTCAGGAGATGTGTATAATTTAGCAGCATTATAAAATTCTGTATGTTAAACCTAAAACTGCTAGTGCCAAATAAATATCATCTGGGATGCTTCACAGGTAAGTTGCTAAGTTCAGCTTCTGCTTAGGATTTCCTAAGAGCAGCAAATTCTTTGAAGTCTATTTAATATTAAGGCAAACCCCCACATTAGGATTATTTCTAGATACCTGTATTCAGGTACCTATTTGTGTAATTATGGGAATATCATCAGTCATCGTTAAAATGAGAAACGTCATGATCCCTGTGTTTGTTTCTTGGAGAAACATTTTTGACCGTTCAGTAGATCCATGTTCTTATTTATATAGGGTTTTATTGCCTGTAGAAAAAAAAAAATTAAGCATAAAAAAAACCCCAAGTGGAAAAACAGCATCAGAAAGCTAGGAAATATCTGTAAGGTAGAAGTGGTCTTCTACCTTGCAGAGACTGCAGTGGAAAGGGTAGGAATTAACACAAGGGAAAGGCCTTTTCTGGTTTAAGAAAAGTGTTTCTGTTAACAAACACTGGGTACTGGTCAAGAAACCTGAGAGTTCTTACAGAGCCAAACTAATCATCAAGTGTCAGAATTAGTAGCACCTTGGACCTGGGGAGCAGACTGATTCCAGTCAGTCTTTTCCTCTGAACAAAGAGTTCTGCATGTTTTTCAGACAGAAATCCCAGTCTTCAGAGCAGAGACACACAGGTTTTCTAAGTCCAGTGCACCGGAACCATGGATCAGCAAGTCCCTATTGTGACAGCAGCTTTATCCCATGCATTTTATTGATGCACTTACTGCTCTTATTGAATGTTCTTTCCTTAGAGCTCCTTTCTGGTAGGCAAGAGTGGGTGTCTGGCCTGAAACCAACCTTCCTTTGTCATTGATAGCTGCAGACTTGGCTTGCCAAGTCTGAATTGTGCTGTGTGTTTGTTTTCCTGCCTTTCAGGGCTGGATTAGACATTGTGAACAAGTGTTTTTGCATCCTGAAAGATCGTGGTTTTGAGGGTGTTTTTGTCAGACAAGGACTGTGACTCATTCAGACTGGTTGTTTAGATTGTGTCAAAGATTTACTGTTGCATTGATTTTTATCTCCATATGGTTTTCCTCAGCCCCCAGAAGTACAGTTTGTGCTGCTAGAAAGGGCCAGCTGTTAAAAGGTTCAACAAGCAGAAATGCTCTGTCACGATTCTGGTCTTGGTGCAGAAGTCTTTTGCTATGAATTTTTAGGGTTTTTTTATATACTGACAAGGGTACCTATTCAAAAGAGGTAGAAGCTCCAGTGAGTAGATGATTTTGGAAAATCAAGGTGTGTTCATTATATGGGTTGTGGTTTTGGGGGGATTTGGAAGCTTTACATAGTGCTTTGTGTGCATCAGCTTTGTTATTGTTGAATATTGCACATGCCATAGAGAACCAGTTTGCTTTTCTGGAGCTGATACATAAGTTCACTTTTGTTGAACAATTTACTTGTAAAGTAAGAAACATTACTGAAAGTTGTTTTTCTCTTTTTTAAAGTAAGCCTCTAATCTCAAAGGCATTTTATGGGAAACTTAAAGGAGCAATTAAAACATCAAAGCTAAAAGAAGTCACTTGTTCTCCTCAAAGCTGCAAAACATAACTTCTGACTTTATAATAGGCTGTTACACTCATCTTTATTAAACCTATTTTTTATTGTATTTTAATAACTCGATGCTCATTGCTTAGGTTGCAATTTTTTTTTTCCTAAATAAATTTTGCAAGTACCTGCAGTCTAATCCCTTTGGTTAAGTTCTCCAAAGAATAAAGTGGGAAAGGAGTTGGAGTGGTATGGGGAAAGGTGTGGTGGAAATCAGCCCTGTCCCCCTGTGCACAAGGCCACCGGCTGTTTGCATTGGCTTGGGCTGTGACTTAGTTTTATTGACACCCTTGTCATAAAGCATAAATGATGTTTACCTTGTCGTATTGCAGTCTCTTTTGGATGGAGACCTTCCTGTGTGTGTTGTTAACGTCTGTCACTACAGATGGCAAAGATAGAACAAAATTAATTACCTCAAAAAAATTGAGAAAATTAACTCTGGTTTTGAGAATAGGTTTGCAATGGGCTTTTCCATGTAATCAACCTTGAATCCTAGGCATGGGGTCATCCATCTTGAGGGGAATCTGGCATAATTACCAATTCTTGCTTGTTCTCCTTTTTGTATTCAGGAAGAGATCCAATATTGCCATTAGTGTAATCAAGGACAGTAGTAGTACAGCATCTTACTTTTGTCTTAGGTTGCAAATGCCATGAAGAATTCGCTGCCTTTTGATGCTCCTGATGCATCACAAGAAGGCCAGAAGGTACTGAAAGTAGAAGTTACTCCAACAGTTCCACGAATTTCTCGGAGTGCTATTACAACAGCTTCTATCCGTCGTCATCGCTGGAGGAGAGAAGGTGAGTTTTCTCTGCCAGGAGCACATATTACAATGTACTGTAATCATCATCATCACTGTAATCTGGCTTCTGAGTTTGAATGTTTACAGAACATCGGGAGGGGGCTTTTTGTTTGTTTGTTTTTGAAAGTGATACTCCATAATAGTGTATAATATTTTACATCTTCAGAGCACCGCATGAACATGAATATTATGGATGTTTGTTTTGGTTTTGATTTTATGATAAACTCTGAGGTAGATGAGGAAATGGAGAAACTGTAAAATGTTTAATAAGACTTCTTTTTTCTCAATGTAACACAGTATGAAATTGTAGGGGTAAAGCGTGGCTTAGAATTTGAATTCTTTGTTTAATCTGCACTAAAACTCAGCTGCTTCCCATCGTAAATAGCTCAGGGAATGAATGCTAACATCTAGACCTTAATAGGATTCCAGCTGCCTAAAGCTACTGATGGCCGTGGGAGAGGGAAAAACTGAACGTCACACCTACCATCATATGACCCAGTTTATTGGGGAGCTATAAAATAGGTTTGGATACTTTAGAATTAGTCTTTCTTCAGTGAATGCTTACATCATATGAAAGTGTGCTTGAAGAAAAAAAAAAATAGTGATCTTTACCTTGATGTGGTGACATCTTCAGTGTAGGTGTAGCAAAAAACTTGCTTTGAAATCACTTTGTCTACTTTTAAAGCTTTGTTACTTCATGTATAAAATATTAGTTTTAAAAAGCTGCATAAATCAATGAAGGTAAAAAGGAGAATAACATAAGAATCAACTGAGAGTAAAAAGTCTGAAAACAGAAATTACTTATTTTCCTGTGGTACGTTTCTTTCCCCTTTTATTATTCTTCTTGGTCATGTGCAAGAGGATTTGATGACCTCTGGTCTTCAGCTGAATCAGGATGTCCAGGACAACAAGAAGCTGTCTCCTGTTTTCAGGACTCTGCATCGTGTTTGTCTTTGCTGTAGTTATATTCAGCCATTATATTCATTTGCTGGTCTCTGGTCTACAGTACAGCCCACCTGTCCCTTTCTGTGGATGCTCTCACCACTTTCAACTAAGCATGGGCCGTGTTTTGTGTTTGTTCCGTGTCCACGTAAACTTTTCTATTTTCCCTGCCTGGGTTGGAATGCCAAGAAAGGAATAGAAAAGCACTAAAATGTTATATGTTGAATCCCAGATGGCTTTGACTTCTCAATCGAGGCTGACTCAAGCATTCCTGGCTCACCGATCCAACACGGCTCCACAGACCTAGGGATCAAACGTGAGCAAGAGGGGGAGGTGCTGATGCGCAGGACCCCTGAGCATGGCTTCCCGGAGCCCACCTTGGCAGCAGCCACAACAGAGGGTAGGACAGAGATGAGGAGGCAGAAGTCAGTGAGGCAGTTGCTGGAGGAGGATCCTGGCTCCCTATCCCCAAGCAGAACTTCTTTCCATTCTAGTGTGTGTTTCCGCTATCCCAGGGTGTATTAGCTTTCTTTGCAATACACGCATCCCCTATATACCTAACATCAGGTCAGGAACTACCTTTTGTTATCATGTGGGCTGGCCTGGGGCTTGCATCTGTGTGGTGAAACACTGCTTGGCATGGCACAAAAAAAAAAAGACAGGGGTAATATCCAAGAGCTTTGGGATTGCTTGGAAACTCTCTATTACTGAGCATGTTTGATCTGATATTAAGAAGAAAAAATACACACCAGATGAACATGAATCTAGCACTGAAAAGTAGACAGTTCAGAGTATACATGGATTTGGCTCCGTTTTAGTTAAAGTAATGCCTTGTTAGTCTGTGGTTTTTAAATTTTCAAGAATGAAGTTTCCTGTTGTCGTTAAAAGTCAAGCCTATCTAAAACAGGTATACAATTACTGATGTTTTATTTTTCAGTCATCCTTTAATTGAAAATTCATACATGTACAACTCGTTTAGAGCTGGCTGCTCTACAAGCACCAAAAAAGTGCTTGTGTTATCAGGAAGAAATGAGGTTGTCATGTTTCTAAAATCTTTAGAAACAATTACTGCTTTCTTTCTCAGTCGTGCTGTCCGCACAAATGCTGTAGGGCTTCAGAGGTCTGCTTGGCAGCCAAGAATAGCAGATAGAATAGGTGGCAGAATTTTATTTACGGTCATCTTCTTTTGAGTAAAGAGGATTTCCTTGATGAAAGACATATCTTCAAGTACTGACCTTGAATCATGATTTCTCCTCAGAGATGAGAATTAATTTCTTACAAATTTAGCTTAACATGTTTTCAAGTACTCTCCTGTCTTAAGCCTTCTTCTGTATGTGAACTGGTGTTTCCAGCCTCTATAAGGACATTAGTTGATCATAAATGAGATTTATTTGCATGTTCAGATATGAGCTACATTTGTTTTTCAGATTTGGTTTTCAAGAAACAATCTGGAGAATTCAGAGACTTAAATGTAGTGTTACCACAGAAGTGTTACACTTAAAAGTTGCTATCCAACAATAATTAAGATCTCATGCTTCTGTAGAGGAGAGTGACATAAAAATATTTAGTGCAGGTTTCTAATCTACTTGGTACATTATGAATTTGAGCATGCTCAGTAAATGATCCTGTCTTCTCTTAAATTCACTTTTCTCTTGATCTTACTCTGTTTTATAACTCCTTGCATGTGCATGAGCTGAAGGATATAGAGAAGTCCTGAGCTGCAGAGAACATTCTGGGACAGACAGGAAGAGGGAAGAGAAGTTGATAAAGATCATTTTAGTCTTGTTTGAAGCCATTGATATAATTTGGCATATTATTGGATAAGGCATCATTCCACATTCTCTGCTTCAATACAAATGGATTGAATACCATTTACTTCTGTAACATTAGCAGTATATAACTGCATTCTTGATCAAACTGAGTTTTCCAGCTGATAGCATCTATGAGAAGGCCAGGGAAAGGAGTTTGGCTTGATTATCAACATAAAATTGTGGGCGTATATCCAGGGATCTGTTTGTTTTCCTATGCTGATTACACAGAAAGCTTCAGCCAGAAAATTCCCTCTCATAAATACCAGTTTGATGTCAAACAGCACAAGGAGGGACTGATCACTTCTAGTGACTTTTCAATCTTCAGGTATAGGAAGGATAAACATGCTAAAAGTAATTTTAAAAAGGTGTATAAAACCCCTTCTTCAGATCAGTGTTTTGACCCCTTTATGTAGAAAAAGACGACTTCAGGAATGACTCAGTAACGCAGTGCAAGGTATTCTGCTTCTGAGTGGTTGCAGCTGTGCTTATGTGCACTATTTTGGGTCAGTGGAGAACACTGAGTCTGTATCTAAAGTACTAGTTGTGCATATGCACAAATAGCAAACTATTTGAGGACAGGTTTATTCTGATAAGGAACAATGAGAGTCCTGAATACACACTGTAGTGCAATGGATATGATTTCTGTTGGGTTGCACTGTCTCTTTCTCTTTTGGCCTTAAAATAAGGAGTATTTGGAAGGGAGTAGATTTTTTAGGTTTTGTTTCTTTTTAAAATTGTCTTATTGGTCTATTGGAACATAAACAAAACCAAAACCAAACAAAGCAAAAAAAAAAAAAAAAAAGAGAGAGAAGACTTCGTTGTTAAATTATCCTGTTTTCCTTCCCAGAGTATCTAAGGACTCAAACATTTCTTATTATTTCTGAGGGCAGTTTTTAGAGGAAAAGACTGTGTTTGCTGAATTGTTTCCTTTTTTAGAGGAAAAGACTTTAGGAAAAGACTGTGTTTGCTGAATTACTTTAATCCCATTGGGAATTTCTGTGAGTATGTGGGTCTGACTAGACAGAAGCTCTCTTGCATGTTATCTTCTCTATCTTCTTCATTTCTGAGCACTGCTGAGCAGCTTGGGCCTCTGTATAGTTGCAGCATCTGAAAGCCTGCAACAACCCCTCTCAATCTCATCTTTAAATCCTGTGCATAAAATGCCAGTTCTTCAGTGTAACTACTCTGCTTCACTGTCCCTGAATAGGACATGTGCTTCAAAATCCTGTTACTCAGCAATGCTTTAACATAAACTTTGACAACTACTGATATTCTTGTAATAATGAAAACCTTAGCAGTGTTGTCTGAAGACACCTTCTTACAAGTTCCACATCTTTCTATTGAATAAGAAGGGCTTGAGAGGGGGCTTCAGCTGCTTCTCTTGCTGCTTGTAACTGAACATGCTTTCACCCAGCTTTGCATGGTTATATAAAGAAACATAAATGTTGGTTAATTGAAAAAGTGGTCTTGCTTTTGGTATGTTCCAGTAATGTCTGATTTTTATCAGTACCTTTGATGTGTGGGAAGGTTAGAGGGGGGAATGTCAGTGTGGATTGTGGATAAAATATATCACTGTCTAGTGTAAGAAAAGACAGGTATGTGTCAAGGAGAAGAGGAGGGTCTAGTTTTACCAAACAGGGTGGTAAGGAAGTGGGGAAGGTACATGCATTTTAAATATGGTTACGGGAAGTTAAAGCAAGTAATGCACCCTTTGTTTTAATAAATGCTCTGGGAACCTAAGGAGCTTCTTTTTCTAAGGCAAAAGGCTTAACCAAAGGAGAAAGACTGCAGTAACATGAACTATATTATTTTTCTGCTTCTGGGAGGCCAGTGAGTAAAATAGAACTATCAAAAACTACAGAATCATCTCTCATTGCATTGTTTTGAGAGAGACTGAGAGTGGTTTGATTTGGAGATGTCTAAATATCTTTTGTAAGCTGATACACCGTAATGGTAATTCCAAGGCAAAGTTTCCTGAAAAGAAGTAGTAAATGTATAGCAGAGTTATGAAACCTCCCTGTAAAGTTTTGGGTTTGCATTACACCTCAGAAATGTGAAATTGGATCAGGCTGTATTCCTGCCACACAGACATGGCAACAACACCAAAAGCTTTCTGTCTGTTTTGTTTGCCACGATGTACAATGTTCCTTAGATAACACTCAGCATGAGAGGATGAGCTTCCACTCAAATGTTAGACTCTCTCAGCTACTTGCCACCATGTTTCTCCCATTCTACAAAAAAGATTTAAATGTGTTTGCTTGGTGGCAAGCTGGGTTGAACAATCTTAACAGTAGAGCACCACAGTGGCTTTAACTGGGCTGGATCTATATTTCTTCCAAATAATCAGACTACGGCTTTTACAAGGAAAAGCAAAATTCTTATAGCTTGACTCCTTTTTTGCTAACATGGTGAAAATTTATGCCTTTTTCTCATTGAAATGAGATACGTGGAGCAAAAACTGTTGCTCCATTTTTAGTTTTGAAAATTGAATGGTGCTCAGTTTTCTACTAAAACAATAACTTCTGAGAACTTGGAGCTTAGAAAAAGACTGAAATAAGATTAAAAGATAAAAAGTATTTGTGTGCAGCCCTAATCATATTATAGGCCTAAAAAGAAGGATTTAAGAAATAATATTGTAATGCTTTTATTTTCTCGGTGAGATTCCAGTCAAAAGCACTGTGCCTCTTCTATAACATAAAGTGTTTCAGAGATTTAATTTCTCTTAATGCAAGGGTTGTCTTTTTTTTTTTCCTCTGAAAAATGTAGATGTTGAGATAAAAATGGTAGAAGCACCTGGATGGGATTGCTGTGAATTCAGGGAAGATTGAATTTTGGAGAAGAGAGAACTAGGAATTAGGTTAATCTCCAATAGAGAGTATGGTCATGTTGTTCAAAATGCTGGCTACACACAAGAGAGGCCTTCTACCTCTCTTGGAACATTGTGATTGCTAGCCTAGGAAGTAACCTAATTCTGAAACTTACTGAGCACTCACCAGAACTTACTCTGACTGGAAGAGATCCTTAGATCTTGCCTCAAAATAGGATAAAAGTAGTCTGAAAGGGTGGTGGGTTTGTTTTGGTTTGATTTTTTTAATGGCATGTGGTAGGAGAATAGGTAGCAGTATCTGCAGACTGAGCTAAAACAAGTTAACCAAGTGGGGCCCAATTCTTGTTTATAGACAAAGTTTGGAACCAATATTCTGACTGATAAAAGTATTATAGATCAAAGGTCAATCAAACTCAGGGAGCACTTACTGTTAGACTCTGTTATTCTGCTAAATATGGCAGAAAAATTGGCTGAGAATCCAAAAAAGTTTAAGCAAGTGGAATCCAAGTGGATTAACAAATGAGGTTTGTTTTGATGTTCTGTGCACATCTTTGTCCTCATGTAACTTGAATGCATTCTCTGTTTTCTGATTGGTTTGGTGGTTTTTCGGTTGCTTCTTTTTTTTTAATAGATACTGAAGGTGTAAATGGAAGAGAGGAGTCTGTGAACCTTAATGATGCTGATGAAGGATTTTCATCGGGAGCTTCCCTCAGCAGCCAGCCAGCTGGGACCAAACCTCTATCCTCTGTATCCCAGAAGAGCAGCTTAAGGAAAACAGCAAGTGGACGTTCCACTAAGGAGAAAGAAACCTCTTCTGCAGCAAAATCCAATGAGAGCCCTCGAGATTCAGTAGCTCGAAAGCAGTACATACACCAGTCCACTGACCTGGATGGAGATGTAATTGAGATGACACCTACTAAGAAACACCTCAGCCTGCCTGCTGGGCAGGTGGTGCCAAAAGCCAACAGTTTGGGCCTGATCAGGACCGCCAGTGCTTCCTCCAGTAAATCATTTGACTATGTGAATGGCAGTCAAGCAGGCTCCAGTGTTGGAGCTGGTACAGAGGGTTTTACCAGTCTAGCAGCTGGCAACACCAATCGGTTTTCAACTATCAGCCTACAGGAGGACCGGCTAGGCCAAGCTGGGGAAGGTAAAGATCTCCTTTCCCCAGGAGCTCCCCTAACCAAGCAGTCTCGATCTCCAAGTTTCAATATGCAGCTGATATCCCAGGTGTAACTTTGACTCCCTTCCTTAGTATTCCCTCTTCGCCCTTGATCCCTGGCAAGTTCATCCTTAGGCAAAACATGAACCATCATCCCACAGTGTGAAAATACTGACTGTTGTGATCTCGTTTCATTTGGTTTAGCTATCATACTGTATTACTGAAACAGCAATAATTCTTCCCTCACCTTCATCCTCCTTCCCTCTTGTAAACATGGTTGTGAAGCAGTATATAATGTACTGTATGCCTTTTTCCATGCCTTCCTTTCTCTTTGGGTGATGTGCAATCCATCGTAGGCTGATCAGTCCCATTTCAACACTGTGAGACTGGAGACACCGGCGGAAATGGTGAATGTGATCCCTATGAGATAATGCTTTGGCTTTGTTAAGAAATAGAAACGGGTTTGTTTTCTCAGTCTACAGTACTGCAAAGACTACTGGATCCTGACTTGTCTTTCTCAGAACCAGGAGTGCCTCAGAGATTCTAGTATGACTTTGGACCTCTGAGTCTGTGCAATCAATTCTGGGGAGGGGATTGTCATTGCTGCTCCTGGCTGCCTACAGCACTTTTTTCATTAAAATGAGGGTAGTTTTTTCTTGACTGCCCCCAGTATCTCATCCCAGAAGCTTTTGATGTTCAGCAACTGAAACATGCATATTAAAAAGCTGTATTCCCTCGGAGACAGGATTCTAGGTTGATAATGTAGGTTACAATGCACTTCTAATGGCGTTGTAGCCATTTGTATTGTTACATGTCTTCCCTTCCAGGACACAGGGTCATTCTGCATTTAGATTAAAAATTAGACACCACCATGCTTTTAAATCAATTTGGTTTGTAAGTGGGAAGGAAACATTACTTCCCCAGGAAATAATGGCTAGCTCTGCTTCATTTTTGTTGTTGCTGTTGTTGTGAGGTGCTGATCACCGAATTGAAAGGTGTATTCAGGTAAAGAGTATTTCTCAGGCTGCTGTGTTTTGTATCATGGCTGTTGGGACACCCCCACCCCTTTCAGCTGCTTTCTCAATGTCCCTGAATTCAATGATGGAGTCATTTGAGGAATCCTACAGTCCAGACAGACCATACTCTCAAGGTGCTGTCTCAGGGTTAGAGACAATAGTTTGCTAGGAACACTGAAGCTTCAATGTGAAATGCTTTTCTAGCAATGCCGTTTGTGCAAAGGGGTGCTGACAGTATGCTTTTTTCCCCCAGAAGGATCACACTTCATTGCCTTGGTATATATAATCTTTCGAGTTTTTTAACTCTTATTTTTGTGGATTGGCCCTACTCTAGAAAATGCAGAACTCGTGCCATTGAGCCAGGCCTCGAATGTATATGACTGCTGTGTGGGCACTGGCTGGTACTTATGTTAGAGGACACAGCTTAGAAGCACATTTCTGGTTACACTGGAGAATGTTTGTCATTCTCTCTCCATCTCTCTGTATCTCTTTTTGGATTGATAGAAAAGGGGAAAGTTCATCCTCTCTGCTTAAGTTCTTATGATATCCTGGAAGTTTACAAACTGTAAACCTGCAGGAAACAGTTATGATTTTTATGTGGGCACTTTGGTTTCACTCTCACTGTGAAGGATAGATGTAATCAGTTACAAACAGCAGGCTGCCTTTGAATGATACTCTTTAAGATATTCAGAACAATGAATGATATGGTGTGGTATTGCTGATAGTTGATTTTGGTGGGGATTTTTTTAGGCTTTATTTAAAATAGATTTTTTTTTCAAATTTACATTAAAATATTTAAAGGGTTTTTTTTGTGGTTTGATGAGTCTTCATATCATACATTCATAAAGTAAATTTAGTGGCATCTGATGTAGAAATTCAGAAGGAATTCAGAAGGAAAACCTGACAGTTTCTAAATGAAAAAATAACTTTTAAGGACCACCAGTCATGCACAGATGGAATTAAGACAAAGCTGAGATGAAGATACAAGGCTTACATTTCTGTAAAAATGTCAAAAGCTGTATATGGTTAAAGTCTTCTTTATAAAATAAAATTTTCCTGGTGAAGACAATTGGTAAATCATGACTGGAAGTACCAAGTTTATACTTTGTAGAGACTATCAAAAAAAGAAAATTGCTTAAATATTTGGGGAAGAAAAGGTCAGGAGTGTCAGCTAATTTTCTAAGAATTACTTAATATTAGTATTTTAAAAAGTAAAGTTGTTCATTAGCAAGATTCTCTACTTTCTATATTTGTCATTAGATGCATTTCTCCAGAGGTTTTAGGGCAGCTAAAGGTTTTATTGGCATCAGGTCCAGAGGTTTTATTGGCATCAGGTCAAATTTTACAACCTTTTTTTAAAAGCTGTTTTTTTGTGTGGGATCCCACACTACAAAAACTATTTCAGGAAAGTGAGATGGCTTTACTGGTTTCAGATAGGGAAGTCAAATGTACATGTGTAAATTCAGATTGGCAAAAACCTCAGTCAAACTACCTTTTAAATTTTTTTTACACTTCTCATTTTGATCATGTGCCTTTTGTTATGGTTTCATTCATTGTATTTTGGTTTGTTCTTGTGTATATATACCTACTTCATATCAGTCTTTTTAAAAAGAGTTCAATTTATCTCTGTAAAAAAATGATGTTTTTTATGTGCTGATGTGGTACATCTGTGACTTCTCAAAAATTACCCTTTTAGTACAGTGTTTCAGTTGTGGGAGCTTGTTTCGTTGTTTTTCAGCCAAGTACTGTTGAACATTTACCTTACAAATCAAGTCACCACGAGTATCTCCAAACCAGCTGTAGTACCAGGCTCTGCAGTGCTGTGTATCATGTTTGTCATTACTGCTGCTAGATGTGTCTCAAACTACGCTAAGGTGTGTCAAGATCACAGCACATCTTTATACATTATGTTCAGTACATTCCAAAGTACTGTGGCAGAAATAAAATTAGAAGTGTCTGGGATATGGGTGGAGGGAATAATCTGCTGGGTTTTTCTTTTGTACTAAACAAAGTACAAAACATACTTAAATTTTCTGACACCAGTGACAAATGTTTAGACTTAAATCAAACCTCCTTATCCTAAATTCACTCTGCTGTCTCTTCTTTTAGAACATTTGGTACTGAAGGGACTAGAATTAGATTTCTGCATTGTTTGAGTGCGATTGCAGCATTATAAAAGGACAAGAAGCAGAACACTATGATTTTCCCTCCGTATGTGTGCATGCATGCACATACATGCAGTTCTTAGGTCAGGAAGGGTGGATTCTATATTCTGATGTATACATATACTTCAGTAGAGAAAAACAAAATGTTCCTTGATACACATCACAATATGCTGCTATTTTGCAACTCATTTTTTGGACTTTGTGGTGTTAAAAAAATACAAAATGTTGGGATTGTGAACTCGTAGCTTGATTATCCTTTTCAGGGATTTATTGTGAGCAACTTTTTGGTTGAAAGTGAACAATATTTTCATTCGGCAGACAGCAAAGTGATGAAGTAAAAATACCTATTAAAATTAATGTTGCAAGATGACTGTTTAAATTTCTGTATTATCCCTTTAGTTTTCATTTGGAAAAATTCATAAAATGGATACTTCCATAACACTGTCTATTTTATGTGCAGATTTCTTTGAACACCCTTTCTGATGTGAATTTGAAGTTTTTTAACAGCATACTTCATTCTGTGATGCTGAACATCATGTTGCAGCCAGTAAGCATTAGATCTGGTATTTGTAATTTGCAAGTGTGTTGGTCTTAAATTCATTTCCAACATGCTCGTGCTAGCTTTAACATAATTAAAGTCATCAAAATAGTGAGAAAAAAAAAAAGATGTTTTCTGACAAAGTATTTATTTGCACTACTTATGAATACTGGAGTTTACTGGGACAGGGTTTTTTCTCACCATGTGAGGTTTACTTGTGTGTGAGTAGGTACATACATTTGTCACGTGTTGACAATCAATTGCCTCAACTGTGTGTATACTGTATGTAAATAGGAACGTATTTTTCAAGATTAACGGGGAAACCTGCATCTTAGTGGTGGTAAAGCTACTCTGCAGTAAGGTGACCCCAACTCTGCTTTTTGTCTTCAGATACTATGTGGTTTGTTTTACTACTTTAATGAAGTTTATTAGTGTTCTTGGAAAATTGTAGCTCCAGGGAAATTTTCCTCAATATTTAATGTATAACGTGTTCAGAGAATTATATTTTGAAAAATTAATTTTGGAATAGATAAATCTATGCTATGGCTGTATTTTAACCTAAGAGTTTGAACTTGTCCTATTTTATCATGAACCAATGGCTAGCTCCTTTAAGTGTTCAGCATTTTAACTTTGGTCACAAACCAGACATTTTTGTTTATCTTGGCTTACAAATTTAAATTAATTTGAAGACTAAGAGAGAATCAAGAATAACTTTTTGAATGAAATCATAAAAATCAAGCTGTACAGTATGGTACTGTGCTCATAATCCTAGAGGAGATGTGGAAAATATAATGGAATATGTTTGAATGAAATGTATGTACTTCACACAAAAAAATACTTTGATGTTAGTAGATCTAATAATCTCATCCTTAAATTCTCTCATTGCCAAAGATACTGCTACCTTGGCATGTTTAATGTAACATTGAAGCCATTAGCTAGGTGTCATTTGTAACAAGCATTTTTATCATAGGAATAGTTTGCATCAGAAGAGTAAATGAACCCTTTTTTTCAGTTTCTTGTGTAAGATAATTGCAGGACTAAAGTTGCAAAATATCACTCCTTTCAAGCATGCTAAGAAAACAAGATAGATCCTCTGTACTTGCATCACATTCTTGATTTATATAATTTTTTATATTTTATATTATCTTCAGTATTTTAAATGCTGTTTATTTCTAGCATATGGGCCTTAATCTCTGTTCATTATTTTTATTTTTTCCTCGCTGGCACTTGGATAAACTTTGCTGTTGAAAGGTTTTCTGTAGGTGATTCAGGGTAGTAAATAATGGGTGTTGTGTTAGTGAATACATGTATCAGTCTGTCAAAATTTCTATGTCACAACCAGCTGTAGAGACAAAATACTTGCCTGCCTCTGCCACAGTGGTGGAAGATGATGGTGAGCTGTGAGCAATTTGGTTTGTTCCTGAAAACGATAAGTAAATTTTGCAAGACTGATACGTAAATGGTTTCCACATAGTCATTATGAAATTTTATATAAAATAAATATTGGAACAAGATTTTAAAACAACAGCCAACCATTTTAGATAAGCTTGCATAGTAAGTTTGTCAAGTGTCAAGGCCTGTGATACTAAAAGTTTAGAAGTAAGCTGTGCAAGTCTTAAGGGTACCTTACAGCTTCAAGAAAAGGATTTAGTAAAAATCTGTCCCAATTTAATAATCTGTATTTGAGATTTAATGGAAAAAAAATACAGTTTTGCTTCCATCCTTTTACTTATTTTTCTCTAGGCTATACCTCTCTCTGATTTTTTTTTTAACTGTGTTCATCAGATTTTACCAAAGGTAGTATCTGACGGACCAACTGAATTTAAAATGGGTCCATGAATCATCCCTTCTATCATGAAGGATTCCTAAGGTTTTCCTGTGAGGAGCTGTTGATGGGAACAGATGTATATTGAAGCTTTGTATCCATACAGTAAAATGTTGCCCTACATTTTAGCTTGTGCATGATGAGCAGAGTGATGAGATCAAGTTTTATTGACCAGCCACTTGGGTGTGAGCTCCCAGTGTTTTACAGTCTGTAAGATTTAAGTGGTTTTAGAGAAGACTATCTTTGCATTCTGATACACCTTTTAATGAGTGATTAATAATCTATTCAGGAGTCAAAATTTAAATTGCTTTAAAATGTTGTCTAGAATTCTCAGAGGTTTCGATTTTAGAGGGTAAAATGGTCAGGGGAGATTTCTGTTCAGAAGTATCAGCTGGTAAGGTGTCTCTGTGGTGCTTTGTCATGGAAACTTCCTTACAAATCAGTAGTGAATCCTATGTGTTTGAGTCCTCATCCTCCCCAGAACTGATCACAAACCAGAAAAAGTAGAGCAACCTTTTACCTTTAGTTCTAAAACAAGTACCTGGGAGTAACAGAAACACTGGCTATTGACACTGTTCTTTCTGTTCAGACAGTTACTGTTGTTGTGCTAGAATTTCATGTTATTAGTTTATGAAAAATGCAAGTAGTAAAAACTTTGTGGCTTCAAGTGTACAGTAGATGTGAGTTAACTTTCACTCAGGATAAATCAACATGTCAAAATATTAATAGATTCCTAGTACTGGGGTGTGTGGTGTGTGTGTGTGTGTGTCAGTGTTCGATGATTACTTCAGTTTTCTTGCACATAGTACATACTTTAGGGGTGGGTATTACTAGCTGGTTATTTATGGACAAATACCATATGATTAAATAAGAGTCATTTAACACTTTTTTCATATTGAAGATTCCAGGAAAAAGCTAATAAAGATTTTTAATAATCAGCTACTCTTAATACATTTTAGATTTACTATGGTAGCTTTTATTTGCTATTAAAAGACCCCAACAACTAAATTGATATATACCCCATGCTGCATTTTTTAAATTTGTAATTCCTGAACTTGACAATGAGTTTTTTGATCTGTTTTTGTTCTTGTAAGAATACAGGACTTGCTCTCTGTTTTACTAGCAAAAAGAAACATTCTGCAAGGGTTAAAAGATTATTTTCTTACTTTTACCATCATACCAGGTTTGTTTCTCTGAACTAAGGTTTCTGAGGATTTTTACTACTTTAGCATTATGTAATCTTACGGAAGGAGCCTAAGCATCGCGTAGCCCACTTCTTGTGGACGCACAGGCTGGGCAAAAGGACATGGACTGGTGGTGTGAGCCCCTCTTGACCAGCATGGCCCTGCTTGCTGGTATGACCCCCAGACGTACGAGATTCGGTACTGGTGAAGGACTAAATCAAACAGGTTTTTAATAACCGTGACCTCTGCTGTCCGATGTCCTTTAACCTGGGGACCAGGGAAAGTCTTCATTCTTAGTCCTGAAGAAGGCACGTATTGAAGATCATGTTATTGGTGCATGTAAGCCATTATCTTAACTGTCTTACTGAGCTGGTTCATGCTGTTGACTTGTTGAAATGTGAAATGTAGTTACTATTGACTTTGTAAATACCTGCCAGAGAAGAAATATAATTATTTTAAATCATTGTAAATAGAGATGTATAAAACTCGACACAATCTGCAATGCAGAAAAAATTATATATATATATAAATATATAAAG
>VWZV01015100.1:38006-83257 GCA_013397155.1 Irena cyanogastra
TAAAGATGTTAAATAAATATCGTGCTGTTTCTGAACAGAAATGAATGCTTTGTGAATTGCTGGTTTTTAAAGCTGTGATTCAGGCTGGTGAGGCGGGGACGGGCCGTGAGGGGAGCCGGAGCTGTGAGGGGGATCTGGCGGGGCGGCGCTGTTCCGGTACGGGGCTCGCGGCGGCTTCGCGTCGCCACAGCGACCCCGGGCACGAGCCCTGGGGACGCGCGCGTGCCCGGAGGCGGAAGTCCCGCCCTGCGGCCGAGGCGGGCTGAGAGCAGGGCGCGGGTTGGCCGTGGCGCAGGTCACTCAAGGCGCGACGCCCGGGTTGGCTGCCTCGGGTACGGCCACTGGCTGGCACGTGAGCCCGGTTCCGCCTCCTGCTGCCGCAGCCTCTGCCGGAGGCGCGGGGAGCGGCCGGGACTGCGGTCCCGCAGGAGCGGCGCCGTGAGCGGTGAGGTGAGGGGTGAGGCGAGGCCGGTCCGCGCCCCCCGGCGGCAGCGCCCCCCGGCGGCGGGGCCGCGCCCACGTGACAGGCGGCGCCATGAGCCGGCCCGAAGGGATGCGCAGCAACCGCCGCTCCCTGCAGGTGAAGTTCGTGCCCGACGAGGACGTCCTCAAGCACATCTCCGACGACGCAGGTACAGCCGGCCCGGGGCATAGCCCAGCCCAGCGCCGTACGCTACTCCCAGGGTGCCGGGAGAGGGGTCCGAGCAGCCGCGGCGGCCTCCGGGAAAGGGGCTGTGCAACACCCGAGCTGCGTTCTGCAGTGCCTCGCAGAAGGACGAGGTCTCTGGCATTGTTTTGCCTCGCTTGATCCCTCTGCGGAGTGTCTGTGTCCCAGCTCAGCACTGGACAGACTGCAGGCGGGGCATGTACGAGCTCTCGGTACGAGCTCCGCCCGCAGCAGCGTGTACCAGGTGCCGGGGCAGCGGCACGAGGAACCGGGAAACTCCTCGGGCATGACGCGGTTGAACACTCGCAGAGTCAAAGCGGAACGAGGCTGCAGGTGTATGCCATAGGAGTGTTTTGCAGCAGTTCTAACTACTTTTAACTTGGAGAACCTCTGTGGAGATGCTTAAAACTTGCCAGTACATGGTACGGAGCATCTCTTTCAGACTTCACTGCTGGTCCTGCTTTGAGTAGAAGGTAATGCAGACGATGTCCAGAGGGCTCTCAAGCCTACATTCTCCCATGAGTGTACTAACAGCCTACTGGCAAGGTATTTTCCAATTGCTCCTCTTCTCTAGGAAAAATAAGGGTTGACAGGTACCATCCCTTTTGCATGAAATTTGATACTGTAATGTGTGGGCCACTGTCATTTCTCCTATTCTTCTCTGTGGAGCTGGTGTTTGCTGAAATCGGGGTCTTACCCTCATGGACTGCAGGAGCTAGCATTTGCATGAGGGAGGGATGAATGGCTATAGGGTCAGCTATTGACCAGCTGTTCTTTTAGCGGGACATCTCAGCTTTGAATTTGTTGAGTGATTTGCATAACAGGAACCTGGTGTCTCAGTCAGGTGGCTGTGTACTACTGCAGTAGAAATGATGAAATAGCAGGAGGTTAAAGCTTTTATTGTAATTCTAGGAACTAAAGTACGGAAGGACAAGGCTCAGCTGAGTGTCAATGTGAAGAGATTTGTGAAGAAGCTTGAGAATATTTCTGATAATGAAGCTCAGGAGATCCTGGAAGAGAAGAACTATGTTGCTGCGCTTGGAATATGTGCCCAAGGTATTAGCAGGGGAAAACCTAACACAGCTCTGAGTTCAGGAGATTCTTGCAGTGTTAGAGTTGTATAGTGTTGGTGAAATTGCTTTTGATGGCTCAATCTGCTCTGTCTGTGCTTGTGGTAACAGGTAGAAGAGAAGATTATGATTCTAGGATTTTATTATTGTATTTGTTTTGTAACACTTGCAATGTGAAGCCAAATAGTGAAATGTTGCATTCTGTCTTTCCTGAGTTGGGAATATTATCAGTGCTTTTAAAATAGCTGCAAGTAACGTATCTTTTCACAGATGCAGTGGGAAATGACTCACATATAAGTGGCAGTGAAGTTTTCTCATTCCAGACTCCCAAACGCTCCAATAAAATGGCAGAGCTGGGTATGTTTTGTTCTTTTTTCTCTGCAGATTTAGGAGCAGTAAGCAGAAAGTGACAGTTCCAGAGAGGGTAGACTGTTTTGGTTCAAATAAGGGGCTTGAGCAGGGTTGTCACTCACTTGAAGAATCCTTGTATGTCCAGCACCATTTGAACTTCATTAGTGTTTATTTGTCACAGCTAATGATACATCCTGCAAAGGATGATCTGAGGGAGAAGGATTATCCTACTGTATCACTACAAAGAAACTGGTTTTGGTGCCTCTTAGTTTCTGCTGTGTCTTGGGAAGTTGTGTTTCCTGTCTTAGACCTGCAGCAGGGTGGATTTCACTGGTATTCTCTCCTGGAGCTATGACTCAATTTGAAAACTGAGGGAAGTCATACTATGACAGTCTGTTAGTCCCAGTGTTGTTACATGGAATAGGCTGTTGGTCATACAGTGGTAGGGACTGTTAGCAGGATATTTCAGATTCACATCAGTCATTCAGCTTCAGCTGTACTGATAAGGAGTAGACCCAGGTAAAGTAGACAATTCCTCCTGGGGCACTGATGTGTTTGCTGTATCTGATGATCTGTTATGTCCAGCTGAGCAGTCTTAAAGGACTAAGTGAGCCTGACCAAACCTTGCTCTAATTCAAAGACATGTGCTCTCCCAGGGAGCAAAACGTGCTCTGCCATTGCATCGGCCATGTTTGTAAACTTAATTAATTGATGAGTTCGGCCTTTAAAAATCTTTCCTAAGGAATGCAGCCACCTTTAGCGTTAGAAAGATCTAGAAGTATTTGGTTCCTGAAATAGCTAGGGAGTTAATGTGTAGAGAACATTTCAGGTGTATGGCTCCATTTCTGACTAACCAAAGCTGGAAGTTTTGTACTTGACATGTCCTTCCTTTCCTTCCCCCTATTTCCTACAGCCTCTGAATTAGCCCAAACACCGGAACAGAATGTGGCACCTGATCACTCCAAGTGCCCTGAGAAGATGGCCAAAACCCCTCAAAGCAGCAGTAAGTCCTGTAATGGTTTGGGGAGCTGAAGCTGAGTGAGGGGGGGTTAGGTTTCTCTTTGGGTGGTGAAGTGGATACCTGAGTTCCAGCTTCTGTCATGTTTAAGTATTCTGGTCAGGTTAACACCATGGGCTGAACAGTTTGATGTTCATGGCCTGTGCTTCACCTGAGTGTCAGATCTCTTCTGCCCTGCTGCTCTAGAGGAAACATGAAATTCTCTCTCTTCTATTGCTGTGATATTTAATGACTTCCTTTCTGTTCAACAGAAATACTTGCACTTGAGAGAGTTATGAGCTGGGCTGGTGTGTTAAACGATTGGATAGGACTGTGTGGGTGTTCATGTGTAAATTCACACTTTATTATACAATATTTAACACCTAGTGCTGCAGGGAGAAATACAGGTGGGAGAAGTCAATGCAGGTCAACACTGGCATGAGATGTGCATTTGTTCTTGGAAATGGAGTCTGATGGGCTCAGGGAGAGAACATCAGTTCATTTTTCAGCCTCATCCTTCCTACTGGAGTCTCTTCCTCCTTCCTGGCCTACCAAAGCTGTGACCAAGAATTAAAAGCTGTTTTCTGTGTTAACAACATTGACTCTTGTGTGAGCTGACACAGGCAGGCTGCTGGAGCCACCACAAACTCACAGCTAGAATGCAAAGAGTAAATTTATTTCTGTTATCTTTCTGAAGCAACACCTGGGCAGAGGGGACATGGGTAGAGATGTAGGCACTGAGTGGAGATGCAGGCACTCTTACGTGTGTTTCAGTGCTAGAACCAGGCTGCTGTTCACACTGGTCTGTCAGTGGTTTTGCACATGCATGGTTTATCCCTATGCTGTGATCTTCACTGTGTTCTGATCTGTCTGTTAGGGTGCCTCCAGACCTACCAAACACCTACGTTATCTATACACAGATGTTCTACTTCCCAAAACACACAGGGTAAACAGCAATAGACATGGTGCATCTTTTTCTGCATTGCTGTTTAAGTCTTTGCTATCCCCAGCTGCATGGTCACTTGAGCGTATTTACGATTCTCCTCGCCAGTCTTCCACTACTAACCCATTCCTCCCAGCAGCTCTCTTTGTTCTGTCCTTGCCTACCTGTGAGGAACTAAAGGCTTCCCTCATAGGATTATCTATCTAGGGGGCTGATATTCTGGTGCAGTGTACCTTTAAACAGTGAATGCCTGTTTCTCTAATGGACCATCTTGTGCCACTGTTGATAATTTGCAGTACTCTGTACAATGCTGTTTCTTCCTTTTCAGAACGTTCAAGTTCGAACAAAATGCAGCAGACGGTGAGTAATGACTTTACATTGCTTGAGTTATGTATTTGGGTTTTTTTCCCCACTTGTAAAACTTGAACTAGCCAATTACTACAGTTCTGTAAAGGAAGGACCTTGAAAAACATACTCCACAGTAGAGATGTCTCTTCTATTCTAACCAGACAGGAATAACTCAAGTGAGAACCATTAATCGGGACTATGCCGTTTGGAGTCAGTGGGCAAATACTAGATTTGACAGCTTAATTGTCATGGGTGGAAACTATTTCCTTTCATCACTCAAGTGAGGATGCTAGATAATCCCTTAATACACAGTTAAACTCACAGCTCTCCAGTGTCTAACTAAAGGAAGAAACAGCCCTAATTTTAAGAAATGCTGTTAGAACAGGAGTTCCAGAACTGTGATGCTGTTCAGTTTCTTATTTACCATTTGGTTTATAAAGAAGAGATACAGTGCAGAACTGTCGGTTATGGTGGGTATGGAGTGAAAGAGCTTGCTTTCTAGAATAGAACAGCATCATAGCAGAAATGTGTGCACAGCTTTTCTGGTATGAGGTTCTAGGATGAGATACACCTGAAAAAGATGTGCTGTTTGGTGATGCCGTAGTCAGTGCTTGATGATTTCGCATCCACTGTGTCAGGATCAACAAAAGTATTTCCTAAGTACTGCAGACTGATCCAGTGTCCGAGTCAAGCATGTGCTTTAAACATATATAAGAAAGATGTGCCACTACAACTTGGTGAGCCCAAGCAGCTTGGATTCCTTTGCTGTACTTCTGGGCTTGGTATGCTGAGTGGTCTTCTGTCTTCTGGTCTTTGTTTTCATAGAGGACTTCCAGATGACATTGAGTAGACAGTATGATGTGGAAGGTGACTGCTGTGGGGACTGAAGCATTTCCAGCTTGTCATTGCTTTGGTTTGTCTGTTCCTGAGGGGCCAAGATTGGCATCTTGGTGGAGATTTCAGCTTTCTACTCTCCATCTTGAGCTGAAAGAATTAAGCCCCTTTTGGAACTTGATCCTCTCTCCCTCTGAATGGGAAAACAAGAACTCTCTGTAGTTAACTGCCTCTGCTTTTCCAGTTTCATGTGGGCTGAAATAGTTTGGAAATGTAACCTGTCTTTGCCTGGCAGAGGGTAGTTTAGAGGAGAGAGGTGTTTCTTTTAATGTATGTTTTTTCTTTGCTGTTTGTTCCAGAGTAAAAAGAAAGAATTTGTGTCCACCACACCTTATAGACTCAGAAAGAGACTAGCAGGTAAAGATCAGCCTTTGCTTTCAGCTGCCACCCACAGTCAGTGAGGCAACTGTGTTCAAGGGAGCGTGTTTTCCTGTTGAGCTTCTGTCTGTGGTAGCAGTGTGACTGAAACAACCTGATTCATGCTGCAGAGAGTGTAAAAATGTCCTTAAGGAAATCTATGTAGACCTTTCCCCTACAACTGATTGCTACTTAGGTAAGGGCTGGAAGGGTTAGAAGCACCAAGTTACTGAACTTCAGTAACATGATCAAAAGAAACAAAACTTTCAGTAATCTTTTCCATGCTGACATTTAGTGTGGCCCAATTGCTTGAACCAGGCATAAAACTTTTGGTTGATGGCTGGGACATCCATGTCAAAGTATTTCCAATAATGGTTGATTAAACCAGGATGAATGCACAGGAGAGTTTAGTACATGGTGTTTCATCTTCTATTTGTTTTGTGTTGAGAGACCAAGACTGAGCCAGATTTCATCTGTGCTCTTCAATCAATGCTGCTAACAGAGGTATTTTACAATAACTCGTTTGCAGAATGTGACACAGAAGATACTCAGCCTGCATGATTGTAATTTGGGAAAACTGACACAGAGATGCTAAGAGAAGTAGGGAATTCCGTTGTCCATTTTTAGTCTCTTTTTATGGTACAATGATGTTTCTTAATTGGTATCAAGGAGGAAACTTAGCAATACTTTGTGATCCTAGAACTGCAAAAGAAATGGCCATCTGTGTTTGCAGCTCTCTTAAGCATTGA
Organism: Irena cyanogastra; assembly: GCA_013397155.1. NCBI lineage: Eukaryota > Metazoa > Chordata > Aves > Passeriformes > Irenidae > Irena > Irena cyanogastra. Next base: position 44,383 of record VWZV01015100.1, read on the forward strand.
TTTTACCTTTCTGTGAAATATATTAAGGATTTGTGTGCTTGTAAAACATCTAGAGAATGTCTGTGAGGTGGTGCAAAATGAGTTCTGTGTAAGAAGTAATTCCTAGCTTTTAACCTTAAAATTTATGCTCTAGCTCCAGATCCCTATGTAGAAAGTGAGAGTGAGTATTCTGCTTCCTGCTCAGAGGAGGAGGATGAGGAAGAACAGAAGGAAGTCAACACTGTTTTATCAGATCAAAAGACTCCGGCAAAAACTAAGGCTGCATCTACACCTCCTCCCAGAAACAGCCTAGCCAAAAAAATTAAGGAGCAAAAGATGGTGAGTGTGCAAAAATATACCCCTGAGCTAGCAAACATGAAGGGATGTATGGTGACAATAAGCTGTTAGTGACCACACCTGACCTTGGAGAAGAACTGCTAAATTCATTTCAGATCAAACCAGCTGGGCTGGCTTTTGCTGTACTTTTGAATAATCCCTGTTGGACTGGCACCATGTAAACCTGTGTGCTAAATCCAGTTGGCATCATTAGCAGCTTCAGAAGGAGAAGTCTAAGATGTCCATGGAATAGCAGACAGGATGAAGAAATTGATTCCTGTAGTACAAAAAGGAACACACATTACTGTTCTGGCTTGGTGTTCAGCTTAATTGTCTTACTTCCTTCCAGCACCAGGGATCCCCACACCAATTAAGAATTACCATTACGTTACCTCTCTCAGAATCTCTTTTCTGGCGCTCTCTTCAGGAAAGAATCATTTGGCTGGCTTTGGCAGAATGCGGCTATAGAAGCCATTTTTGCAAATATTTTCTGTCTTTCTATATTCACCCTTGCTCTGTGTCTCATTGGCCATCTTAGGGAGAGGGATAACTTGATAGCAGGAGTAGTGTTGCTGATCTTGCTGTCCTTTTATAGGGCAACCTGGTGGAGGAATACTTTGAAGCTCACAGTAGTTCCAAAGTGCTTACTTCAGACCGAACACTGCAGAAGTTGCGGAAAAAAAGATTGAATCAGGTACAGTTCATAGTGAGTCATACAACTGTGGGTTTTTGATTTCTGTGATAGAGAGTTCCCTCATCCAGATTTCTGATGTTGCTATTTTCACTTTATTTCTACTGATTACGTGGTCAGTGGTAATGCTGATTTAGGTAGCAATTTAAGCAGTATGTTTTCTACTGCTGCTCTTAGCAGGGACAACGCCCAGTTGTTTGAACCTGAGACAGTAGGGAAAATGCAGGGAGAAGTAACAGCTGCAATTACCAGAAAAGGTCAAAGTTTGCTTTTGGGGGAGGAGAAAAGGGAGAAGCAGAATTGCAGACTTGCATTAAAGCATCATTTTTGTCAATGAAATGGTAGGGGGAATTACAAACCGTCTTGACTGTTTATGTGTAGTGGAAATCAAGAGAGCTGATTTAATCTGAACATTACTGGATCAAACCACTTGCAAAACTGGAACAGCTCTAAATGTTGCCATGTAGTTTGTTAGATGTACTTTGTTCTCTTGCAGTTTCTAGGAGACAGGAATAGTCTGATGTTGGTGACTGAATTACAAATCAAGGAGTTGTACCCTACAAGGACAAGTCTCAGGGAATTGTGTAGAATACCTGGAACTCTTGTGTCTGTGACTGCTTTTTGTATCCATTTTTGTTTTAAAAGATGGCATATATGCAGTCTGCCTGATGCCTGCTGTTGTCTGGAATTGCTGCCCAGAGTAACATCTGGATTTTTAACAAGTTCTTTCATAACAGCTGTGGAAGGAAATCACGGCTTACAGTGTTAAAGCTACTGCTGGCTTCAAAGTAGTTGAAGGTTTAGCAGTTCTGTCTCTCAGTACTTTGTTTGTCTGATACATTGCAGCTGCCTTTCCAGTGTGAACTGTCTTCTACTAGAAGGGAGTGGGAAGCAAAGCTGTTAAAATTGAAGAGAAAGAGAGGCCAGTGTAGATTTGGTGTTGACTATCATGCTACTGTGCTGTTTAAACGTCAGCATCACAGCATATCTTCAAAGCTGAATTAATGCTTTGATTCTTGATGCTTTTCTACACTGAGCTATCAGCTGCAAATTATATCCTTTCTGCTGTATTTTTTTAAGATGGTGGGTATTTTGAGCTTTCTCTTGTAGTGACAAACACCTGAACCCTTGCAAAGCATGTTGATTGGAGCCTTTGTTCCCATGAGCAGGGATGTGATGTTGTATCTTGTTGGTACTGTGCTTGGTGCTGTGTAAACTCTGTGTGTATCCATTTTTCCTGTAGTGGTTTTCCCATACTTGGCAGGAAGAGAAAGATAGACAGTGTGTCATCAGTTCTAGTCCTAGTCTAGCTGCCCCTTACCATAATAAGGTTAGTTAATCTCTGCTTTGTGTCTCCAGTAGCAAAACTGTGCTTAGTGGGGTCTTAATGGGGAGGAAGAAAAACTAACCACAAGCCGAGTGCACTGACAATGAAAACTATTCTCTCTAGATAGGGAGCATGCTAGAGAGTGTTTTAAGGACTTCAGGTGTATCTCTTGTTTCTTCTTAACTTTAAATTACTGTCATCTCTTTCTCAACATAGCAAACACTGCATGATCTTTTGAAAAATGCTCCCCTTGCCTATGCTGCTGAAATTAGAGACCTTAACCAGCAACATGAATGCTTGTTTTCCAAGTGGATGCTGCAACTACAGTAAGTATCCAAGGAGAATCACTGAAGAAGCTTAGTTAAAAGGCACTGCCAGTAAACTTACTGTCATGTCAGTAACATCCTGTGGATGAATTAAAGAGCAAATTTTTTTCTGTGATTGCTTAAATGTAAAAGTGGGTGACATTAATTTAATTCAGTGCTTCCTGTAGACCAAATCCTATCTGACTGACTCCTTGAACCGAATGTCTGAAGTGCACTGAAATTACATTCTACCTGGTTAGTTTGCCTGTGCCTCTCTAAACCAAGCTAGAGGGCATTCACAAACAGGGAACATGAATAGTGAGAGAATAGGGAAAATGAATTATGAGAAAAGTGCTCTTTGTGAGGAATCATTTTTGTTTACAGGAGTGAGTTAGTAGTGAGAGCTCACCCTCACCATCTTCAGTCTGTGGCTATGTCTAGTGGTGTAGCAGTTACCTTTGTAACTGCTACACCTGGTAGCCTGTGGTACCTAATGATCTGGGCATGATCTGGTTAGTACTGTAATCCTTGGTTATTATCAATTATTCTTGTCTGTTATCACTTGGTTGGCTTCACAGCCACCTGGTTATTGGTGTTTGAGACATACAATCAGTCAATTACCTTGAGAACTGAGAGCTCAAAAAGATCTTACTCTGGCCCACTGCTTGCAGTGTTGTTAGAGAGCGAGTTTGAGTATGCAGCAGCCCCCATAATGGAGAGCTCAAAGTGTCTTGCTTTAGACTGCTTTTATAGGGGCATAAGACAGCGGGCTTCAGTCAAAGTGCTTTGTTCAACCTGGCCACAGTTTGAGTCAGTAACTTTCTTTGAAGGTGCAGCAACAGAAATATTATTGGATTGTTACTTAGGCAAGAAAAATGGTTTCCAAGGCTGCTCATTAAAAAACAGGTGCTCATTAGACAATACTAGTTCCTGGGAACAGACAGTGTTTCTGATAAGCTGGAGAGGGGTTTAGTCTAGGTGCAGTTCACCAAGGCTGAGGCCTCTCATTTCCCTTGTCATAGTGCAGCCTGAAAGAGGGTGAGGGATGGGACTAAAGTCAGCTTTTCTGGGTCTATACAATCCCATACCATGCTGTCTTTATGCTTTCCTGCCTCTTTTTCTGTGGAACAATTAGCATAAGAAATATACATGAGTATAGAGTAATTTTGCTTTGAAATTGTGCCTGAGGATCAGGGTGGAAAACCAGTATGGAGGCTTGCTTTTTTTCTTGTAATTACTGTGACCTGTAGTAAACATGTAATAAAAGTACTGGTATGGGGATGTGTGAGTGTTGATTACCATTTCTTACCTGAAGTTGTAGATCTAGTATTCTGTTCTTAGTCGATAGCGTTTTCTTCCATCGATGTTTTGCTAAGTTTGTGAGCTTCTAGGCTGCTAAAATGATTTTTTTGCTAGGATGCACATGCCAGGTTTCAGATTCCTTGTAGCTAACCTTATTTATCAGCTGTAAGCTTAAGGTAAGCCCGGAGTTGACAAAACGTGAAATTTTTAAAACCAAGATTGCAATGGATCATTTTGCCTAATGAATGTATGGACCTAAAACCAGACTTGCACTTTTTGATCCAGTGTATTTGCTTACTTTTCTGCAGCTTGGGTTTCAATATTGTGCTTTATGGACTGGGCTCAAAGCGTGATCTGTTGGAGAAGTTTCGTACCTCTTTGCTCCAGGATTCTGTTCACCTGGTGGTTAATGGATACTTCCCCAGCATCACTGTGAGATCTGTAAGTGTGGGAAAAACTTGTGGGTTTATGTAATCATCCCGTGTTACAGATACCTCTAGAGTCTTTCAATGTAGAATGTTAACCTGCTGCATCCTATAGCAATAGACTCTGAATGCAGAGCAGTTCCTCTCTCTTCTAATACTTTGATGAAATTATCCCATATATTTTCCAAGGCATTGCAGTAATTTCTGTCATTAATAGATATTCATCACTCTAAAGCCTTGTTTTATGTCACTGTTTTGAAAAGGGGTATAATTTTTTTGTTTATGTTCGCTGTTTTAGGGATTTTATGGTAATAATTAGATTGTCTCTCGCAAGGCAGCCAAGGGTTCAGTTTCAGATTTTCTGCACTTCAGTGTCAGAGCTCTTCATAAGGATCTCCTGTCGTCTTTATCAGATTCTCAACTCCATCACTGAGGAGGTTTTAGACCATATAGGGACCTTCCGCAGCCCCCTTGACCAACTTGAATTCATTACCAAAAGGTTTAAAGAAGGTAAAATGAATAACTTTATGCATAAAAATATTAGAGTCTGCTTACTGTTAAGAGAGCCTGAACATTTTCTTCCCCTATAATTTTTATACCGGCAGTTAGAGTTTCTTAATGCATTGTAGCTAGTATACTTTATTGCTTGTAATTTATGCAAGATACTTGAAAACATCCATGTACTAGGAGTATATGTGTAGATACATGTGTAACAACCCCATGTAAGCTGTTACCTCAGTCATTGTTTTACAGCAGGACAGCAGTGTCAAACGAGCAGGTTAGAATTGGTTTCAAAAGCAAAATTAAACATGAATTGCCTCACAAAATGCTTGCTGAATTATTTCTGAATGTCTGTCTTACTGCTTGTATATTCATACACAGATAGCCATGGAATCTTAATTGTGCATGGCATTGGTATTTCAATGTTTATATTCTGTTTTTCATCATTACCTTATGAGTATTTGTGGTGTGACTAAGTGAAAAAGGCGAGGTAACAGCAGTTCCCACCTGAATGTATGTAAGCAGTTTTGCAGTCTGCTGTAGCTGATTTGACTGGTTTCCATTGGCAAGCAAGTATTTATGGATTTGCACAAAAACTGGTTACAGTTCTGGAATTGTTTCTGGACTCAGGAAATTGTTGTTCATTAGAATAAATCAGCCAAGGCTCCATTTTCTTCATGCAGGAAAAGCCAAATCTTTATTGTATAGGTCATATTTTATAGGATTATCAGAAGGCACTGTGTCAGATCTTATTGGTGGACAATACATTCACACCTAGTTCATTGGTCGGTACATAGTATTTTGCATATCTAGCAAACTTCTGTATTTTTAGTTAGTTTACATATTTTTTCTACTGATTCTCAAGAGAGAGATCTTATTGTTTATGCAGATGCTAGTTGTTTTTCACCCAAGAATAAGTTGTTGTGTTAATGAGCTCTCATACCAAGATTGTTTTTGCGTGGGAACTTTCAGTTTACTTAGCTGCACTTAGAAAAAATGACAGGCTAGCTCTTAATTTAACAGAGCAAGCCTGATTTTATGAGGCCTTTCTTTTATAATTCTTCTACCTGTCTATGACAATTGTTCCCAGGGATAAGTACAGCAGCAAGAAACTAGCTGGGTATTTTAACATCTGCCATTTGTGCTACCTGAGCTAGGTCTCTAACTTTTTTTCAGAACTTGTTAAAATTTTCAATGAAGTTCTGATGCTTTGGATCCAACCTTGAATAGAAAATGTATTTTTACTGTGAGGAGGAGCTTAAAGATCCTAGTCATGTAAATCAAAAGCAGCTGAATAAATTGTGCTTAGACTTCCATTCTAAAATATATTTCAATGACTTTCAATTGCAAAAGAAACACAGTTCAAGGGGAATTCCTGGTAAAGCTGTGAACAAGTGGAAAGTGGGTTATAACAGAAAAGCTTAAACTGAAAAAAAACCAACCCTGTAGCTGTGATGACAGTGAATTGAGAAAAACCCTTTTAGGTACTCAGAAACACCCAGCATAGTTTCAAGCTATCTTGTAAGAGGAGAGCGATATTGGAGTGATGTATTTGGAGAGTGGTGGAATAGACTTGTGCTATGCTGCACTGGGAATGGGAAACCAGCTTGTGTGCAGTTTCTTTGATTGGTTCTCTGCTGTTTTTTCTGACCTTGCAGATTCATCTTTAGAGCTCTATGTCCTCATTCATAACCTGGACAGCCAGATGTTGAGAGGAGAAAGAAGTCAGCAGATCCTTGCACAGTTATCCTCCCTGCCTAGCATTTACCTCATTGCCTCTATTGATCACATCAATGCTCCTCTCAGTGAGTTCCCCTGGGCCTGATCTAGCCAAGAGAAGGATCTGTGTTCTGCTTTGGGGCTACTAAGCATGTTTCATAAGCTTATGTATTGTTTACTATGTATTACTATTACTTAGTCTGTATTACTGTTAATGTGTAGAACATATCTGTTGATGTATGTATAGTCCAGATCAGGAGAGTGACTGTGCTGAACCAAAACAGTATAAAGATACTGAGAAATACCACTAAGCATAATATACAAATAGACCCCAAGCTTTTGGCACTGTTTGATTTTAGGAACTTACTGAACTGGAGATTGGATGTTTTGTCTGTCATTGCATCTAAACAATTTTCTTTTATTGGTCAGTGTTGTGGGCAGAATGGGAGCTTCAGACAAAGTTTATTAGAGAAGCCCTCCTGTTGAACCAGGAGGTGCAGAAAGGACCCTCTTCCTTTCTTGACTCCTTCTCAGACAGGATCTAGGTGTGGCTGGACCCAATCTTAGCCCCAGACTTAGTTGATGGTTTATATTAAAGGATTATATAGGTGTAATTGAACTTTTGTCTCACAAAATTAAGGATGGCAAAGCAAATATACTTCAATAAATTACTTACTTATATTGATTATTATTATGATTAGACTAAAATATTCTAATCAGAATTATTTACTACACAGCACAGGTAGCTGTAACAATTAGTATAGTTCACTTGTTTTAAAGCAATATTGAAGCAGTTATATTAAAGCTAGCAAAAACCATACAAGTAGAAATTGATGTTACTCACCCATACCAACAACCATGGGCAGATCTCTGTAGCTCAGCCTGGAGGAGTAACCTTGAGGGGAATCCCCACTCAAGAGAGGAATCTCCACACACTCTGAGAAGGGTCTTGTTTCAGCTATTTTACCCCCTCTTTGGGCGGAGCTTCCAGCTACAGCCAGAAATTGTTTGCACACTCCTGACTCTAGAAGGATTTACAATGTATCTATGGAAAAGGGATGCCTGCAAATGTTTTGTTGCAGAGAATTTATCTTACTGGAACTGCAATTATCACAGTGTATGTAATGTGAATTTCACAAGCATATTTTGTTTCCTCAATCCTACAACAGAACTACGTGCATTTTAATATTGCTTGTTTAACACCTTAGAAAACATAAATCTCCCAGTTTTGTCTGCTCTTTCTTTTCTCTCTGTCTAGTGTGGGATCAGGCAAAGCTGAGCCTCTATAACTGGCTTTGGTATGAAACAACCACATTTAATCCTTATGTGGAAGAAACATCTTATGAGAACTCGCTTTTAGTACAACAGTCTGGATCTTTGGCTTTGAGCTCCCTAATGCATGTCCTGCATAGCCTCACTCTCAATGCTAGGTAAGACCCTGTTACACTTCACAGTAGCACTTGCCAAGGACCCAGTCCTTACAATCTGTGTTTTCTGATAATAGTGTTCCAGACAAAGATGCTAGGACCTCGGTTCTAGCTGATTGGTTACTTTAAATGAGCTAGCAAGCCTTGTCCAGTGATGAGATTCACAGCCAGGTCTTTATGCATAAGGCAAAATTAGTTAATATTTTCTAATGGTGGGAGTTTTGGGCTTATTTTAATTATTATTATTTTGATTTTCCCCTTTCCTCCTTTCACTTAGAGGGATATTCAGACTGCTTGCTCAGCACCAGCTGGAGAAAAAGGACAATCCATCTTATCCAGGTAAGTACCCACCTTTTCTCATCTGTTTGGGGTGTTGCTGTTCACAGCAGCCCTGGGTTTTGGTATGCAGGTTACATCTCCAGCAACAGAAGTGCTCAAACAGTTGTCATTGAGGCTCACTGTCTTTCTAGTGGTGCTGTGTCTGACTCAGACAAGAAATCAATAGACTGGCTGGTACTGAAAGACTGCCTTTTACATGCTTAGACATGACTGCGACCATTGGTAGGGGGCTGTGGAATAAAAAATGTTAAAATAAAGACTGAATTTGTATAATTTGCACTTAAATGTCCTATATAAATGACTTCTCATGTCCTCCTGCTTTCTAGGATACATGTGGAATATTCTGTCACTATCTGTAATAGGTGTTGCAGTGAATATGCAACATTTTAATGGTATAGAAAACAAGACAGAGGAGTTGGAAATTAAGAGAGATTAACGATTGTAGAAAGTGCATTTAAAGTGCTATTAAAATTCCATTAGGCAGCAGGGTGACTCAAATGTTAATTCAGCTGTTTTCCATTAATTACTGAAGTATTACCTCGGCTGTATACTTGCAAGAGGTGATGATACTGTAGCCACTCTGGTCTAAGACAAAGCAAGACTTTCAGGTGGATAATATGTGGTGTTAGACCTGGAAAAATCTGACAATCTTACTACTTCAGTTTCTTGTTCTTGCCTTTTTCTGTCTCCAGGGCTGTCTTTCCAAGACTTTTACCAGCAGTGTCGGGAGGCTTTCCTTGTGAACAGTGACTTGACGCTCAGAGCACAGCTGACAGAATTCAGGGACCACAAGCTCATCCGGACTAAGCGGGTGAGTCCAGGGAAGAATTCTATTCAGCCACTGAGAATAAAAAGGATGCTTACTTGCTGCATTGTTTTAAGCACTGAGGAACTGGCAAGGGGCTGAAATTCTGTAATTGCAGCTCTTGCCATGCCTCCAATTTGTCAACACCCTTTACATGGATAGAGGACTGTAGAAATGCAGTGTGCTTTGGCTATTCAGCAACCTACATGTCTTCTTTTGGAAGACTGTGGGAAGTAGCAGACTATGGAGCCTGCCAGTCTGCTTCCAATAGTATTACCCATAGTTCTATAAGGAAAGAATGGAGACTTGTCATAATAATGAGGCAGTATAGCAGCACAAGATATAGCAACAGCGTGTTGACGAGCTTTGTAGTGTCAGACAAGCATAATCCACCAGAAGATTTCTCATTTAGTGACTTTTCTCAGTATTTATGCATTTCCTGTGTTGCTCCAGTGAAATATTCCAGGTTTTCAGTAATGTAGTTGTTCAGAATGCTGTCCAGCTCTAACCCAGACTGCAGATAAATGCTAGCATTGCAGTGCTGTCTAGTGGCTTGCCTGGCACGTACACTGGTGTTAACAATGTCTGTGCATGTCTGTTCTCAGGGAGCTGATGGTGTGGAATACTTATTAATTCCTGTCGATGACAGTACCTTGACCGACTTCTTAGAGAAAGAGGATGAAGATGTGTAACATCTGTGTCCTCAGTGTCTACAGCAACTGCTCTCAATGGCTGCTGGAGAGGGGCCTATGCTCAGATCTCTCTTTCTCCACCCTCACAGCTGCTGCACTGATAAGAGATAATTCTAATGCATCTTGCTCATTGTTCAACTACCTCAGGTAGTTTGGAATGATGACTTCCATAAGCAAGGCCTTTCTTGCACTCTAGTTGGATTTGTCTCCTTTGTCTCTTAGCTCAGACAACGCCTTCTTCCTATCTGTGCAGCCAACCTCACAGCCAGAAAAACAACTTGGTGAGATTGTGCCTTCTGGTCTCTACCTCAGTAGACATGAAGGTTTTATTGGAGCAATTTACTTGGGAAGTGCAAATCACAAGATGGTCAAGAGCTTTAGTTTGTACTAATGGTGCAACTTTTCTCAACTGAGTGCTATCCAGTACTCTTCTACCATTTAGACAAAACTAGTTTCCAGTATATTAAGATTTATAATGCTACAAGACCTTCCTCAGCTGCATGAGGAAAGCAGAGTACAAGTAGGTTTGGGATGCTGCGAGTAACTTAGTAGATTCCGGCAATAAAACTGAAGGACTTGTCCCAAACCCACATCCTTTTATAAGATTTAGATAATCGAAATGATGATAAACTCATGTAATTTCCTGCTACTTTCCAAGGTGCAATCCAGGAATATGAAGAGGCTAGGAAACTTTTTTGTTTATTTTTTTAAAGCTTGATTGTATATTTATATTTTTTACATTAGGAATGTCCACTGATCCTGGAGGAGGCCTTAAATGCCATTTAGAAGCTCTCCCTTTTTTTAAGCTCATAGAGGCTGGGAGACTGCTGAAGTTTGACATCTTTTCTTCAATTCTTTTTTTCTCAGTTATGTGGGAGGAAGCTCTATACTTCCATCATCTATAGTCTGCCAGCCAGACTTCAGGGATTCTCTATGCCTAATATTTGGTAGCTGTGTTACAGCTCAGTGTTGTAATAGTTCAAATCAATCAAATAAAGTACTTTATTAATTTTCATTAGTCTTGTCTTTTTATAATCTTTTTATGTTACAGGAAGATAGAGATCCTTGTGGCATTTCATTATTACATCAAATATTCCTCATTTTCATTATTACATCAAATATCTGTGCAGAAGATTTCAAACTACTGAGTAGAAATATTGTATATTGTTTCTTACATCAAAATCAAGAATCGTTTGGCTGCCTTTAATACCAGTATATAGCTTTTGAAAAGAACCAAAACATCCCATGGAGCAATAGTACCTCATCTGCCCCTCACTGACAGAAGCAAGAGAGATGTATGGCCTGATTTTTGTATTAGAAACCTAGAACATCTGCCTACCCCACTGTCAACTTGATGCTTCATATAGGTCCTTTCCCTTTACTTGGGATAGAAGAAATTCCTTCTCACTTCTCAGCATACTGAGGTGCCTTCATGATGTTGGTAAGAATGACGACCTTTATATAGCCGAGGTAGCTTCAGATAAACCAGTCATCTCTTTCCACTTAAATACATTTAAGTGAAACAAGACATGCAATTATTAGATGGAGACACTGCTTGATGAGCCACTTTTATTAACTTAAAATGACAGAGCTAACATCTTTACAAATTTGTAATGAAATATTTACCATCCAGAGATGGTAGGGTATACAACTGTGAGATTTTTTTTCTTAAAAAAAAAATCCCAACAGAAAAAACTAACTTGGAAAATTAAATTAATTATCAGTAGTGAAAATACTACTTGTTCAGTTTTAGTAATCCTGTAATTAAAAGCCACAGTTACAGAAACTGTTTTTAAAAGAAAATAACAAAGGTGTATGAATTTACAGCTTTGTTAAGGAATTGAGTTTCAACCTTACAAAGCTTTTCCTGAATTGAGAGTCCCTCTTTTCAAAAGCTTTAAAGCTGCATTAGTGGTAGATTGTGCAATTGAATACTAGTACCAACAACTTGCTTTATGTTCTCTATTTATTTGCATCTGAGTGGTTCCTTAGTACAACTGTTAATGCAAACAGTTGATCTCCAGCCTTTCATTAAGTATTATTTCTAAAATTTATTAGGTAAAATATCAGTGACTTGCACTGACATGATTTGACATAACTGTAGTAGGGTAGAACTGCTGCATAAGCTTAAATCTGGAGATAAGTCAGGTTTTATATATTTTACCCAAACCAATCCTTGAGTATCATGGTTGTCAGCTGTATCTAATAACATTAAGCAGTAACAGTAAACTTATTCAAGTACAGTCCAGTAATTGAGTAAATGAGCCTTTGGTATTCTGCAACAAACATTTATTTTTCTGACATGACAAAATATACCCCAGACTTTAAGGGGACCATATAATACAATCATTCTGTACTGGACCAATTGAAAGCACCTTCATTAAGCTCTGCAATTGGATAGGTCTGTGCAAGATAACACTACTGCCTGAATTTTCTCTCTTTCCAATTTTTTCCCCCTATGCCACCTGGAGAGGATCTCTGTCTTTCTCAGACACAATGATGTTGATTTTGTTCTGTAGGTGGATGGTGAGTGCATCACGCAGCTCAGACAGGAAGCCTCGCTCAGTGTTACTGTGCTCACACAGAATAACATTTATCCCGTTGGCAACTGCATCCAGCACATCATGGTGGGACATCTCTCCTGCCATTTTGAGAAAGAAATGTCATGGAGATCACAAATGGTACAGTTCAGGTAACCAGGTCTCTGCAATGTATGGAGCTAAAAGCTGTGGTGAATATAGGCCATAAGCGGAAATGCAACACCACCTGCTCAGTAGGAACAAGGAACACTCTTGCTCCAGGGTCCTTTGAAAGACTCAGCTGACATCCCTGTATGCAGCTCAGTCAAACCATAGACATTCCTTACCATCTTTGAATAGTTGTAAATTCTGCCAATTTGGGCAGAAAATAAAAATGCTCAGAGTGGTCTGGAAGAGGATGGAGGAAGGCAGTTGGGAAGCCTGAGGGTCAGCTCTGCAGGGCTACACTTAAGGGGGAGAAGGGGCAGCGATTCCTACAGAATGCAAGACAGCCTTCACATTGTTGAGCCACAGGGAATAGCTGTCCCACTGCTGGAAGACAGAATAATGGACTAAGTGTCCCTTTGGTTAGACACACAATGGAGTTTCTTGGAAGGTTCTGTAGACTACATTATATTCTGTTTTGCATTAGAGAATTCTGTAGGGAATAGAGGAAATATATGTTGCCAAAGGAGAAACACACTGAAAGCTGCAAATCACTGCCATCAGCACTGATTTTGTGTTGAAATAAATGCTGTAAGGCAGTGTTTTAATGCAAGTGTCTTTCACTGTGTCACACTGCCATTTGATCCATGTTATCTCTACTTTTATGTTAGTTTCTCATTCCAATAACTAACTAATTGTTTCTCAATTATAAATAACAGGTAATTCTTTGTGGTCAAATCTTTCAACAGCCAGTCGACCCTCTTATTTTTTTGTTGGGGTTTGTTTTTTTCTCTAATGACTATTGTTATAAAAAGAATGGACTATTGTTACAAAAATAATGAAACAGCAATCTATTACCTGTGAGATAGAGGTCAGCTTCTGTTCCTTTCAGGACACTGCTCCCAGAACCAGCACACAGAGCAACTTTCTTCACTGGCGATTCTACAGGATACAATGTGCCACAGTTAAACTCCTTCCCCTTTGTTCAGCCCTTGTGTATATTGCTAGTAATTGTTTCAGTTAACTACTACCTTGATTTTAGAGACAATGTAAGTTTGAAAGAGTCATGGGCCTGTAACACCTCTGACAATACAGCAAAATCCTCTGTGATAGGTAGATTTTTTTTCAAGGGGCAGGAAACTTCACAGAAGACTCCAGCACAGAGGCTCACTGCTGGTGACCTTTCTCCTAGTGAGGTGTTAGTTAGGTTTTTGAACTCTTTAATAGGCCAGTACTCTTTCTAAGACTCTTGTGTTCCACCACCATTAGTTTCCCAACTAATGATGCCACTAAGGCAGCACTTTGCTGAGATATGCTGGTTCCTAACTTTCAGCTCTCAGAAGGCCAGTGTTAATGCAAGCTGAAAGCTGCTCCATGCCAATAAAAAAAGTCCATTTGCCGTGACTGCTAATTCCAAGCTATTACATATATGACAGTGACATGGATTTTAATTCTTCATATATATTATATTCACCAAAGAAAGGGGACACACAGCACAGAGAGTTTTAAAAATCTGTTAAGGTTTTACAGTATGTTGCCTTGCAATTACTGTTGATTTAAGTGGAGTCACACCACTTCAATCCCACGCCATAAAAAGAGGCTTTGAAGTAGTTTGGGGATTTTTTAGTGCAACTGTAAGTCTAATAAGATTTCTGCCTCCTAATTTACAAAGAGCTCTCAACAAATTTACTCTCACAAATTCTACTAGCTGTGCTCCTTGGACATTAGGATAGGTAGCTGGGATAAGAAGATGTATCTTATCTTTCATCAAAACATGGTTCTGTGTTTATAATGATACCATAAAGTGTCTTACTCTTAAAGTGCTCTGAATTTTAACACTCAGTCACAAAAGGGAACATACAGTGAAACAGTACACCTTTGTGCCTGATATCCTAGGTAGGAAAAAAAAATTTAGTCATTATATAAATTACAAAAAATTGTATCTTTCATTTAACTTGTGGTGTCCCTTCTTCACCACATCAACCAACGTAAAATAGAATCCCATTAAAATACAGATGAGATTCTTTTCATATGACTGTAATATCTAAGATGTTGTTTCTTAACAGTGCTTCCCAGTTCTTGGAAGTAAACCTGGTAAAGACAGCAGTGTTTCCCACTGTCATGCACACACTCATGCTCCCTGTGTGCCTGCAGTGCCAGCCCCAGCAGGCAGGCTGGCTGGCAGGCCCGCTTACCGAGTGTCCTGCCCGCTCCCACGGCTAGGCGGACGTGGGGGAGCTGCAGGTGACCCTTGATACGCTCGATTACGTCTGACAAGGAGACCGGCTCACTCAGGGTGCACAGGCGTCCCATTCCAGTATGGGGAAGAAGAGGCTGAAAAAAGATGAAAATTACTGTGAGAAAGCTGACTCCAGATGCTCCATTGTTTTCCACACTGTAACAGGGTAAGTATATTGGGCTTGCAGGAACAATACTCAACTTTACAAAAAAGTATGTGTGTGATGTTCTCAAATGTAACATTTGAACTATGCCAGCTATTGGAACTGATTTAAGAATTAGTACAGACCACGTAGATAGTTTGATTGCTTTGGAAAATGTATGTTGATTCAAATTCCCATATGCCAGTATTTCAGAGCACTGTGGTAGCACTGGAAAGCTGTGATGCCACTGACTACTGCATTTCAGTGTTTAAGGTACTCGGCTCACACAAGTAATATATTCACAGGAAGTAATTTTCTGGTTTTGTTACCTTCTGTAGTAAGAGAATCTCGGTCTTGTGATAAAGAAGGCTGTTCTGGGACAATAATGCCACCACCTCCAGCAGTGCTTTCTGAGAGCAGTTCAAACTGACTCGTGTTTGCTCCTCACCTTCAACCCTGAGGAAAGTGGTGGTGCTTGTTAAGAAGCTAGATAAAATTTCAGCATTGTAATTACTATATTACAGCATTATAATTATTAATTTTGGCATTATAATTATTTTATCCCAGTGGCTGTTCTACCACTGAGAAAGGAAAAAAAGGCAGCATTGTAATAGCCTAGACTTGTCTTGGAAGAAACAAATATGGGAATTTAGCTCAACTGTCCTCATCTAATTTCCTGTTAATACTCTTCTTTAACACCCCTAATCTGTGTGATGCTCGACTTGAGTTGCTATTGCCATTTAGCATGACATAGAATGACCAGAAAGGGATGATTATTCCTTAAGTTTCTCATTCTGTTGCTGAAAAATACAGCAGCAATGCACAGAGGAACAAAATCATTAGAACAGTAAGATACAATTACAGCAACTTATTGTTTCAAATAACAGGAAGAATACAATATTAGAGAGTGGAGCAGATACCTGGCTGGGAGAGTAGTAAGACAAGAGATCCCTGGAATGTCTTTGATTTTGGACAGCACTGCATCCAGATGCTCAGCATCTGCACAGAATTCTACCCGGTGAGTGCCCTCAGCTGGAGAGCTTGGTGCAGTTGATGGATGCAGTGGGACAGAAGTACAGGTGCCTGAGAAAACAATATAAGATTGCTGGTTTATAAAGCAGGGTAAGTGTCCTAACACTGATTTAGGACATATCTTAAAGAGATATAGCACAAAGATGCAAATTTTGCACCCAAATCCTTTTTTCCCTGACCAGAACTGAGGGCTTTTTGTTCTCCTGTCTCCGTTAGGCATAGTCTATTTTAATTCCAAAGAAGCTGATGGATATGTATTATTTGCCATTCTTAATGCCATCAGTTTTATCCTAAGGATTGTAAAAAACCAGAAAGAGTTCCTGGTTTGTATGACAGACTGGAAAAGACACAGCTATTGTAATCTGTGAGCCACAATACAGGATGAAAATCTAAAATAATTTCACATAGTTTAAATACTTTGCAAGCACTGAGATCTCGTACTTTATATATTAAAGATGGTGATTTAAAGTCAGTGCTATCATCATTGCAACCACAGTGGACAATAAATATGCTCCACTAGTTCCAGATACATCCAATAGCACAGTCATGCATCTGAAAATATCCTCTTGTGTTTGTTATCTGGTATATATCACCAAGATAAATGTCCTAAAATGTGTTTAAGGTTACAGTACTGTAAAAATATTAGGAAAAATAAAAACAGTCCTCAAATCACACCTGTAAAAGCTGGAAGGCAAATGATGAAAGATCCCACCTAAAACAGCATACATCTTTAATAATTTTAACTTGTTTGTTCTTAACAGAATCTCACCAAGTCCCTTTGCTAGCCAGTTATTAACTCCGTGAGGTATGGCATCGTATGCCGTATGCGGAGAATAAATCCCGATTCTGTTCTCCAGGGCTCGGACCACCAGCCGTTCCTTCCAGGTTTTCCACGTTACTCGCTTGAGTGGTGCGAATATAGGAGGGTGGTAAGAAAGAACGAAGTCTGCTTTCTTCTGCACTGCCTCCTCCATCACCTCCTCAGTGAGGTCGTTAGTGAGGAAAAGGGTGTTCACAGTGTGGGGAGGACTTGGTTCCACCAGCAATCCCACATTGTCCCAGCTTTCAGCCAGAGAGGGGGATGCGAAGTCATTCAGGGCAGAAACGAGCTCCCGGAGGTTCATGAGGGCGCGTACGGGCGGGCGGCCCCAGGCACAGACGCGGTGGAGAGGCGGGAGGAGCAGCGGCGGGACGGGCAGCGGCATGCGGGGACCTGTGCGGGCAAACACAGGCCGCCGTGAGCCTCGGGAGCCCACCGGCCCAACAGCAGCCACGGCCCCTCGGGCTACGGACGCTCCCCTGCTGCCGGTCAGTGCGCCCGCCCACCCCCAGCACCAGCCGGTACCGGGCGCCCTCCCCGCCCCGGGGCTCCCGCGGTCCCGCCGCGCACACGCCACCCCGCGCTGCCCTGCACCAAACGCGCGGAGCTCAAGCTTCATTCCCCTTTCCGCGGCACATCCGACCCGCAGGGCCGGCCGTAAAGGCGTTCGCTCCTCGGCGGCCGGGAGTGACCCGGATCGGCGGCCTCGAGGCACGACCGCGCTGCCACCGCGCTCACCTCCTGCCGGAGCAGGGCCGGCGCTGCGGGGCGGGACCTGCGCTCGGCCCCGCCGCTTCCGCCGCGCTCAGCGGGGCTGGGGCGGCCCCTCCGTAGCGCCGGGAGTGAGCTGAGGCCCGCGGGGCGCTGCGGCTTCTCCGGCGGCGGGGGCTCGGTCTGCATCAGCCCCGGCAGGTTAAAGCATTCTGCGAGCGCGGCGGGCGGACGGACGGGCAGTGCCGCCGGGCAGGGGCTCGCCAGTGGAGGAGCCGGGCGGCGGCGGGCGGAGCTCCTCTGTTCTGTGCGCGGCATTTCGGTGGCGGTACCTCGGGCAGAGAGGGAGCGGTAGCTCCGGCTCCGTGGGTGAGGGAGAGCCGGGGGCAGGTGGGTTGAGGTGGGGACACGGGGCCGAGGCTTCACCGGCGCGGGCGGGTGTATAGAGAAGCTATTACCGCGTAAATATCTCGGCTTCTACGCAGCCGCGGTTTTATTGCCGGCATTCTAAACACTTCATTTGAAAGTATTACAAAGATTTAAAAAGTCTGATCCTGCCTTGGGTGCAGGTACGTGTCTGTTGCAGGCACTCACAGCGGTCACGAATTGGCCCCAAATCACACTTCTGTTAGGTACTGGCATGTGGCTTTTACCTGTGAATTTCTGCCATCTACTGTTCTGCCAACTGCCATGATAATTGCAA
This sequence comes from Irena cyanogastra, assembly GCA_013397155.1. NCBI lineage: Eukaryota > Metazoa > Chordata > Aves > Passeriformes > Irenidae > Irena > Irena cyanogastra. The sequence goes on from VWZV01015100.1 coordinate 62,562, forward strand.
AAATTGATTCCTTAGTATAAATTTTTATCCTAGGAAAGAGTGGTTTTTTCCCCTCTTCCACATTCTCTAAGTGGTCTTTTTCTAGCCATTTTTCATTCTTTATATGCTGTGTAGCATTCTTTATTTGCTTAATGCAAAAATTTAGCCACAGAGTTACTGGAATGGCACCGTAGAACTGTGTGGTGTAAAAACATGTAACCAGCAAATATTTTAGAAACAAAAACAAATGGGGGTTGGCAGAAAAAACCCAACAAATTTCTTACGTTATGTTTGCAGGAAATCGCTGTATAGAAGGCTACCTCACCTTTTTGATAAGCAGGCATGGTAAGAATAAAAGCAGATTTTACATGTTTTCTGAAACGGTCATCCCTTGGAAAGCGAATAGCTGCTCTCCGTCTCAAAGGATTACACATTTTACTCTGATGCTGTGAGGAATTTGTCATGAAAAGGCCAGGGTTTTCATTTCAAACTTACAGAAAGATACTGTGAAAAGGAAAACAGGTTGATTTACATCAGTCTAAAACAAAATTATGCTTTCACTTTAGATATCCCAGATTTTAATGTTACTTTTGGCATGTATTTGATAATCTAGTTTGGTTTCTTTTGCCACAGAAGCATTAGTCTAGTTGCAAGAACATACCACTGCTTCAGTGTATGTAAACCTCTGCACTCACAGGCTTTTAGAAGTTTAGAAATTTGAGAAATAGAGACAAGAGTATATATGTCTAAAACTGATCATACACCTTTTATAGCACCTTCATGGACATTGTGGACAGCTGTCTCCTTTACCTGTATACTTTTGGAGCAGGATGTCAGTATCCACATGATACTGATTTTTATTAGTTTTGCTGTACAGTTATCCCCACAGTAATTGTTTTTGAATAGTTTAGCACTTTCCATAGAAGCACTGTGATATATTAGGCCTGTAGCGATAAATTTGCTGAGGTCATTGGGTAACTGATTTTAAATTTTATGAAGGTAACTTATAAATTCTTAAGAAAAGTAAGTTAATTTGTAGATTTACTTGTCTGTGAAGGCACATTATATATGCTGCCATTCAGAAGTAGCCTTATCAATCAAAAGGCTGCAGGCATCAGTTCCTCCTCTAGTTGTAAAGCAGTGAGGTGTGTGCAGCATCCAAAATAAATATAACCTTAATTCTTCACCTTTACTAAGTCCTGTTTGCAAATGAATAATGTATTTCTGGAGCGTAACAGCATGCAACAGCTACTGCATTACCACGGCAAACTTGATTTGTTCTGAAACGAAATGAAACCGAGTGCTTACTGGTGATTTTACGGGAAATGCGGATTGTTTGTGACAGTAGCCTTACTTATGGCCAAATGTTGAAACAGTGGTTATAGGCAGTGCAAACTTGCTTATGTTCTTGATGGGGCTGGGAAATAAAACACTGTCTGTTAGTATTTTATTGCTGATTTAATTATTAATTTCTGCCTTTTGCTCAGGCTGTCACGCTGCATACTGATGTGGGAGATATTAAAATTGAACTATTCTGTGAGCGTACTCCGAAGACTTGTGAAGTAAGTCAGGTACCAGGATGAAACAAAGCAGTAGAAATAGTGAAGACTGTGGAGGAGGTGAAGTGACTTCTGCAATTTCACCTTTTCATGTAATGGAATGCCAACATTTTAAGCTGGTGCAGTGTCCGTTCCACTCATGGAACTTGCACTCTGTCGTACTGCCTAGAGTTTCATGCCTGTTTCTCACTTGATAAGGTTTAGTTAAGGGGTACTTCTCTTGAAGTTCCATCATCTCCCAAAGTCCTTTGCCTTTAAGGGGATATACAGCACCTAGCATGGAATTCCCAGATTTCCATGAGTTTACTCATACCCTCACAGACTTGATTTTAGTTTAAAAGAGACTCACTCACAGTTTGTCAGAGACCCCAATTTTTAATTTTTGCAATAAGCTGAAATTGAAATAAATTTAATTTATTTTAATGAAAAAGCTGAAGCATGAAGTTATTGATTACAAAATTACATGTGCAAAATAAAATTGTTGAATGGGAATGATACTTGAGAGCATGTCTTAGGCTTCTTGTTTGTTCCTCAAGTCAGACAACCTGGCACTGAAAGTTTTTTATTCTTTGTGTGTGTGACACTATAGAAGGAGTTTGTTAGCTATGATTTGTTTATGACTACTCTGTGGCAATACTCTATGGAATTTGCATGGTTGCAAAGCAAAGCAGAGGTAAAGCATTGGTCTTGCCAATGCTGTCATTTTTGTAAGATAATTCTAATTTTCAGTTGTTTGTTAATATGATTTGTTTGATTTTTGTAGAATTTCCTGGCTCTTTGTGCTAGTAACTACTACAATGGATGCGTATTTCACCGAAATATAAAGGGCTTCATGGTTCAGACAGGGGATCCATTAGGTAAATTCTTCTGTCTGGGTCTTTCTATGAAAAAAATATACCGAAAAATAAAATGTAAGGAAATAGAAAGGAATTATAGGTATTTAAACCAAAATGTAAGTAAAGTAAAAATATGAGTTATTGTAACATTGATAAGAGGTTTTTATGATGAGATTATTTTTTGTGGTGGGCTTACAGAAGTGCAGGCGTTACCCCAGTTTTAAGTTGTTGTGCATTCTACAAACCTGAGTTTTACCAGCTGTTTCCACTAAATATGATGGTTCTGTTGACTTAAGTAGAAGCAGCTGCTACTGTGCTTTGTGTGGTTTCTGCCTGAAAGGCTGCATCTAAAGCATTTGGGGAAAATGTCCCAGACAGTGTCAGCTGTTTGGGAGAAAAGCTGAGTCAGTTGTGTCTGTTCATACTCATACTGAATTTAATTTGAGGATATGTCAGTGTTTTATTCTGCTACTTAATAGGTTCCTTATATGGAGTTATGTCTTGGTGCAGTATCAAGAACCTGCCTCAAACTAATTGCCGGCTGTCTAGGGTCTTTATTGTAAAATGTTGTAACAGAACATAATTTCTGGATTTTTCAGTCAGAAAATCCAGTAATTTCTGCTGTGGTGCTTCTTTGTTAGGCACTGGGAAAGGAGGTAACAGCATCTGGGGCAAGAAGTTTGAAGATGAATTCAGTGAATACCTGAAGGTATTTCTGTGCTCTCAATATGTTTTCATCTGAATTTTCTCTACAAAAATTTTCTTTTGATTGGAGAACAATAGCTTATTATTAAAATAGCATTTCTGTGCTTGGCAAGTAAGGTTTGAGGGTTTTTATCACAGAAAACAGCAGTAAAAAGTATTTCTGACAGCATTTTGCATGGACTGAAGGCAAAGAAGTAACTTTTCACTGTAAGAGCCATTTTTGAGGAGCTAATTACTGATTGTGATAGAATGTATTAGCAACCAAGATTTCTTGGTTCTTAATAGTGCTATTGAGGAAGACCTCTAAGTCACAGAGTACTTTGCACAGGTTAGTTCTGGTTTCACAGACGTGCATTCATGCTGAGGTTTTTCCCCCTGTTCAGCACAGTGTCCGTGGGGTAGTTTCCATGGCAAACAATGGTCCCAACACCAATGGATCACAGTTCTTCATCACTTATGGCAAACAGCCACACCTGGACATGAAGTACACGGTGTTTGGAAAGTAAGTGATTCAACTGCCTGCCTCTGTCAGAGTGTGTCAGGGATCTGAGTATTTCAGGGCACATACAAATGCTTGAACTTCTCAGAGTCTGTCATGGGTGCTTAATATTCCCTTTCAAAATACATTATTTGCCACATAAAATGTTTTGGTTGTCTTATTGTGTATCATTTGCTTGCAAAGTCCTTGCTTTGTGATACTTAACTGTAAAGTGTTTTGAGAACTTCAACTGTGAAATTTAAATCATTATTAGAAGGCAATTTCCAGCACTTCTGTTTTTCTTGCAGAGTTATTGATGGCTTGGAGACCCTGGATGAGCTTGAGAAGCTGCCCGTGAATGAGAAAACCTATCGACCTCTTAATGATGTTCGCATTAAAGACATTACAATTCATGCCAACCCTTTTGCTCTGTAGCCACTGAATGCTGCAACACATTCTTCAGAGACTGGTCAGATAATTCCCAGATTATGGGGTTTAAAGAGCCATCAAAAAGGGTTACTTCAGCTGGATCATATCTTTGCTTATTGAATGCAGAATTTTCAGGAGTTTTGACATTGTTTGGGAGTTGTCACTGAGAAGTCTTGTGCTTCAGAAGCCAGGTTTTCCACAGTATCTTCCAGCATTTTGATTTTTAAACATTGTTTTTTATACTTGTAAAATAAAAAAAAACTTTAATTTTTTCCTACTCTTTGGTTTTTGCATTATCTTTCTGAGTGATGTTATGTTAAAGCAGTGTCCTTTGCTATAATTTCATGCTACCAGTTTTGTGAAACTTTCTCATAAAGTGTCACCTTCCTTGCTCAGTTTTTCTCAAAAGAGTAAAGTAAGATACGCAATTTTTTCCCCTAGGTGAGAGCAGTGTCATAAATTGATGAAACCTTTCCCTCCAAGAAGATTAAAGAACATATTTAGAGGAGTGTTTGCGCTGGTGCTGCTGTGTTGGAATGATAACCTCTTCAGCCTTCCCAAAAGGTAGATGGGAGTAATTTCTTCTGCTTCTGGCACAACACTATTGCTGTGAAAGAGTAAGTATTTCTGTCCTTACATAGCTGTCGATTGAAACTAGGTAACGTGGATTTACTGTAGATTGTTTTTCATCACTTTTTTGCACGAAGACTAGGGGGTAAACAAAACAAAGGGCACTGTCAAAAAGGCTGTGGTCACATAACGTTGAACAGATAAGAGAGCCATTTTGGACTTCTTTCCCCAGTCCTCTGTCCACTCAGTGAGCATCCCTTAGCAAAGCCCTTTCTTATATATATGCTTTGTAATCCTTGGGAGGCTCAAGGTCCAGCTGACTTGCAGTCAGCTTCAGACTATTATTTTCCATTTTGAGACTTGGCTTCTTTAAATAATGAGAACTCATTTGCAAGAGAAAGGCAAAGTTATGCCAGGTACAGATTACTGAGCAGATTAAGGAGAAGAGTTAATCAATGCCTGCTCAAGGGGACAAAGTTTCTGTATTCTTCATGGAATGTTGCTTCAAGCTCCCAGCCCTTGTTCCAAACTTAATATGTTCAGTGTAACACTTCAGTCAGGTAAAGGATTTTATTCTTTTAGCTCTGTGCTCGTCTCTTCCTTATAACTAACAGCAGTAGCAAGTAAACAGAAGTGTGCAATGGCGCACTTGACTGACACTACTGCTGTGTAGGAGGAAGGACATACTGGGAAATTTCCCACAGTGCAAAAAAATGTAAATTATCATTTAAAATTGCACTGAACTGGGAACAGTTTCAGGTCTTTTTTTTGCTTCCACAAAAAGAAGGCTGCTACATAGGAAATGCGAAATGCGACAGCACCAAGTATTTTGCTCTCTGGAGGACAAACATTAAATGTAGATATTTTTATTTTTATCTAATGTTGTGTATTGAAAGGAGAGTGATCTTATTGGGACAAAAATACAAACAAACTTTAAAAAATTGTATTCTCTCTGTTTTCCTAGACTTGGTCTAAGCTGGAGAGCAGTGGGCAAGAAGAAAATAATGGTGCATAATCTTTGAACAGTGACAAACATGTAGATACGGTAAGCTGATTCCAGAGAGCACTAACCATGTCCAGCGCAGTACAGAGACGATTAAGAAATGACCACTTCGCAATTCGCAGTCCCCCCGCGCCATCCCCCGCCCCCTCAAGCCGCCATGTTCTCTGCTGCGCCTTCTCGGGCGGGCAGAAAATGGCCTCGGCCGCTGTGGCGGCGCCGGAGCCCTTCCCGGAGTCCCTGCTCGGGCCGAGCGCGGAGCCTTTCGCCGGGGCGGGGATTCGGGGCCCGCGGGGATTCGGGGCCCGCGGGGATTCGGGGCCCGCGGGGATTCGGGGCCCGCGGGGATTCGGGGCCCGCGGGGATTCGGGGCCGGCGGGGATTCGGGGCCCGCGGGGATTCGGGGCCCGCGGGGATTCGGGGCCGGCCCCGCGTCCGCGTCCGCCTCGCTCCGCCCGCCCGGGGCGTCCCGCTGCCGGCAGCGGCCGCCGCCCTCCGGCCTGAGGCGCTGCAGTGGGCTTGGGGTTGAGAGGGGAATGAGAGACGGGTGCGTAGTGAGTTCGTTCGCTTTTCCTCAGGGGGCAAACTAACTGGGAGATAACCCGAGTTTTATTGATCCCATAAAAGAACTCCACTGAGATCTTGAAAAGGCCACTGGGCAATATTTGCCCTTGTTAAGCACACAGAAGCCTTTCTTCTTCCTAGAATAATGCAGCACTGGGGGCCTGAGCAGCTTGGCAGGAGTGTCTGAGCCACAGTATGTCTTTGAAAGGGTTTTTTTAAGGAGAAGGTTACAGGTTTAAATTCCCCTGTCAAAAATAATTAACTTGAAAAAAGCTCTTGAATTAAGAAAAAACTTGGAAGAAGAAGCAGATAAAAAAGCCAAAAACTGGGATGTTGAGGAAAAACAAAATCTTCATTATAGTTTAAATTTGATAATTAATGGCTTTGAAAATGAATTGTTTGTCTATGCTGTGGGTTATAATTCAAACAGTAAAACATCTTTGTTATACTTGGGTAATTCCAGTCAAACTAATGGTCCTGAAGGGATAAAAGAAAAAGACCACTTTGCAGAAGGCGCAACAATGCTAAGAATGGAAAGGGGATGCCATTCAGAACTGCACAGGAGAAAAAGTGCTGCAACCATCTTCCTGAAACTCTTGGCAGGTAAATAACTTAGGGACTTCTGATATCAGCAGGCATGTTTTGAGATTTTTTTATTCTGATCAGGTCATGTGATACCAAATTAATTTTTGAGTTGAAGCTATTTCAAGAAAGATGTCTTGCAGCTTAAAATAAAAAGCTGCCTTCATAGGGGCACTAAAATGATTTTAGCTACATTTACTGGATCTGGTTTTCTTTGTAATAACGATTCAGAAACCAATTCTGTGAATGAAAGAGTCCATTGTCAATGACACGGTTTTGAAATTTGCAGTCATAAGTCCAAGGAAGGATGTGACACTGGGCATCCGAGGAGCCAGGGATCTGGTCTAATGTGACAGGTGGTGGCAAAAGGAAATACAAGACACTTTATAATATATCTCTTCCTAAACCTCCACAGGTGATAGGACCAATTTTAATTAATTTAATTTGTGTTTTTTTTTTTTTATTTTAAGAAGGTAGATTCTCATCTGTCAGTAGTAATTGAGTGTCAGGTCTGGGGAATTCTGTGGATAATAGAAGTTTATTCCTTTGGCTCATATTAGTAGCTGACTGGTTTTTGCTAGGATTGCATTTCCTTCAGTGCAAATGTATAGTTTGTACATATGCTTGTGATACTACAGAACATGGTCCTGCTATTTGTTCACTGAATATATTTGAGCACATTAATGACCAATAACCATCAGTTGGAGTACTTGAAATACAGGTATCACTTTCACGCCCTCAAAATTTATATTATGACAAGCATTTGCCTAACCCGTACTATAAAATCCAAGGGCAAGCTTTTAAACTAGATTTTGACTAAGTATCACTGACAAAGCAAGGGAGTCATGCCACACTGACTTTTTCAAGTATCAGTGAGAAATTTGTAGAATTAAATACGGATAATGTCTTCCCACTAGCAGGGTGGGTTTTCTGATTTTTGTTACACTGTTAACTTACAACTCCTTACTTAATATTCAGGTTTTTAAGATCTTAAGCCAGGACAGCATAAAGCAAATGTATATGCTTTTATGATTAAAAAAATAGCTTGCCAAATACTCATACAAGTTATTTAATCTTGACTGCCTAAGATGGCTATTTTAACTTGGACACAAGACTATTTAAAAATATATATGTGTGTGTGTGTATATATATATCTGAAAGATAATTATTAAATACTTCTGATTTAAGAAAAATATAGGGGTCCTGAAATAATAAAGTAAAATTCTGTGAACCAATCCTTTAAAAGAAAAACAATTGTAATTTTTTGTTGCCTTCCTCCTTTGAGTATCTCATCTGAAAATCTTGCCATGTTTTTCTCCTTTAACATAAACTATGTGAATTTCCAGGGACTGAATTTGAAATTGCTCCTGCTGACTGTCTGTGGCCTGGTGTGTATCTAAAATGCCTGAGTATCTCCCTGCTGAATGAGTTGTTTTTCTGACCTGAATTTGAGTTTATTGACTGGCTGCACGGTCTTGGTGCTGTTCCAGAAGAGCTATTGAAGGAAAAAATGCAAGGATGCAGAGGGTGATCTGATCTGTCAGAGATGTACTAAGTGCAAGATGCATAGAATAGTTTCCAGACTTTATTAAAAATGGGGTGGGTTGACCCTGGCTGGGTGACAGATGCCCACCAAACGACATCCACTCTGTCACTGCTTTCTGCAGTGGGATATTAACTGAACGTATTCCCAGTCAAAATCAGAGCAGAATACTGAAAAGTAGAATCTTAACAGCATCATCCTGCCCACCCTCCGTCCTTCCCAGGTGATGCAGGGAGACAGGGAATGGGAGTACCTTCAGTTTATCACAAGTTATTTCTGTCCCTGCTCAGGGAGAAGAGTCCATTCCTGGCTCCAGCATGGGCTCTCTCCCACAGGAGACAGTTCTCCATGAACTTCTCTGGCACAGGTCCCTTTCTGTGGGCTGCGGTCTTCAGGCACAGCCTGTTCCAGCAGGTTCCACATGGGATCACAAGTCTACCAGGAAACCTGCTCCAGTGGGCTCCTCTCTACAGCTCCACAGGTCCCTACCTGCTCCGGCACAGGCTTCCGCTGAAGTCACAGCCTTCTTTCAGGCATCCACCTGCTCCAGTGTGGTGTCCTCCATGGGCTGCAGGTGGATGTCTGCATCCTTGTGGTCCTTCCTGGGCTGCAGGGGAATCTTGGCTCCTGTACCTGGGGCACCTCCTGCCCTTCCTTCTCTACTGACCTTGGCTGTTCCTCTCATTCTCTTCCTCATATTCTCACCATTCTCTGAGTGCAATTACATCTGTGCCATAACTTTTTTCCTCCTCTTAAATATGTTATCACAGAGGTGTTAGCACCATCTCTGCTTGGCCCAGCCTTGGCCACTGACACATCTGTTCTGCAGCTGGCTGTGTCCTGCAGCCAGCTGGCATTGGCTCTGTCAGACATGGGGGAAGCTTCTGGCAGCACCTCTAAGAAGCCAACCCTCTAAGTCCCCCCAGCTACCAAAACCTGCCCACACAAAACCAATACAGTAAGTGTTTTTAACATTAGATCTGAGGGAGCTTTTACAAGACTTTTTTTTTCTTTTTTGTTTGGGGGTGGGGATTGTTATTTTTTTCTGTAGAACTTGCATATATTTTTTCCCTTTTTTCACTGTAAATGTGCCATGATGAGAGTTGTCCAGTAATGGTTGTCTAAGTAGGTATTCACAGTTTAAACATAAATAGTCTAGAATAGCTTCAGTGGTAATTCTTAAGTCTATTTTGGTTTACTTTGCATTTTTAATAGCATGCATAAATACCACGGGGTGGTAGGTGGGGCTTTTTATTTCTAGGAACAATAAAGTTCCTGTATGTTTTCAGAATTTATATATGAAATTTTAGTCATTTTTAATGCAGAGATGAACCTTGGTTATATTGTCAGCATGTACTAAAAAACCACCTTTTCTGAAAAGGTTGCCATTGCTATAAACAATGTATATCTGAATATTCTTCATTAGAAGTAGCTGCTTGTCTAATAACTCTTCTAATCACTGTTCAATCCCATCCCTTCAGAAGAGGAAAACATGTAGCTGTGAAAATAATCAAAATTTATGGCAACTGCTCCAAAGCAGATTATAAAGTCCTAGTACTGGAATATGTAAAGGCGCTGGATCTTGGCAGTACTCAGTGAGTAAGAGTATACAAAGCCACCTGTACTTTGGTTTGGCTTTAGGATTTCTGACATGTTGCTTTCTGTATTATGGGATGTGTGTGTCCCTGCCTTATTAGAACTGTTGCAAGTCATGTCACGTTCCTGTCTTTGTAGTCACTGTGTCCAGATGTTAAAGTGGTTTGAGTACCCTGGACATGTTTAAATTGTTTTTGAGCTCCAGGTGCTCAGCACCTTTGCCTTCAGTCAAGAGATCAAAGCTGTGGGCTTTGGGTGTGCAGTATTTGATGAGTATCAGATGCCTTGGTGCCCACAGGCCAGTGCAGACCCCTGCAGTTGGCCATGGCCGCAGCAGCCTGTTAGGCTGAGCTCTCATTTGAGGGGTGTCACACACTATTGAACTGCACTTCAGCAGCACAGTGCTCTCTTTTCTTGAGCTCTTGGGACTGTTTTGGAATCTGGTATCAAACAAGAACCTTCTGAATCCTTGCACAGCACTGGGACAGTCACAACCATGAGATGTTTGGAGTGCACAGTGTATTCTCATGGACTACTACCTTGGAGCAGCACTATTTCTTGTAAGTTACTGTGAACCTTAGAATGATGCAGCATCTGTAATACTCCTCAGGTGGGTGAAAATATGCTGGAGAGGCAGGGACTGAGGGGAATGATTTATGCAAGAACTTCATCTGCCTTCCTCCATGGTGCCGAATTGAAGAGAGATGTAGGCACAGGGGAACGATATGAACAGAACATTTCTACACATTGCTTTCAGTCATCATTTTGGCAGCAGCTTGGTGTGAAGGATCACCTTCTTAACATTTGTAATTTATACAAGCCATGCTAGTAATAGATGTAGCTTCATCTCTCACCATCAACAAATTCAAATACCTCAATTTTGTCATCTTGACAGTATTGCTGAAACTTGAGATTAATCAACAAAGTAAAAAAAAAGTAGGGTCAAGGGGAAAAAACCTCAAGGGACAAAACCTAGTACACTCTACCTTACTTTAGGGAACAGATCAGTACAGCCTCTTTTTTCCTTAATCTGAAACTGATTATTGGTTGCAGGGTACAATGAAAAATAAAAAAAACTTCCTGTAACAACAAAAATGTCTCTCTGGATTTCCCTTCAGAGCCATGGCAAGGAACTGGGGCCCTTGGCCTAGCACATGATAAGAAAAGCAGGTAATTATGTTTTTATGTATTGGACTGCTATAGTTTAATTTAAGTATTTTCACATTAGATTTAAGACCCAGTCATCTCTTTGACAAGCTGGCTGCTCTGGTGGAGTATTCCCAGATCACTTCCCAAGCTGCAAACACATATGTTGGTAAACTTCTACTGAAAGGCCGAAACAAATATTTGAGTAACAAATACAGTCAGTTTGTCTAAGGAAATGAAAATTTTTCTGTCAAGGACAGCTGGATTGGGATGAAGAAAATCCTGGTAGCAGATGGCAGAACTCCCTGTATGCCACTGAAGGTAAGATGTCACAGGGAAAATGCTTTTGAGGACAGAAGCTTTAAGCATAATTGTAAGATAAACAACGAAACATTATTTTCATGAAGGAAGTCATGACGTGCCAGAACTCTGACCACAAGGACCTCTTTGACCTGGTTCAGAGATGATGGGTTTTGTCCCAAACAAGCACTGCTCTTATTGTGCAACACTTTTCTTTCTTATCTCCACTGAAAAGCAGAAAGAGGGCACAGGCTCCTGCAGCTAAGCAGGTTGAGTCACAGGAACCAAATAAACACCACTGACTTCTGATTTGGTTATAATTTAAGTGACTTACTTTTTAGTATGACTTCTTGGATACTTACCAAATATTGACATAAAACTTACTTAATATACAGGTGTATTGGTTCTGGATGAACCTGGTTTTCAAACTCATGGGATGTCAGCACTTTTAACATGGAAAAGAGTACCCTAATAGCAAGGAAGTAGTATTTCAACAGTCCCTGAATTAGGCAAAAGACTGTGCACTGCTTTGTACCTTGTAGTGTCACTGGTGCTTTCTTTTCAGATAAGGAGCAGAGACAGCCCTTGGCATTAAATGTAAGGATGGCCTTTATTTGCTTAAAAAAAAGTTACAAAGTAAGGAAGATCACTGTAGTATTGAACAGATTGCATTGTGATGACCAATTTTTTCGTTTGTTTTTAGTAGGTGTACTCTGGTTACCAGTATTTCAGTTAATGCTCACTGTTAGCTTACAACAGTATAGACTTCACTTTTTTCCCCCCAATCTTTCTGAATTTCCTTTAGGAATTAAAGTTTCAGAGAGCAGATGTTTGGTTTAGCATGTGAGCTGCCAGCATAAAAGAATCTCTAAACTTCAAAGGGGGAGGGGTGGTGTTTTGGCTGCCTTAGGTTGCAGCTGCCGTGCATTTACAGAGCAGCACAAAGCAGCTGCTGCCCCTACCCCAGCCCTGCCAGCAGCAGCACCTGGCTCAAGAAAGCTGTTGGGTAGCTCTGTGTGGAACAGCACACTGCTTGTACTTCCATGAGGGAAAAGGAAACGGAAGGCACCCCAGAGCTGCAAGGGCACCTGACAGTCCCTCAGGCACATGGGCCACCAGCCATGACAGCCAGCAGGCTCAGAGATGGCACTCTTCATGCCCCACCATGGTAACCAATTCCTGCCACCACACCAGCTTCTTTCCAGCAGTGGGGCTCCCACCTTTCCCAGGAGCTAGAATAGAGGATTGCTTTATGCTGGAAGTCTGGTGAAGGGATGACAAAGTACCTGGGGACATGGACAACCACCTATGACAGGGGCTAATTGGTGGTACAGACTGCAGAGCCACACAAGCGATGGCCTCTTCACTTGGGAGGCCTTTTTTACAGTTTAATTTGCAAGCAGACTGCCCAAAGTCTCATTCACCATATCACATCTACTCCAATACAGACAGAAATCCCAACAGATGAAATGGATTTCACCGTGGAAGGCCTTATATTACATTATTACAGTAGAAAATACAGGAGGTAGAAGGTAACTGAAAGGACAAATGCAGGTTAAGAGTCAAATCTAACAGCTCCTGTAAGCTACTTTGAACATGGTTTTAAAAACTAAATCCAGTATTTCATTAACTATAGAAAACAGTTAAAATAAATTGCCATGAGAGCCCTTATATCATGCTTGATACAGGGAGGTAGGATGTAAGAATCAGAAGGACACATGAGACATGACACTTATCTACAGCTCCTGTTTGCTTTACTGAGGCCAGAGTTTCACAGGTCAGTCACCCTCTTCAGCTTCAGACTCCGACTCTGCAACAGAGAGACCTCATCAGCAGCCTGGCCATGGCTCAGCCCCCAGCCCCGAGCTCAGCTGCTGCCCTGCATCCTGCACAACAGCTGCTCTTGGATCCACATGGATTGTCCTGGCAAGCTTTTCTAGCCAGGGCCAGGGAAGAGGGCATACTCGTCTCAGAGATGGAATTAACATCCCCCACTCCAAAACACAGCATTATTTGCATTATGGTTCCCAAAATAAACAAGCTCCACATGTAAGCTAAGCTGCTGGTTACCTTCTTCAGCATTCTTGAGCCATTCAACAAACTTCTTCATCTGCTCCAGAAAAACACTCTTTCCTTTTGCAAGATGTGCATCTTTATACCACTTGAGGATGGGTTCTTCACTCAGAACTTCAGCTGTAAAGATGGGCAACAGCAGTATTAACAGAGCAAACTGCTGAGAACCTGACTGGCAGCCTTTGCTTCCTCCCCTAGAAACATCATGTACTCATTCTCTGGGTACAGCTGGTCAGACCTCTGCACTAGGAGTGCCTTCAGTTTTGAAATTCAGAGAACCAGGCATTCTGGATGGTTCCTCATGCTGGGAATTTCCTCAGTACTGTATCCAGGAGCTGGGCTTTCACTCCCACTAACAGTGTGGAGTGTTTTAGTGTTATTTGAGATAGCACATTCTAAGCAAAGGTTCAGTTGACAGCTAAGAACAGATGCAAATTCTTTTAAAGTCCAAAATAAACACTTCCTGTAATGGAGGTGTTTTTAAAATTTTACAAGTACAATATAGTCTTCAGTTTAACAAGTTTCCATAGGTGCACAGTTTTTTCAGTACCACCTTTTATCAGACATTTAAAAAGGGCCTAGAACAGCCTGGAACACATTGGTGGTCTCCATCTTCAGCTACTCACAGTCAATGTTAAGAGAACTAAGAAGAATACACTATCATGTAACTTAACAAAATGCCTTAGAAATCTAAATTTAGCTTTGTTCTGCAACTCTTAAGCAGATCTACTGTAGATAGGCAGCATCTTTGTCTTGCACTTCCCCATGTGCAAAGGGCCAGCTACATGCACCTTTGCCTTTTTACAAACAGGAGGTAGAAAGCTCTTCAGCTTAGGATGTGCAATGTTGTAGCACTGATCTCCCCTCTTTCAGAAGCTTTAAAAAACCCAACCAATCAAAACCAACCCCTCCAAAAACCCACAAACGCCTGAAACTACAACCCCACAAAAGTTACCTTTGTAGAAGAGCACCACTATTTTCTGGAAGGCCTTCATGAAGTGAATGTTGTCATAACAATACTCCTGAATCTTCAACAGAAGAGTTAGTTCTGACTGACCTTGGGTGGTGAAGGCAGCAAGTAGAGGGCTGTATTGCTGTAACAAGAACAACAGATTGGCACACAGAACACTTCTTATTCACCACCTGACTAAAGCTGGTTTTGCAGTTTCCATCTCCTTAGAAATCTGCAACCACAGCCCCACCCCAGAGCAGCTGTGCAGCAGTCACTGCCTCTGCCTCAGGCCCTTGGCCTGTTATACTCCCCACAAGAGGGAGAATTTCCCATCTCATTCTGTCTCTGCACTAGCAGGGTTGTAGTCTTAACATTTGAAAGGGAGCTGCAGATAGAAGGAAAACCAAGCTGTGCCTAAGGGGTGCAGAAGTCCATATTGAAGTTACAATACCTTCAAATGCTTAATGGCTTGCTCTGCTACCAGCTCCTCCTTTTTGTTCCACTCCACTGTGCTCATTACACTTGACCAGATTATGGCTACCACAGTCTGTTCCGAGATGTTGTTTTTCTTCATCTCCTCCTTCACGTACAAGATGATCTGCCAGGAGAGTAAGAGTAAGCACAAAGGCCACATATGGCACTAAGCTAATTTAAAACTTCTATTCTAAAGGTAACCCAGAAGGTTTCAGAATGACAACCAACCTTCCTTATCATACAGCAGGATTCAGGACACTAAAGCCAATTATCAACCCCACCGCTAGTCCCCATTTTAGTTCCCAGTGAAAGCTAAGTTAAGTATGAAAGAGAGACAGGCACAGAAAGCACCTCCACCTTGTCTACAAACACCTACATCCTTGAATGGATCTCCCCGTGACATCTGCTCCTGCAGTTCTTTCTGCAGCTCCTTCCGAGCTCCTATGGATTGCTGGTTCCGAACGTATTCGGAAAGTTCCTTTAGTCCTGCTTCAGTGAAGTACTTGGAGAAGTGTTCAACACTTTGTTTGTTGGCTGGGAAGAGTTCCTGAAAACAAAGTTTACAGCTCTTTTGTAAAACAAATGTGTGTTGAGTACTTTGCTGGCAAATGCTGTTCACTAAGCTGGCCTACAGAACAGCAGAGTAGCTCCAGTGGTACTCACCATGAGCCTGTTGTCCATGTTTACTTTGCGAAGACTGACAGCCACTGCATTGATATCTTTCTCATTTATCCATGATTTGAACAGCTTGACTGCGAAAGCTGCAGAAACACCTGTGCAGTTGGAATAGTTATATTATTAGCGTAATTTGAAACACAGGGAACCATAAGGCCCGAGTACAGGGTACCTTGTTTGTCAGACTGTGCTCAGAGCAGCAGCTGTGCTTCCAAACAACCCCAGCACAGTCTGCAGTACCTCTCCCTGCCAAAGGACACTGCAGCTTCCAGCACATTGGACTTTTCCTACAACTCAGCATCACAAAGTCTTCCCTGTACTAAACTCAACTCTTCTTGCTACAATTTAGGAAGCAACCTAAAGACATGACACACATTTTGCATCCTGAAAGGTCCCTCTCCAAAATACAGTACTGCCTTGCTGGGCAATGCTAGTGACAGCAGCCCCCAGTGTCATGCAGGAAGTCCTACACACAAGCTTTCTCAAGAAACTCATTTTCTGGAGTCTTAACAAGATCTTCCAGGTTGTGGGGCATCACATTTACCTTTGCTAATCCTGTAGTCAATAAATCACCAGAGGAAACTTGCGAGCTGCAAGGGTATATTGTCATCACAGTTTCCACCTACTTGTCATGGTTCTGTCTCCCCTTCCTAAGGGAGGAGCTGGGCCACACTTACCTTCTTTAACCAAATTCTCATTGTAGAGACTGTTGAGAATTGATGCATTAAGTGTCCCATTGGCAAGCAGAATACCAGTCAGCATGGCCAGTTTGTTCCGCTCAGATTCTGAGAACCCTTTCAGGAACAGCAGCAACTGCAGGAAAAGTAGGAAGAGCTGCATAGAACTACCACCTCTCACTAAACTTTGGCCACTGCCTCTGTTTTAAACACTTTTATTTCATCAAGCTAGCAGAAGCATTAGTCACTGGTAGTCATGCAAGCCAGCCATTACTCTATGAACAGCTTTCAAGAGTTGAAATGGATTTTAATAATCCATTTCATGATGCAACCCTTCTACAGTGATTAACTAGCAGAATGTAAAGGTTTATTTGTCTGCTGGTAAAAAAATACTCCATACCTTTTTGACTTCATCTTCAAAGCCTTTCTCTAGGTACTTGTAACGCCTGATTAGCTTGTTAAAAACCTAGAAAGACACAGAGTACATTATCTTTTGCTGTGAGCTATCATTTTATTATTATTATTATTATTATAATTTTTAAAAACTAAGTTCAGTAAAATAGGTCTGAACTCTTTAGAGCACTTACAGCTTGGAACATTGCTATGCTACCACTTCCAGTATGCTTGAAGCCATGCGTTATTTTTATGTTAACTTACAATTACACAAACATTTAATTTTTGACCATTAAACAGCTTTAAGTTAAATGGTCCTTATTGCAGAACTAACCTGAGCAAATGCTTGCATGGTTTCTAGGTCTTCCTGTGCTGCAAACACACAGACGTTTGTGCGTGTCATGTCGTCTGCCAGGGTCCCGCCTGGGGCTGCAGGAGGATTTCAGAGTTAGTAGCGTTAGTCCCAGGTGTAGCACTGGGCAGTATCCACAGCAGAACTCCAGCATCCAAACCATGCAACACTTTGTCCTGTCATGATGAACTCAATGACCCGATCACCACAGACACCCCTGCATTTCCCTCTGTTCCACTGCTGCACCAGAACTTTAAAATCAGCTTAGATTTGAACATTTAACCATTCTGGCCCCCTACTGTTAAGGTGGTTGACAACACATCTTGTTTTCCTATGAGTAAGTTAACAAGGCCATATGAGCTACTCTTCCCTTAAAGGAAGCCACTGAAGCTGCTTAATTCCAGCGTCTTTTTAGTGTCTGCTTGAATAGTGCTGCTTTTTGCCTTTTATATGACAGAGTAAGTCACAACAGTAGACTGAAACATGCAGGGACACCCAGTTCAAAATTCAGTGCTGCAGAGATGAGCTTGAAACATTAGGCTGCTTCACTAATGAAGGTGCATTCAGGTCACCAGCTTCAGTGCCAGAACACCTCATCATCAATTTCTATGCCATTCTACATACAATGGAGATCCTTTGTTATGAATTAGTCAGAAATACGACTTTAAAACCAGAGGTGAGTATTTCTGGTAATAATACTAAAAGCTGGTCAGGCAACAGGATGTCAAGTTTGTATTCTGGCCTCCTCTGACTGAAGATCAAAGCTGGTCTTCTTAGCAACCTGTCACAGACAGGGAGTTGAGTAAAGCACCCCGTATCACCATTAACATAGCAATGCCTTCTTCCCTTCCCCATCAGCCTCACTCCTAGAAGGAACACGTCCTAATACAGGAGGATGCACTGGTTAAGACTCTTGAATGGAAACCCACATATTGTAACAATTACAGTATGTACTTACCTGGTCTGTTCCTCTTTGCTCTGTACACAGTGTGTGTACCTGAGTTTGCAAGACCTTTCATCATCACATTTCACTTGCTCAGTCCCTGTGTTTTCTGCCGACTCGACCACCCTCTCATTTCTCACTCCCTGATGTCTGCTAGAGCCCAGGACCCCACTATTGTCAACAACAAACCATTTGTAATAGCACGTCCAAGACTAAGCACTTCAGGTTCTTCTGTAAACAAGTTTCCTTTCCAAAATAACAGGGCAGGATGCACAAATCACAGCAACATGTCAGAATCTTTCAGGGCAACTACTAGTCTTGTTACCAGAGACCACACACCTGAAACAAGCATTCATCCATCTCTCATCATTAGAAGTGATCTTGATCAGAGTCAAGATCTCCTGGTAGAAAAAAAAACAACAAAAAACCCAACCAACAAAAACTATCCAAACAAACAAAACCAACCACACCCATCACACCCAAAAATCCAAAGTACTTTCTTCTAAGCAGACTTCTTACAATCTACGTGGCAAGGAATGCAAACAGACTCAAGTAAAACTGAGGCAGGTTATAAAGAGTATTTCTACAATAACTGCTCAGGCACCAAGATGATCAGGTAGTTCACCACAGATTAACTTAAACCCTGTTCTACACACTCAATGGGCTCTTTAGCAGAGATTTTACACTGAAAGTAAACACAGCTTTTGCAGAGTAAAATGAATGAAGCTGACAGCAGCCACATCACAGGGACTTACCCAGCATTCCACCAGCCACCAGGATGTCAAAAAGTGTTTCTGCATAGCGGCGATAATCAAGTTTTGCACCAGAAGCATCAAGAAACTTTGCTACTGCCTCCAAGTCAGTGCCAGTTTCAGTTAAACCTTGAATAATACAGTCCTGGAACTGAGTAGGGTCAAACCTCTCTTTTTCATCTGTAAAGCAAAATTGTTGAAATAAGATTTCCATGAAGAGTTCTTTGTGATGATCATTACTTTACCCTAATAAAGCTTATGCGACTTCTCAGTTTGATTCTTATACCCCTATTCTCACATTAGATCACTCTTTCCCTCCAAAACCAGAGACTTAGCTCATGCTGGAAGGCCATTTTTAATACATGCCCCTACAATTCTGTACATTTCACTCCATTACTCATGTTTTATCTCAGCTTTTTGGGTCTCTCTCTGTTTCAGATGAAATCTTCTGTCTGACAAATTGCTTACCATTATCAAATCTGAGTCACCTGGAAATTCTCTTTTTGGCTATGAAGACCATCCCTTCATCTCAACCTGCAGCTAAGTGAGTTTGAGGCAATAACTTTTCCTCAAGTGCTTGGGGGAAAGGTAGACATACGAGCTAACTTAATGGACTTAACTGCAAATCTATTTAGCCTCCTTTGCAGTTGTTAAGCAGAACACACCTGATGCATCTTCATACCTGACACATCAGCTGATCATTGCCCTGTTTTTACTACAGGCAGGGCATAGTCAACATGCAGTAAATCCATCCATGTAACTAACAGAAAGTCTTAAAGAGGACTTCAATTTTTCCTCATCTCAATTTGTCCTTAGATTATGGAAATCATGAGATTAAAAGCTTATAAAGAGAAGAGAACTCGACTGCAGATCTTATTTTGAGTGCTGTCCACAACAGCTTAGCCAATTCTGTTAGCAGCCTAGTATGGCATACTGGTGTCAATGCAAGTATCAACACACTGGCAAGAGCTGGGAGCCAGTTTGGAAATACTGGATCAGTTATTTTCCAGGGCAGAACCAGAGAGATCCAGAGGAGTTGCTTCACAGCCAAACTATGGTTAAATGCTTAAAAAGAGACTAAACCCATGGCTGCTGGCATTTCATCTGCTGGACAGACCACAGCAAACTCTAACATTCAAGAGGTTTTCGAGATGCTTTGACATTCAAACAGGTTCTATAAATCCAAGTGTGCTTCTACATGTACAGCATCCCTAAAGCTGCCTGTTAGAGCTGAAACACTGCTGATATACAAGTAAAGCTGCACTGAGCAGAAACCCTAAGAGCATCCTCACTTCCTCTTCATGCTGGAAAAAGCTCCACCAAAATATTAAATTACTCATCACACCTCTTCAGTCACTAACTCTCTTATCGAAGTAACTGTGCATGTAGAGAGACAGGCCTTTGCATATCCCATACTTTGGGGCTTTTCTGGATGTTGACTGGGGGATAGGTGTGTGCATGGATTTGTGGGATTTTGTCGTGTGTTTTTTCTGTCAATTTTGAAAAATTTAAAAGAGGACAATGTAACTTTTATCAAGTGGCTAAGACTGAAACTCTTACTATGTTAGATGCTCCTTAGATGTATGTATTAACCTGCAACAAGCCTGTGCTGGAGCTCCCCTGTAATTTAGGGGTACTAGATCCTTTGGCTTGCAGGCTAAACACTCAGGACAGTTCTAGAATGACCGTCTTTCAGGCAGAGGCTACCACAGTAAATTCAGTGACAAGTCTGACTGCCAAATATTTTTTATTAGTGCAGAGAAAATTACAGTCAGCCTCAAGACTCTGCACTTAGCATGGTCTCACGTAAAAGAATTGTGGTGAGCACATGAAGGCACTGGTTTGTTTACTGCCAGAAACGGACGTTTTACTGTACACGCAGCGCTGGCAGCCGGTCCTGGCAGCGGGCACGGTGCGGTAACTCACCTCTTTTTCTGGTTTTAAAACGCTGGCCCGATAGTGTCGGCTTCTGCGGCTTTTGATTATTCATAAAAGACACCCTACAAGGAAGCAGAGACACCGGTGAAGACGCTGCGGGCAAGGGCCGCGCTGCCCGCTCGCCCCCGGTGCGCCGCTCCTCCCTCCGGCTCCCGCGGCGCTGGGCGGCTGCGGGCGGCG
>VWZV01015100.1:83270-338878 GCA_013397155.1 Irena cyanogastra
GGGAAGGGGCAGGGAAGGGGCGGGCTCTCGCAGGGCCGCGCGCGCTGCCGGCTTGCTGGCTGCCGGGGGTCTCTGGCCCGCGAGTTTTAGTCAAGAAACATTTTTGCAGATTCCAGTCAACAGCTGATGAAATCACCAAAATACTAACTTCAAAAATACCACATTCAGAGGAAGCATTTTCACCTTGATGTTAGCAAATATTTGTCCATTAATTCTAAACCCAAGGCACTGATTGCATTGGTGCTCATTCTAAAATGAGAGCATTTGTCTAAATCACAATTAATTAAAAAGCCAAGAAGAAAAATCAGAAATTACTAAAATGATATTTTAAGGAAAGGATACACAAATATTTAATAGTTCCTGGTGTCAGCTCCCTAAGGTCTTTGATATGACAAAACTGCAAAGCCCATTACCAGCTGAGCTTTTCCCATTAGCTGTAGTGTCTTACACTTTACCAAAGGGAAAGGAAAAGAAAATTTTTACCAATGTAAAGGAATAAGACTTTTTTGTTTAAATCTCTACAGATTTAGATTAAATGTGACTTATTTGAGTGTGTGTGCAAGTCACACACTCTTCTGTACTATGCTAATTTAAGCCTGCACTGTCATAATTGAAATAAATGAAAATAAATTTGTGTTTATGTAAATGAGCATAGGATCTGAACTGATGCAATACCTGTTGAGCATCTCCAGAGTTGTTTCTTATGCTAGTGTTTTGGGTACAGAATGATGTTGTTAAATGTGTTCTGGTAATTTTATGGCTTTGAACTATCAGCTGTCAAAGCTGAATATCAATTTGTATGCATACCTATGCTGGGTCAGCTCAGCCATTCCCTTTTCTCCCTTCAAATACCTCTACGCTTGTTTTTCAGACTCCTCGCCTCATAGGGAAATGTTCCCTCAAGATTCATACAGCTGCCATTGGATCACTTTAAAACCTCCTTTCCAAAACAGTTTGTCAGAGTGCCAGTTGTTTGGCACAGCTGAGTTAAACTGTGAGCTGCCACACCTATAATGAACTCGTGTTGTCATGGTTCCCCTTTCAGCCCTCCCCTCCACCTTTCCTTCTTGGTCACCTGCTGCACATCTGCTCTGCACACCTGCTGATGGTTGCTATGGGCAACCTCACCTCTGCTAGGAAAACAGCTGGTGCTGGGATCCTGTCCTGCTGCTTAACCCTTCCTACCTCCAGTACTGCTTCCCCCACCTTGTGCCCTCTCCTCTCCTAGGGATGAAGGCATCAGCTTTGTCCTGCTTCACCATTTTGCTGGACAGAAGGGGCAAAACTGTGGGTAAGGCAGAGGAGAAGTGAGCAATGGCAAGGCAGTAAATAGCAGTGATTACATTCCACCTCTGGGAGAGGCCAGAGTTGACAGTGGTTCAGAGAGGTCTGATGATGTGGAGCAGGCCTGAGATGGGCTGCCAGGAAGCAGAGCCAAACTGGTGCATTACTGCAGTGGTAATACACTGGTGCCTAGAAACACCTGGCAGTATGTACTTTTAGAATCTCTATTTTTCTGAAATATTGATACATTTCCCATAATTAATTTGTACAGTGTCTCATTCTGATCTTTAGAATTTTCATATGCTGGAAGAAAAGAAAAAAATCAAAGATAACAGTTGTGATTCTCAAACTGGATGTAGAAGTGACAAAATGGTATTATTTGTGATCTGCTCCTCGTTGTAGATATTTTCAAAATTGCATGCAAATTCTTTCAAGTTCCTGAAGTAACTCCAGAACTGTTCCAGTGTAGTTTCCAATGAAACACATGAATGACAGGTGTTTTACTTGGCAGGACAAGAGAACTGGTGCTTATATCTTGTTCTACCAAGATGGTGTCGTATATATGTATATTTGTGTGTAAGTATGACAGTTCTAATTCTTTCTTGCAGGAATGCTTGCAGTCAGTAAGTGGCTGAAGGAGTCATCTGGTTGTCTCCTCCTTAGGAAAGCAGTACTAGTCTATATTAATGGCCCATGGCTTACAGGTTCCAGGTTTGTCTTTAGGAAACTGAAATATAAAAAATTATTTTGCTAAGGGGAAAAAAAACTTACTGTATTTCACAAATGCATGTTCCTTATCAGCTGTGCAAATGTCATCACAAACACATACCTCAATTTTCCTCAAGTTTTAAAAGGTTGAGAAATCAACCAACTTACCTCTAGTGTACAGTGGCATTCTTGTAATTGAACAGGTAATTAAGCTCATATCTCCATAGCACAGGTCAGTTCTCAGCCTGAAAGGCTCAGATTACAGGAACTGACATACAAGGTTCCACTATGCAATACAGTTTAATGAGACTGCATTGAATCGTGGGGGCCATGATGTTTGCAAAGAAAGCCTACAGTTCTTAGTGCATTCCTGGAGATAGTACATCATCTCCTGGTGACTGGATAACAAATTCATCTTTATTTAGAGTCTAAGTTGTTAACAAGTTTTTGCACAACGCTTAGCCCATGAAGGTTCTTGATCTTGGTTACGACTTCTATGAATATGAGAAGTCCTATCACTGAGAAGCACTTTGACTGCTGGATACCCTGCACAGAAGGAAGCAGAAGTGGGTGGATGCAGAATTCTCAGCCCCAGCCTCCAGACAGGTTGCAGTAGGGGTCTCTAGCTGGTTGCTCCTGGAAGAGAGGGGCAATTTGTGTCCCCTTTCATAAAGAAACTTTCAGTCTAGAGCACAACAGATTTGTTCAAACTCAGGCCCATGGGGCTTTTTAAATTGAAAGCTTTAATTAATAGACCTTGAGATAGTTTCATCAGAGGTTTCCTATTTTCCAGTCTCCCAAAGTGTTTTTTAGTTTGCTTTCTGACTGGAAAGCAAACTAAAAAATTCAATTCTCCATTAATGGGAGAATGGCTGGTAAAATCTTGCTCTTTATTTCATAATTGCTCCTGTGCTTTACTACTTTCAATTTTTTTATTCCTATTTTTTCTTGTTTAACTTATAAACAGAAATTTGGGCACAGTGACAAGGTATTAAGCAACTCCAGATGTATCTCCTTTTACAGTGCCAAAGGATGAGTGCAATGGAAAACCTGTGAAGTGGCTATTGTCAGGAAACAATGTCATCATTGCCATCTTGCCCTGCTTTCTGCAGAAACACTTGTGTAATCATTGTTGGCTGGGAGTGGTAGAGGAGGGAAGTTGGCTCCTGCCTCATGCTACAGAAATAAGTACTCTCCAGCAGGCTACTGCTCTGTTCTGCCAGCCCTTGGAGTGAGGCAAGTGCAAGACATGGGAAGAGCAGATTGAAAGCATGACTCTGAAAAGACACAGAGAACTCAAGGGTGAGGGTGCATTTTCTTGCCATTCTTATTTTGAAGAAAGCAGAGGCAAAACACACTAGTGGTTATCCAAATAACTTCAGTGACTCTGGAAGAAATTTGAATAATAGGGCATAGTTCACTAGTTGTGGGTTACGTGTTCCATCTGTATGAGAGAGAAGATATGGCACGTGAAAACCAGCCAGAGCTGGTACTGTATTGCACTTCCAGAGAGGCTAATAGTCAGGTAATGGATACCCAGAAGAATATGAAATACATAGGCTACTGACATATGTCAATCACAATCCCATTCCTTGTCTTATCGTTAATACAAGGTTTAACCAAAAATTAAATTTTCCTCCTTTCTTTTCCCAAACCAGTTCTAAACCGACTCTAATCATAACCAGAGTTGAAAAGTATCTTTGTGAGCAGTATCTTCAGCAAAATTAAAAATATAAGCAATCTCTCCCAGAAACAGTCATCAGCCAAACTCTACCACTCATGCAAGAGTCCACAGAAAAGCCAACTCCTCAGGTCTTCTTTATCCAAACCTTACAGAGCCATAAACCCTGTCCTGGAGGGTTTTAGGGTGCTCAATTCATACACCTGCCACCACCACTTACCAAGCTGATTTCAGTGCTGGCACTGCTTACCTATTTATTTTTAATGTGAGGATTTAGAAGTCAAAAGTAAGAGTTTACTACAAGCTGGATCTTGCATTACCTTGCAGAGCTGGCTTTATGTCTGAGAAGTGGCTCATACTCAATTCAGAGTTACATATTTATCATCTGCAGATGGGACAGGGCAGTTAGGATGTTAGCAGTATTCCAAAGTAAAAAAAGGGATGGATGGTTCTGCTTTTTGCATGGGCTCTAGGATGATAGCTTTTGTTTTTATTCATGGCATTCATCAGGGTACTCAGGACTGGGGAAGGTTAGTGCTGGGTTAGGATTTCAGAAGAGGAGAACTCTGGTTTCCTGCTGTGTCTTGGTAGTCAATGAAATTATGCTGATTTGCCTCAGAAAAAACTATTACCCAGTAATTGGGCAAAATACCTTCTCATGCCACTCACTTTTTATTTTCCAAAGGCAGGGTGCTGTTCAGCAGTGATTAACACATCTATATTTCTTTTCAGGACAAAATGGGGTGGAAACCCACTCCTAAAAGGAACATTAGAAAAATCCCCTTTTAGTACAGCCTCTTGATGCAGATTGCAAATGACATTACGTGCACATGGCCAAACTCCTAGTGGTGCCAATGAATCAGCCCATTCTATGTTTTAGTTTCTTATTAACCTACCATGTCTGAAGTTAGGCAATTCAGTAAGTTTTTGTTTTGGTTTGGTTTTTTTGTTTGGCAACAGTAACAAAGTAGAGAAAACGAGCTGTTCATTAGTTTCCTCTTTAGCTTCTCAACAGGGAGATGTAAATTCCCTGAAGAATGGACAGGACAGGGAAAGGCAAGGACTTTGTACAGGCGAGCTGTGGCACAAAGGGCTGATGTGAGCATACGTATGTATTAGGAGAAAAACCATTTTCACTGACTATCTGGAGTGAAATTCATGCCACCATGCCTCAGAGAGGCCTGAATTGGATTTATACAGATCAGACCAGAGGACCAGATCAGATTTATACAGATCTGCCTTTGTTCTGGCTTTCAGACAGCAAGTGAATACCATTGCCAAGAGGCCAGACAATTTTCAAGCCTCTACTCAAGATTTACTGCAAAGAGATAAAAAAGATTATGTCATCAAGATAACCTCCAAGGAGGGTTCAGGACTGAAGTTCCTTTTTCATTTAGTCTTGTCATCTTTAATTAATTTTAGTTAAATCACTCCTTTGATTTAGTTAAATCAACTTACTTGTTGGCTGCCACAGCTGCAATTACAACAAAGAGTGATGGTTTAGTAACTTCCCCCCAAATGCTTCACCAACACATTTCACATGGCACACAATTTTTTTAGTCTGGAGGTTTAAAGCTGAAACTACCCATTCCTTCAAAAGTGAACATCTTGAATTTTACCTATAAAGATACATATTTAAAAAATACCTATTTTCTATGACTAACTATATATTAAAAGCTATCTGGTTTAAGACTCCAGGGCAGAAAAATAGAGTTGCTATAGGAACAAACAAACAAAAAAATTCAAACAACTAAAAATGCCAATGAAAGCACAATCTAATCTTTAAAAGAATAGTGGAAATGTAGAAACAGCTCTGTAAACTAGCTTGATTATCTGATGCCAGATATGATAATCCCTATATAGAACTGCATGTTGCATCTGCAGCTGGAAATAAAGCATGCACTAAAACAGCAAGTGAAATGGAACTGAGGGATTGTTTACAGCACACAGTCAGTGCCACTAAAATACTGACACTGCATTTTGAAAATACCTCCTCTGACAGTGCTTCCGAAGATGTAAATAGAGGTTTAGCTTGTCAGGCTGACAAAGAGAAAAGCTAAAAAAATGCAAGCCAGCAATGAACTGCAAAAGCTAATACGAAACGTGTAGAAATTAACATATATTCTTTGAAACTGTTGTTTGCTACACGCCTAGGATCCAACTCTAATGTTAACTAGGACCTGTTAGCTTTTTTCCCCTGAAGCTTCATACCATTCATATGTTATTATTATTTACATATTAATTTATCATTATTTACACATGATTCTGACCCCATCATCATCAATGTCACTACTCATACAAGCAATGCAACTTGTCTGAAATACACTTTCTCAAGGAGAAGACACTCATTATTGCAAGAAAAGTGATTGTTCAGGATTGTACTGATTATCACTAATTTTAGGAGGATTTGACCAATATATCTAAGACAGAATTAGTCTTTTCTCAACAAGAAGATTAAAGTCATATTATCTATCCAAGATACCCTTTTTTCATCCCATAATAATGCTGCTTATTTGTGTCTGTATTGCCTTGTATAATACCAACAGCACAAGACCTGCTGAAAGTTTTTAGTGGCAAACTACTAGGAAGCAGCAGAAGTTTGATTTAAAGTTTAGATTAAAAGTTTTTAAATTTTGCAAAACAAAAAAAAAGGGTGAAAATTCATGATGAAATTTGAAAATTTTTTAATTGAAGCATTCCAATGAACAAACTTTTTCACCTGCTAATCACCTCTCCTTTTCATACTGTAGCTTTGCAAACAGATCTCTCAGGCTTGAACAATCACAGAGATGCTGCAGTAGGTTATTTCGTTTATTTGTCCTGAGGCCCACTGGACAGTTTAACAAAATTCTGCTGAGCTCTTACATCTCTGAAAGCTGTGTCCCTGTTTGAGCTGTGTCAGGACAGCCTGATCTGTACAACACCTTGAGGGTAAGGAGTGCATCTGCACCCTGAAATACCAGGAAATCTATACAAATATAAAAGATTGCCCAGTGCCAAACATCTCAGCAGCTTCATGTTACAATTAGTAGAGGCTTAAGAATGAAAAATTAGAAGGTCAAAATACTCATTATAACAGTCCCAGATAGAATCTGAAAAGAAAGCTGACAAGCAGAGTTCTCCTATATTCTACTTTTCTACCCAGACCTGGTGGAGGAGAAGAACTTCCTCCATCACCAGTCTACAACCTTCATTCAGCATCTGATCATTCCATTGCCTGGTAAAAATAAACACTAGACTAAAGTGAACACACACTTCTTTACAAGAAACAGGAAGCTAAAGATACTGTGAAGTACGTGAGAAGTGTAAGAGAATCAGTATAAGTTATATCAAGAAAGAATCTGTTGTTAGAGAGGACAGGCCAAATACAGACTGTGAGAGGCTGACGATGGCATCTCTACTGCCACAGTCAAGCAAATCCCATGCTTCACTCTATGACTCCTACATTTTGGTAAAATACATTAAAATATCCAGTACCTTCCTATAAGGAAGTTTTACAGCACTTTCTTGCAGAGTGTAGTTGAGCCAATGCTTTCAAATAAAATACTCAGATCTACAATGGTGTCTGTACTTGGATGGAAGAGGATTAGCATTCCACAATTCACCATGGACAGAGTATTTTCCTGTCTTTCAGCCTGAAGACTGAAATAAAGTCATCCTAATGGGAAAAAAAAGAAAAAAGAAAAAAAAAAAAAGGAAAAATTCCATCAATGTCAGAAATTGATCAAAAAAATTCTTGTATTTTAGGTGTTACCATTGCCCAAAGTTTCAGTTAAACTTTTTATTTTCTTGAAGTGCTAAGCTAATCCTAGACAGTTACACTAAGCAGGGACATTATTTGAGGTTATCTACATGTAAGAAAACATGCCAAAATTTTAACTTCGTCAGCAGTTTGATGATTTCAGAGTGCTGGAAAAGCACTCTGGTCCTGGCATATATATATGGCCAGGATGTTATTTTAGTTAAATTTCAACTTAGAAAATAGTGGTTTCTTCTCCAGGACATGGAGGTCCCACTGTGATAAGGACCTTGACTTTGTGAAGATTTTACACTCAGAAACTTTAAATTTTTATGCCACATTAATGGCATTTACAGAGAGAGGCACTAGAAGCAGCTGGGCTTTCTATTGTCAGAAATATTTTGTTCTGGGGGCAAAGCCACATATTTTAAAAGAAATTATAACAGCAATATTTTTCCCAATCAGGCACAGATAAGTCTGTTGAACAAAGTCTATAAAAAGTGCTCTGTCTGTAGACCCAGAAAGAAATTTCAGACTTAGACAGCCACAGAACTTTTAAAGTAGGGGTTAGCAGATTAGCTCTTTACTATGTAGTACTCTCATGACAAATGTAAAAATCAGGATTACATGTTGAACAATATGTCTTGTGAGAGATGGAAAATCCTCTCATCAGGATTTACATTGCTTTACTAAAGCAATGGTCACATCAAACTACCCAAAACAAAGAGCCAGCAGCTGACAGGGACAAGAGGGAGAACTGACAGCCAGGTTTTCATCTGCATTTTCTGTTGACAAGTCTTGAAAAAAAAAAAAATAAAAATCCATGTGCCCTTTCATTGTGTCAGCAGAGTTAATCGAAAGGGTGATTCAACAAGAAAGTGAGTGGCAGAAGCAGCCTCCCCAAAAAGTGGTGTTAATTTCCCATGGTGAGACTACATAAACTCACATGTTATTCATGTGATAGCTGACAGATGATCATCCTGCTGTTCAAAGTGACCTTTTGATTGCCAGTAGTACTATTGCATTTTGCTCATTTTGTTGTCCCCACCTCCACTATTCTCGGGTGCAGCCATCTCTCTTTGAAAGGCAAGACTCTGAAATACCCTCTGTGATAGCTTTAGCTGTGTGGCACAACTTGGCATTGGACAAAGCAGGTTGGGATTTATTTTTTCTTTTAATTTGTGGAAGGAACTAACACATTTCTCCTGAATTTTCTCTTCCAGACTGTTTGTTTCTCAAATCACTACTACGGCTCAAAACTTCTGGGCAGCAAAAGCCCCTTTACTGCTGCCAACAAAGGCTTTGCAGGCTTTCAGCTCATGGGAATCTTTTTGTTTTTCACGGGAAACCTGCCACAGCCAGCCAACTTCTTATGGGCAGAGGCACTCATCCAGCATGAGGCCACGTATGTTAGTGAGCTGCACTGCCGTGGGCAGCTGCTCTGGGGACTGACCCTCTGGTGTCAAGGTTGGCAGAGATTCCTGTGGTCACTCCTTCAATGACTTCAATCACAACTCATTGGTTCGTGGTTGGGTCTCCCTCTACCCACTCCGTTCTTCTCCTCATATCCACTAGAGGGATACCTAAGAGCACAGGAACAAGGATACGTTTCCTCTGCCCCTACCCCTCAATGCTACATGCTGCCGCCTTTGGTCACAGTGGTTAGGACCTTATTTTTGAATAGTTGCAACCACAACTCAGGATTATTCATTGTAAGTCGCTAATCAGCTAGAGAGAAGAGGTCAGAAATTAGCTTATTGCTGACGACTGTGTGACAAAATGGCATTTTTCCATATATTCCAAATACTCAGGCAGCCTAAATTTGTGTCTGAAAGGGGCACAAGCACACATTTAAGAGTGGGGAAAAAACAGTACGAGGCCCAAAAAAGTAGATGATGTCTAGCTGGAAAAAGTGGGAGAGGTGATGGAAGGATGCCAGAATTTTCTTAGCTGCTTCCAAGCAGGAGTAGCCTGCCTGTTGCAACCCCCACCAGAAATAACAGAAATACTCCTAATAACTACATAGGAACCTGAATGAAACTTCTGAAGCATCAGTCTTATCTTTACAGAGTACAGGATGAGAACAGAAACAGTGAACTCCTTAGCATTTATGTCAGTATGCTCATAGCCAGCAAGGAACTGATAATTTAAAAGAATCTTTTACCATCTGTTGGAGAAAATTGTAGTTTGTTATTGAATGTGAAGTAAGAAGGAAACATTTCTGCATTGCAAATTCAAATTTTGTTGCATCTGTGTAAAAGAATATATTAAGGCCAATATGGACTTAGCAGGATCTAGCCTTTGAGCATAAAGGCTAATCGATATAGATTTCCCAATATGAATGCCATAGTTCTTCATCACATATAAAATACTGAGTATTTTATACTTTATAGAAAAGATATGTCTTAAGATGCTAATAATAGTCAGAAAATTAGTTATTTAGGTTTAAATACAACTATCCTATTTCTACTCAAAAGCACTTCAGACCATTAAAATAATTTAATTGCAGTAACTTTTAAGTAACTATCAAGCCCTGTACATATTTAGTTCAAAGACTGCAGAAATTGTTGCCAAGATCTTCCAAACTTCTCACAGATTCTATGTTGCACGGATGGGATTTGCTTTGGCTTGATTACTGGGAGTGTTATTTAAACACAATGTACATGTATACCCACAAAAATACCAGTGACTTCAAGAGAAGTTTCTAGGTGCATGGCTCCAGAGAATGAACCAAAGTTTTTAAGAAAAAGTGACAGGCAAAAGCAAGAAAAGCAAACAGTGGTGGAGTTACAAAACAAAGCTAACCTGATGAAGGAGTGACATAACCAGAGGGTAGAAAGGAGGCCTTCCTACCTGTCAGGCATGCCCATCTCACTTTCCTAAGATGGCTAAATGCCATTTCCTTTTGCCTTGTGAAACAGGACAGTGTTTTCTACTGGCAAATACTTTTTGCAAGTTAAAAACACAAGCAAATACCAGGATAATGTTCTCCATTCTCCTGAATGTACCATTCTAACTCATCTGGGAGATGCACAGTAGTATTTAATTTGAAAACTGTTACCCACAGACATATTCTCTGTTGCCTTGGGCAGAAGCCCATCTCAAAGGTATTTGACAGGGGGCCAAAGCTTATCTTCTGATGCCAAAGGACAGATGTGCCAACTGGTGAGATTGGGTTCAAGTCCCAGGATGATCCCCTGCTTACAATGTGTTTTCCTAAAGACTTTAAAAAACAATGAGGTTATTTTTAAGCTTGCCCTTCTTATATGTAACAGGGATCTGTCTCATAACCCCATTTTATTCCATTAAAAGACCGGTTAAAAATTGTATTTATTTTGTTCAATCTTAACTGAAGTTCTACCTTTGTACTTTTTATTGTGATTTAATCTACTGATCCCTTCAGAAGTCCTTCCTCATATCACCTCTGCTGACAGAAACCAGGTTTACTTTTTTCCTCCTCAAAGGCATGGCCATTCCCTCAGCTTCTTCAGGCTAGGGGGAGAAATCTGTGTTGTTCTCTTCCTGTGGAAAATCGCAGTTGTTCTTTGTTGCTCTTGAGCCATTCTCTGTGATGGAAATGACAAAGATTTGGTAAATTTGACTACTACCAGTATGAACCACCATATTGCTCAGTAAGATGCTGTCATGATAGACAGTGAGACATTGATGAAGCTTTTCACCTGAAGTTCCTGTGGTGCTGAACAGTGCTGAGCTTACATCATAATTATATTATTGCTCAGGAAACTGAAATAAGAATGAACTAAATGACTTGGTAAGAGACACACTAAATAAATGGTAGAAGATAAGTATTATGTTTCTTTTTCCTACTCTGATGAGTCTGGAAGATTTCCCTTGTGTATAATGTAAACAGCAAAGCAATGTTACTGGACTTTAGGGGAAATCAGGATGCTAAAATCTCACTGCATATGTGGCAGAATACAAGAAGTGTGTTCTCTTAGGGAGGATCACTACATCCCCATTTGCTGAGTCATGTATCTACCATACTAGACCCAGACTAGTTTCTACAATATATAAAATGTTTTTAAAATTTGTCTTTCCAGAAGTATTGTCTCCTTGGGGTAGCTGATCAGTATTTACATTTTTGTTTAATCAAAGTATTTTTCTGCCACCTTGTTTCTTATCAGACTATATATATAACCTTTTTTCCCCCCTGAGGATATTATATATGGTCTTTTCATATTTGACAAGTGCCATGTGGAATCATGGTTTCAAAATATGCAAAAGCAACCCCTGAGAACCTATCTTTGCAGAAAATGCAAAATAAAATTAAATTAAAAGACCAGTGAACAATCCAAACATTTGTTGCAAATCTGGACTGGCCTTGTAGGTAAATGACATACCTGAAAAACAACAAAAATCATTGTGTCTGTGGAAACAATCATAATCTCACTGGTATGGAGAGCTTGTGTAGGCTAGAGAAGCAGTGCACTCCTCCTAGCAGCTCAATCTGAACATGTAGAACAGATGGTGGCATCTTCTTTCAGTCTGACCAGCTTTATCAACCAGCAGCAGTTTAGCCAAGACCTTTAATCCAAGGATAAGATTTGTAAAACATTAATTTAATACTTGCATTCTAAAGCATGAGTCTCTCAAAGGCAGGGCAAGTAGCAGAAAGGTAGGTTTACTTCCCCTTTCATGGTTTCAAAAAGGATTTTATGCTTTACTATGAATGTTCTGCACTTAGAGGCAACCATTAAGTAAGAAAGTTGCACTCTGCAAGAATTTTTACAAGCCAACTTCCTTGCACCAAATAGCACTCCATGATACCATGACAAACCAAAGAACTCTGCCATGCATTTTCAGAACTCAAATGAACTTCTGTGCTTCTGAGGTGGTTGTGTAATAGCAGCAAGTATTGCCCACGAATATTTGCAAAAGGAATGCAAACAAAGAATTTTGCAAGAAGCTACTGAAACATGAGTGAGGATTTAAAAAAGAGTCTGAACCTGACTGCTTGGATTCTGCTCAGTCTGGTGTGGGTAAATCCTGCACTACCATTTTCACAGATCTCGTGCCTCTGCCTGCACATCATGGGCCCTTCCTCCTCCTCCTGCTCCTTTCAAGTTTTCATCTCTCCTGTGAATTTCCAGTAACTACTGCAATTAACCCTCTTCTTTCCTCTTCAAGTCCTCTGCCTTTCCTGTGGACCTACATGTAAGTCCAGTCTCAGATTGTTAGGGTCTATGTCCCAGCTGGAAGAAGCCATCCAACAAAGAATACAAGACAGAAAAGGTGAAGAAGTTCATCTTTCAGAGAAAATACTACATTCCACAAAAAAAAGCCAACCAGTCCAAAATGTAAGGAAGGTCTTACAAGAAAAGTTGGTTTTGCAAAGCCAAACAATTTCTTTTTTGAAAAAGTGAAGTATTTGTAATAATGTCAACATGTAGATTACCCACATTGAAATGTCTCATTATGTGTGACTAAAACTAGCATCTTTTATTTGTCTGAGGAAGATCTTTCAGTTTCACAAAAACCATCAGGTTTTCAACATCTGTAGGAACTCAGTTATGCTTGAGTTAACAAATGTCAGTAAGGCCTACCATTAGTTCAGGAGGAAACAGAAATTCCTGTATTGGATCTATGGGTGGGAATTGTTCTGGACTGCAAAGACCCAAAAGGATCTGCAAAGAAGATGAAGGGGGTGAGGGAAGAATGCACACATCAAGGTTAAGTTGCAAGTTTGTTAACAGATGAGATTCTTTCCTAGGGTGAAAAGGAGTTTTGATACTTTACAGGTTGAGTTGCACTCAAAAATTCAAGATGTCCAAATTGAGTTTTTAATCTTTAATTCTGCCAAATCTATTCGCACACTACTCAACAGGGGGATATCAGACGAATCACTCTTAAACCTTTGCTTGAAATACATCAAGCCTTAAGAAAGATCTTCCAGTATTTCCTGAAACTGGTCGTAACAAATGTGTTGCAGCCACATTGGGTACAATGTCTACTGTGGAAAAATGCAGTGCTGCATTGTACAGCTATGTTCTGTTCATAAACTTACCTTTCTGTTCATAACTTACCTTTCTGCCAGTCACAAAAAATATTTGCTTATCTGATTGTTGAGAGCAAGCCATGCTCTTGCATCAAAGTATGAAAAATAAAGCTTTATGCATCAAGAGAAACCAGTGAAATGCTGTATGCTCCTAAAGGTCAACTGAGTTTGCTTTGTCCTGCAGAATTTAATTTGATGCTCAGTCTGAAGATAAGCAGGTGGGGATGAGCCAGTGCAATGTCTGCCATTTCTCAGTAATTAATGCACGTTCAGATGCTAATGCACCACCTCCTACTCCCCCCACCCTAACTCTTCTCTGGTGACTTGAAATAATCTGCAAAGAAATTGAGCTCCTCTAATTCTAACCCTGTAACTTAAGACATAATTGTGAGGGGGAACTTCTGGGTGTGAGCTACAACTTCCAAGTCTGTTTATCCTGTTTATTTCCAGGTCTGTATATTATCTAGTAACTGATGAATTTAGAATACACAGGCATGCTTGAAGCTAAAACCAAGGACATGGAACATTATCCTCTTCTCTAGGGTGTCAAAAGCAAAGCTGTGAAGCCACAGTTCTCGTTTTAGCTTGACCTGAACAATCTACAATCTTTTTTTCTGCAGAATGACCAGGTTTTAACAAAACCAAAATTTACTACTATATACACATTTAAAATTTCCTTCTGGTTATCTCTTTGCCATGCCAGTTCTATGACTTAGACATATGCCCATATTCAACACATGCTGTGTTCTTAAAGAGAGAAATCCCAAATCCTGATTTGGGATTCTAGATTCTCATCCATTTCTTGGTATGCATGTCTAGGAAACAAAATAATCTTTAAAACCCTTACTACAGCTGGCCTTTTTTTTTTTTAAGAGGAATTATGGATATATCTTTTAAAAGTCTTCATTGTATGTACCTGTATTTTGTTTCATTTACCATTTTTACATTTTACAGCAAAGCTGCCTGTGTTTCATTTAGAGTGAGTGAAGGCTTGCAGGATGAAGTAGCCAGTCCCTGATCTTCTACCACTCCCAATGGAGAGCAATAAGCTGATTCTCAGCAGAGATATGCTACTAGTTTTGTGGTTATCCCCTGACACATCCCTGAGAGCTACCACAACACAAGCACTGGAGTGATGTCAGTCACTAGGTCCCTGTAGGAAAAAGCCCTAATGGGTCCTGCCAAGTGCAGTAGTAGTAACCACTGTAGTACTCCTCCTGCATTGTAGGTACAACTATGCTGGCTCAAAGGCCTAAGAACAGAAAGAACCAGATGAAATCCTTGATTTTGGCAGTCCAATATCTAATTTACAGGCAAACCCTCCAAATCTAGTATTTATGTTAATTATTTAAGGTTTCTCCACATGGAATGGGCCTGCTGAGGGTAGACTGCTACAGGAACATTGCTTTCATGAAGAAAATCAGTAGAAAGAGTTCTTCTGAATCATCTCCAGTTTGGGTGTGACTGTGCAGTTGCAGTGTACATTAATGTGTCAGTAGCCATCCAATATGTCAGTGTCTTTGAAGCCTAACATTTCTGCTTATCTACCTCCCTGTAGATAAGAATACTTCTTTCATAATATCCCATGTAGCCACATTATCATCTGTCAGGATCATCAGTTGCTGAAATTTCTAACTCCCAGGAAGTTTTTCAAACACTTAAAAGCCAGCAGACAGCTTAATATGCTTCAGACCCAGAAAACTGAACAACCCATATTTGCTACACTTACAGATTTTACTGAGGCAACTAGACAAAAGAGCCACTTGTAAAGTGGCAGGGAGGAATCTTTGTTAATAATGACTGAGAAGCAATCAAGATTTGCACTGTAGAAAAAAAAGTG
The DNA here is from genome assembly GCA_013397155.1 of Irena cyanogastra. NCBI lineage: Eukaryota > Metazoa > Chordata > Aves > Passeriformes > Irenidae > Irena > Irena cyanogastra. Next base: position 98,539 of record VWZV01015100.1, read on the forward strand.
CAGGTCTAGAATGTGATGAATCCTTGGAGTTTGAACACTTCAGTACTGCAGGTGGGGAGACATCATTGCCTGCAAGGTTTGGGCAAGATTTTTACAATATTTGACTTGCCTGGAACGAACAAACACCCATGGTGGTGCATAGGTACTTACACATAGGTACTTATAACAAGAGCCAACAGAACTCCCCCCAGTTCAGTAGATCTGTAGGCTCCCTGCTTCAGTATATCCCAGAATTCACACATATTTTGGGCTGTTGTTGACATGTGGGGTTGCAAGCTGTCTTTGGCAAACCCATATGTAAGGACTTAAAGAAGTAGTTGCCTGTCTCAAAACACTGTTCCTGTAAGATAATGGAACCTGAGATAAGCACAGCTGGCACAGCAAGAAGGAGCTGATTCCAGACCCAACAGAGGTAAAGGTTTGGGTTAGCATCTGGAAAAAATTCCCACTGTGACAAAATATGGGAAAGGAAACAAGTACTTAAACACACGCTATCTCAGATGAACAGAATGGCATGAATGCCCCATAGATACCCAGGGCCTGACTGCAGAAAAGCAGTGCTTCCAGAAGAATGACTCTGGGATTATTGACTTTGGCACAGGGTCTTGTTTGCACGTTAGGTGGAGCAGAGGCATCTCTTATAATCAGATTGCAACACCAAACAGTGAAACTAAGAAGATGTTTCAAATCAGAAAACTAATTGTGGCAGCAGCATTCACATTTAATTTATTGACTTCTAACAATATATAAAAGCCAAATTAATACAAAGAAAGTGAAGAAAATGAAGTAAACCCCAAAAAGGCTTCAGTTGCCTAAATCACTTTCAGTACCACTTCCAATGATTACAATTACTATTACCTGCCTGGCCTCAAGCTGCTGTATCACATCTTCCAGTCCTGTGCCCTCCTGTGCCATGTCTCTGCTGTCTTATGACATCTAAAATGGTCTAGACACCTATGTTTAAGCAACTGCATTTCACCAACTCATCATGGTTACAGAGACAAATTGAAACAATAAAGATTTCTTATCTTAAGAGCCAGTGCAAAAGCTGTTAAAGTGACTGACCTGATTTCTGTCACATATAGTATCAGCTCAACAAACGAAGGGAAGACAAGAGAAATTGTAGAACACTGAGAGGCAGTGAAATAGTAAGAGCCTGCAGGCTGACATGCCATCTATTCTCCCATTCAAAGTTCTCTGAACTCCATGCCAATTTTCCCATTCTGTTTAGAGGCTTTTGGCTTGCTCCATGAGATACAGAAAGCTTCTGGCAGAAATCACAACTCTGTCAACTTTGGGATAAAATTCTATATATCTAGACCAGCCATGGCAACTTGCCTGGCATAGAAAAAGAGAATCATAACTCTTGTTTCTTGCATGTTTTTAACACAAAGGTACCTGTGCCAAAAGATTCTAAACCAGCTTTACTACAAGTCAGAGCATCACTTCTAGTCAAAAAGGTTCTGAATCCAACAAACAAGGTTCTGATTCTTTGACAAAGATCCCTGCACTCACACTTCACTGCAGAACTCAAATCTAAATTAGAAAATTAGCTAAACCTATTACAAAATAATTTATCATATGAAGTTGTTTAGTGTTAATACTTGGCAATGTTGTCTAGCATACCTTTACTCTTCATTCTAACTTTCCTCGCCTGCAGCATTTGAGCTGTGCTGATCAGCAGATCTTTCTTGTTGAAAACATATGGTTCAAATGCAGATTTATTTCTGACAATTAAATGCAGTCACTTAAGCAAAATACTGTAATGAGTACACTGGAGGAAGAGTAAAGATAAGAATGTAAGATATAAAGTGCATATTTTTGGTAGCCGGTTCTAGCCAGAAAAATCGAGAATACATTTATCTGTGTTGATTAGTGTGTCTTGGGGCCATAAATCTGTTTTCCATTCTGGTCTTCTGCACTATGGTTTGTCATTCACACAGATGTGGCCCAAGGAGAGGAAGAAGCTTCATTGTTTGCCATCTAAGAGATAAGGAAGAAATGACAACAGTGACTTTATTTGACTGGCAACCTCCCAACACTGCCCTATCAGGTGCCTCCAAGTCAGTGATAAGTGGGATTAGGACTAAAGGGGGATTGAGAAGCATGGTCCCTGCTCTGGTGGACCTCACCTCCTGCAAGTTCCTGCAATGGGAGTAAACCCACAAACCTACTAATTCAGGGGCCAATGGTGCCTCACCACAGTCACAGAAATACCATGGGAGTAATCTGTGAATGAGAGCTCAAGAGTTTCCATAGCAGAGCTTCAGAGGTTCAGGACACAGCATGGGTTTATACGCTGGCAAGCACCTTGCCTCACTAAGTAAAAACTTACCCAGAAATAGAATTGTAACAGCAATGGGAACATAACTACAGCAAACATTTGCAGAAAACAGAGCATAAAGGATCAACACTATACAAAGTCTATTGCCTTGCTTGTTTTTCTTCTGTCTTTTTGAGTTAGCTCTGAGTTAATTATTTTTCTCCCAAAGATTACTGGGCATAGCAAGGAGTACTAGAATGAAGTGACAGTGCCAGCATATGGTCAGTGGGGCAAAGCACCTGGAAGGAGACTGAAGATGCTTAGAGGCGGATCCATTGCACGTTAATAAAATGAGCTATTTAATCCTCTATGGGATTTGACATCCAGAAGAAAGGAGGAGGGTTCAAGGAAAGAGAAGGTTGTAAAAATTATGTAAATTTCAAAGAAAAAAAATGATACAAAACCCAGGGAAATTCCAATACAGTGTTTGAATGGAATTTGTTGAAATAACTTGTGTGAGACCTGTTACCAGACATTTCAATTACAAGGAGCTGTATTTATTTAAAGTATGACTGATTGGAGACATCCTTAGGCACTCCACTATTTAGGGGTGCCAAAATCAGTAAACACTCCTGTCCAGCCACTGTTAGACACAGCCTTCCCCCACCTTCTCTTACCATCTCAGTAAAGGCATCAGCACAGTTTGCCCGTATTTGCTCAGCAGTCAGGGGGCTGTTCAGTGCAAAGGTCTTTTTCAGTCCTCTTTCATTCCTCACACCAGTTACTGCATCCCTCAGAGCGAAGAACACAGAACATCCCAAGAAAAATCCTGCCTCACCTATCCCCTGAAAAAGATTTTAAAAAGCCATACAAATACACACATACAGTCCTATTTTGTATTGCATAGTACACACAAGTGAGCTGCACGCTCTGAATGACATGATTTCTCCATCAATTAATATTTTTATTCTAACTTTTCAGTTTATCACCACATTTAGAAATATAGTTTTAAATTGATCTTGCAGCTTCTGTGTATGGTCTGTTAACAAAACTCTAAAATAACTACTTGCCAACCATTAAAGTGACACAACAATATCTGGCTTTATGTCTTATTAGCTTCCTTGATGTCATATATTAAACAATTTCCTGGACACTTGTTTGAAATGCTAAAGGAGAGGCACTGAAAACTTTTAAGTGTTTTTTATCAAAGTAATTTCTCAGTTTGGCCTGGGATCTAAGAACTAGGCCCTGCTTACCTTAGATGCATAGATGGCATAAGGATTTTGAGAAGATGACAGCAGGGAAACACTAAACTGTTCTGGAATGTCACAAACAGCAGGGATCTTATACTGATCTGGACCTCGTGTATACAGGGCTCCTTCTGAAGAATACTTTAACTCCTCCATTGTGTACAGTCCAACACCTTGAACAAAAGCACCTTCAATCTTTAAATAAGAAAAGAAATAACATTTATGTACTCATGTTTGGTTAACTGAGAAAACTTCACCAAGAACTCATTTGTATCACTAGCTGTTACTGTAATATATGCGAGGCCTAATGCACTTCTGTTTGCCTAATGAGATTCTTCAATGTTTCGGGGCAACTGTAATGGAAAAGCTTTCACACTCCTCTCATACCTCAGAAGACAAATGCTTGTATGATGAAGTGATGAGATCTGTGGACCAGCCTGCAATGAATAAATAAGTTTCCCTGCTATCAAGTGGGGAAGGCAGATCAAATAACTTGGAGACTGTAGACCACAAACAGGATTTAAGTCCAGTAGATAGAAGACATACATACTGGAAGTACTACAGGCTGAAACCAGGGGTAAAATTCAAGCTTCTTTGACATCTACAGAGTTCTGCCACAAATTCAGTTAGAGCAAGCCTATAGGTAAAAGATATTCTAATATGATCTATAACCTAGTAAGAAATGAATGCTTTCTGAATTAATGAGGTAATCTTCATTTCACATGAGGACAATAGTGTAATAGAAATAAGGCATCAGAAAATTCTTGGCACGTACCTGTCCTATATCCACAGCTGGATTTATGCTGCATCCAATGTCCATAACAATGTCTGTTCTGAGGTTCTGTTAATAAAATTCAAATTTTTTATCACTCACAGAGATGGACTGAAAGCATTAGAAGAAAATGTGGCTCAGAGTTGAAATTCAGTGAAATAAGAAATATTGAGATAGAGGCCCTCCATGTGCATAACTTCAGAATAATTTCCAGTATCTCATCATAAGCAAAATGGGCTTGTCTCAACTTTTACAGAAGTTTAGCCAGAGACAACCTTGCCAGATTTTTCCCATTGCTCAAGGAAACCCTCATACAAACATACAGAAAGAGGGCATATGATCATCAGTCTATAGCCTTTAGCTGTTCAGATGGTCAAAAGCCTGGAAATTGAATATTGCTATAAGCTGTTTGCTGGCAAACAGGGACAGAACAAGCAAAGAACATATTAGATGTCAGCCATAACCCAAAAGGTGAACACATATGACATTGACATGTATGTCAGCAGCTGGTTAATACTGCCCAGCTTCCATTCTGCTCCACCTGTAATTCATATTTACATAGCTGATATATTTACTGTCGTGTGAAGAAAGGGGACTTATGAGACTTCAAATCTGAATGATTGTTGGAGCAAGCCTTATTCACATTACTTTCAAAATTCTCCGACATTCAGTTATTACCTTGTGATCTCCTGTTAGACAGTTAATTTCAACCTCTGAACAAGCAGCTCCAAAAAGAAAATATGTGAATGGCTGTCCTTCCCCTTTCTCCCAGTCCATGTATTCATTGTAACCTCTGATGGAAGAAACAAGGTCCACAAGAAGAAAACTGATCACAGTTTGCATTACAACAAAGCAGATAAACACAAGTTTGAAACTGCTTGTGAAATCTTAAGAACAAAATCTTAGATGAAACCTTAAATAACAGATCAGAACGTCAAAATTTCATTAAAACCTACAGAGCACTACTACTTTAGGTTTGATGCCTCTGGTACTTGTATAAAATGTAGCAGACAAGCAAGCTATTTCAGTTCAGGAGAGTCTATAACCAGCATAATGTTAGAAACATACTAATAAAAGCACAGCAACCAAATACAGAGTAAACATTTAAGATAGTGGTTACTGGGGTAATAGCACATGAAGGAATTTAGAAAAAGGGAGGAAAACTTGTCAGGACCTATGAAAGAATAATTTACAAGAGATAAATGAAAAAGTCAAAATTGCAGAAACAGCCTACAGAATTGAGTGAGAGGGTTAAAAGAGAAATATTGAAATGAAAGTGTAATTACTTAGAAGGGAGTGGGATTAACTCAGGACACCATAGCAGTCAGGAATGATGGGGTAAATCCAAGGACATGAGAGAACAGTGAAATGTGGTATCTTCCAAACGTGGGAGCTACGTGACTACGGTGTATTTTCTGACTATGTATGACTGATGTCTTTGTTGAGCATATTTAAGATTATCATAAAGCAATTATATTGTACAGAACCATGCACAGAAAAAGGGATGCACAAAATCCATATACTCAACTTCTCATAATCCATTTACCTCAGCTGCCTTTGAGATTCTTGGAAGTAGGTAATATGACTGGGTAAGAACTAGATCAATATACGATCTGAGGCTTAGGGATCTGCAGATGATTTTGGACAGTATTAAATATTGATAGCAAAGTACAACTGTTGTTCATTACTTCAGTGATACCAACATTCCTAAAGGGCTGCATAGGCAGAAAACATACTTGAACAGGTTCAACAGCATGAAGGGACATTTTATTCGGGCATTTCTCGGTGTTTTATAAAAGTATGATTTTCCCAGGTGCCCTTTCAACTTACTCCAGACTGCCTAGAGACCTGAAAAGTTGCTATTGATAAGGAAGAACCACCAGCAGAAAAAGAGATAAGGCATAGCAGGCCAAGAGAAAAACTTTGCTTCGAATCCTACCTGAGTTATAACACAGAAATTTTTCATTTCTGGCTCTTTATAAACACTGAAAAAATTCAAAGAAAAAGGACCAAGAGACTGCTCTGAGAGCAGTGGGAAGAATGATATTTATAGCTAATAGTAATCTAGCTCCAGTAAACAAACTATATCCCACTTTGCACATGACTTACAGGCAGCAGTCACTTCCTTGACACTTTCTAGTTTGCTACATGTCAAACTATGGAGCAAAGATAGCATAAAACATTCTTTTAAAACTTTCTAGAGAGTCCACAGAGGACTTGACATAAATTAACACCTAAGCTTTATGCTTCCAACCCTCCATATATCAACTAATTATATAAAACATAAAATGAGCTATTAGAAAGACCTATTAGACAGAATAGTCTCTTTACAGCATTAATTATCTTCAGAAATCAGTCCTGGTCTAATTTATGCATTTTTAAGGAACAAAAATATATTACCTAAAATAGCCAGTAGCTGAAAGGCTCACACTCTGTTTAAAAGCTTCTCTAATCTGTAAAATATAGCAGTGCTTATGGTAAACCAAGGAAGGAGTCAGGAAAGAACACAGCATAGACATATTTACTTTATTTACATATATATACTTACCCACACACATTTACTTAAAATCCAAACTGAAAAAATTGTAAAGAAAGGAACACAAACTGAGTTAAGAACATTTAGCTGCACATGGTGTCTAATGCTACAGAACTAAACCCCTCTTGCATGAACAATCTGAATTCTTTTTGCAATGCAAGAAGGAATAGAACTGTCAACAGCAGTGTTCTTGCAGAATCTTTATTACTGGTAATGCCATAGTCAGAAAGGGTCCTGCTCAGTTTTTCTGATCAAGTTCAATAGAGATGGGTCCCTCTGTCAGCTAACCAGATCTGGTTGGTAAGTCACTGATTATACTGGGTCATGCGACTGTGTGCATGTGCAACCTTTTGCCTTTTCTTTGATAAACTGCCTATATCTTGACCCACTGACTTGTTGGCTGTTTTCCATCTTATTTTCTTCCTCTATCTTAATGAGAAGGGGAGTTGTAGAGCAGTTTGTTGGGCACCTGGAGTCCAGCCAAGGTCAAACCACCACACTGATATAAAAGATCTGCATGATCTATTTGCACAAAAATGACAGTTTTCAAGAGAAATGCTCTTTGTAAAGTTCTGCCAGTCATAAAAGTGACAGTATGAGGTCTCAAATCTATTCCCTTTGAGTGACTCTCATGCTAGATTACTCAGTTTACAAGTGAATACATTTTTGTGAGGCTTCTGGTCAGTTTTACTGACTTTCCAAGATACAAAGTCACTTCTCTGCACATATTAACATTCCTTCTTTGGTCAGCCATTTCTGATAATAATTTTGGTGTGTCTGAATGTTCCAAATAAATTGTATATCTATTAGATGAGATCAGGTGTTTTGGATTAGTGTTTTACTGTTATTCCTAAGCAGGGCTTACACAGAGCCTTTTTCTGCTTTTTGGATTTCCTCACTAGCGAGGAGGCTGGAGGTGCATGGGAAGCTGGGATAACTGACCAAAGGGATATTCCACACCATATGGCATCATGCTCAGTATATAAAGTGGGGGGAAGAAGGAGGAACAGGGGGACATTCATTGAAGTGAAGAATGGGACATTTCCCATTTCCTGCCCATGGGAAAGAGTGAAAGCATTATTTGCTTTACTTGTGTGTATGGCTTGTGCTTTACTCATTCAACTGTCTTTAGCTCAATTCACAAGTTTTCTAGCTTTGACTCTTCTGACTCTTTTCCTGATTCTACTGGTGGGGGAATGAATGAGCAGTTGTGTGGTGCTTGGTGGATGGCTGAGTTTACACCACAACCTATTATAACCCTTTAGACATCAGCTGTGGACAGATCTGAGACTAAGCAGACCTGGCTGCACCTAGACTCCTCTGAAAAGTTTAGAAAGCCAGAGGATCTCACTGATGCTCATGACTCAATAGGAGGGACCATAACCTGATTTTACTATAATCCATTGTAACAGATTATAGATTTGTTACTTGGATATTGCACTGGCAATATTTAAGTACTGTACTAGCAATAAATCTAATTATTATCTTTCACCCAATCATTTGTGCCTAGCCAAGAACCTTCTCTTGACTTTCACTTTTTTGTGAGATAGCCTGTTTCTACAGTTTTTAACTTCAGGATTATTAGGCTGAGTAGGTTTATAGACTACAGTACATTTATCACAGTTTCTGCCAGCACTCAAACACATTCAGTAGGATTCACAGGTCTTACCCAGTCATTCCAAGTCCCTGTTGGGTTCTTCTTGATGATGGGCTGTAGGCGTTTCAGAAGAGTTTGGCAAGCATCCTGGTGAGCATCAAGAGAATATATCACAAAATTAACACAGATATATTTGGTACTATTCAAGTTATATTCTAGTTAGTATTTAATTAGTATATGCTTTACTGTCATCTTAGTTTGGAAAGGTATTTGCAGGAAGTGTCATATTAACTACATAGACATAAAATTTCTAAATGGTTAAGTTACAAGGGCTGGGATCTGTATGAATCAGTAGATTTCAAACATGAACAGGGTGGGAGATTTGTATGGGACTAGTTAGCTTGTTAGATGAAACAGAGATTTCATCAAGTGTAAGCCATTTTGGAAAAGTCCAGATCATATTCTGAAAACTCATAAATACCATTCCTGAGAAACTGTCAAGTCATGTTTCTTCTTAGCCATCTCCAGCAGTATTATTGGTAATCCCAAACTTGATTTATATGGGATCACTAGGGCCTAAAGTCTGGCAAGCATACACCTCAAGGGATAGGGTATTTTTTTTAACTAAATACTATCCTTTACCTTCACAGCCATGCCATTGACATCTGTCCCTGCAGATCCTACTGAGGCACATGCATTGGGAACAGTTGTTGTGCTCGTTTGACAGAAGTGGATACGTGACATGGGGATGTTCAATTCCCGACTAGCAACCTGTTCCAGGAAAAACATATTCTTTGTTTTAGCAAAAATCTAAACACTCCAACAATTCCCCAGTATTTGCTAGAAGTCAGTAATAGCAGGAAAGATAAAAATTTTAGCAAGTTCTCTACCAATCTCCAGCTGAAATCATTCTGTCCAGTTTGGTAGTACTAAGAAACAGAAAAGGAAAATGTTCGAGCTGTACTCAAACTCTAGATTTGAGACTCTTAAGTCCAACACTCATTCCTGATTTTCCTGCTTATACCCTGCAAAACTTACAACAAATTATGCAAGCCCAGGTCCCAAACCTTCATTAACTTTATAAATACCTTTACAGATCTGTCTCAGAATTGTCCATTAACCAAAGAGGATTATAATGTTATCATCATCACTATACCAATCTGAATAATCTCTACCTTTTTCACTATGGGTTTCATGGGATCAGCCCCCAAAAATCTTATTTCTAGTAAGCCTCTTCACGTGCTATTGGAAGAACAAAAACGAGTCTGTTTTTTCCTTCCTTCTGCCTCTATGAATTAATGAAGATACCTTTGCTTTCTAACTCTATCAATGTAAAGAAGTAGTGGCTATGCTGATAAAGAAACTGTCCTGCTGGTACACTAACTAAGCAAAAAGAAAACCTTCACACTGTTTATCTGCATGACAGATAAAGCACACCGCAGTATTTATTTAGATCATTTGTTACCTGGATCATTTTTGTATGAATACCCTGCCCCATTTCAATTCCACCATGTGTCAGAAGCACAGACCCATCAGTATAAATATGGACCAGTGCAGCAGCCTAAAAAAGAAAAACAAAATCGAGATCAGACTAGTAAGGAAAGGTGTTGTATATGGTAATGAATTGAATTTTAAAAAAGACAAATGTTTAAGCGTATTTCCATTTATCTGTTTAGTGCTTTTGAATAAAAGGCAAAATTTGAAAGTCTACTTGCTGCTCTTCCTCTATAATGAGCTTCAAAATAAAGATATAGAAATCCTTGTATTGTGGTCTCTTCTGTTATTAGATCCTGAAACAAACCTACACCTGGCAACAGTACCTCAGTGGTTTCAAAAGAAGCTGGAGAAAACCCCTCACTAGGTGCTCTAAGTGCAATTTGCTGCAAGTTCCATTTTCTCTCTCAATGACATGTGAGAGCCCGGGCAGTTTTTAAATGGCATAGGTTGAATTTACAAATAAGATTTTTTCCTGGACTCAGTTAGAAGTAGCACTGTAGACTACAAAGACCCTGTGACTTTAATGTTGAACAGAGACAGCCAGTTTGATATGACATAAGTCAGTCAATCAATTAATCTTTAATTGATAGAATGCTGTCTGTTTCAGAAGCACTGGACGCCTACACTAAAAAAAATTACAAGGACCAAAAATACTACTGTTGTTTTTTTCTTCCTTAACCTTAGCCTATGATGGCATCCAAGGATTTAAGTCTTTAAGAGCAGCATCCCATATTACCCCCATGGGCAGAAAGAGGAGGCTCAGAATTATTTCTGGAGGGGACAACTTATTCAATGAACACTTTGCTCTCAGTCTTCGAAAACTTTTTCTAAGTGCATTCAACTCATCTATTCCAACACTGCACCTCAATAGATGGGACTAGCCTTTAAGTAGGCAGGGTCCAAGCTGCCTGGGTCCTCCAAACCAAACAGCTTTGATGTCAGCTTGAAAAGAGCTACAGCCTCTTCAGAGAATCATCATCAGGAGGATTATAATTTTCCAAGAAAATATATTTGTTTTGTATCCTAAGATAAAGTGACTGTAATCTTCTATGGATAAAATGCTGAACTCACTCTTAATAAAACTCACCTGAGAAAGGTAAGGTGTGGCTAGTCCAAACGGAAATTTCATTGGTACAATAGCAATCCCTCTTTTCTTCCAGTAATTTTGTTTGTTAAATTCATTGACAGCTGTTCTCCTACTGTAGTATGCAGATTTCTCCATACATTCATTCCAACACCGTATTAAATTCTGTGGATCAAGTTGTTGTTTGTAGTGTGTCTGCTCGTTCTTCTTATACATATTTATTTCCCTAATCTGAAAAAAAAGAATTACAGCTATCACACAATCCTGTTAAAGGCAAACTGATCATCTGAGGGGACTAAGACAACAAGCAGATCACTGTATGTTTTTTTAAAAAAATTACCAATTTGTAAGACCATGCTATTCATTCAACAACCAGATACCAATTTGAAAAAATATGAATTTCAGCACAAATTATGTTTAACTTAGAAAAGACTTGTTCAAACAATTAAACTAATCTAAAGGTTTTTAACTTTCCAGTTTCACAGATTTCATTTCAAGAGAGAAGATGCCTTTTTTTAGTCACCTTTTCTGGTGATAAACCAGTTTTATCTGCAACGTCTGTTATCCAAGTTTCTGTCACCAGTCCTGACTGAGGAAAGCCAAAGCCTCGGAATGCTGTATTTGATGGCAAGTTTGTTTTGCAGACATAAGCCCAGCATCTCAAGTTGGGGATCTTGTATGCATTATCCATTTTTAATAAGGATACTTCTGCTACCTGAGGTAGGGGACAAACAGATGTAGTTTAATGTCAGAACAGTGTTTCTTTCAAATTTACATTAAAATCTTCCGCATCTCTTATACAAAAGAGCTTAAATTGAGACAATTAGCTTTAAAATTGAGTTTCTGGCAAGCACTGGTAGTAAGAGTACTCATGCATGCATATAGATTTCATTAACATGTTTTTCATGCAATGTATTAATTTTCAGGGTTTTTTTTTTTGATACAGAACACAGCTGATGTTACTTGTACTTGAATGTTATCAGTAGTTAAGGATGGAACAAATATGTCATTTTATGATTGATTTTGCTCCTACTTCAATACCAAAAGCCACACAAACTAAAAATAGGCAGATTAGATTTAAAGCAAGAGTAGCTATGAAAGAAACTGATGAAAGCATTCTGAACTATCACATCCTATGGAAATCCACACTTAAGGTTTAGTTCCACCAGAAGACATACGTACTGCGGTCTACAGTGTCTTCTGGTCCTTAAGTTTTTCACTTAGAAATTTTATATGACAAACATAAAATCACATTAAGGGGAAAATCCTACACTAGACACCTCAAATTAGGCTCTAGGAGTCAGTATGAAAATAATGCTTTGATGCCTGATGAAGAGGACACTGTCTCTCTTCAGTGTTAAGTAGATTTCTCAGAATGACAAATTTAAGCCTTGGTTATTCCTACTAGGTCCAGTAGCATCACTGTATCATTGTAGGACTTCATGTTATGGCAGTTCTGACAGGATCTGCGTTAACGTATATGCTTCTAATAATGGATTTTCTTCTAACCTAGGCTATTTTTCAGAACCAGGTTAGGCAGCATTACCACAGGCAGTTACACTGACAGATTTCAGGATGCAGAAAATACTCATAGGTGGGGCAATGACAGGCAAATGAGAGGTAGTACAGAAAACATTTCAGTTACAGCTAGAATAGCCTGAACAAACATAAATACCTAGCGATGATATCAAAGCAAGAAACATTTTATACTTTGCAGACCTGTAAGTGAGGAACTGAGGCATACAGCACAATAAATGCTGACCCAGTACAAAAATGTATACGGATAGCAACGGAATAACTATCACTATGAATTTTCTGAAGGCCAAGAAAGGTCTGAAGCCCTGAAGATATAAAGCTTTAGGCAGGAACAAATGCAGGTACCACACATTTTAAAAGGAGTACAATGTTAGTTGAGATGTTCATAACAGAAAAATAAGCCTGAGAAAAGATCCATGTAGTGAATGTGTAGGGCAATATAAGAAAGTAGTAATATGCTTCACTAAATTTAATAAGGAAAGGTTAACCTTCTCACTGTAGATGCTTCCAACAACCTACAATCCCTATATCAAAAGTCTATATGATTAATAATACATGGGCAAGGGAATTTGGCTTCATAATTTTCCAGCTAATGACTCCTCCATGTTGTAAGGTTCATCAGTATAAAATCCTTACCAGGACAGATTCATCAGGGGTACATCCTCCATTAACATAATATTTGGTATCCACAGCTGTGATCCTACCATCATTCATGAAGCCAACCTAGAAGGATCAACAGTACGTTATTTAGAATTCAGCAATCATTTGTTTCTGAAGTGCTTGTATATTTTGAAAATTAACATAACCCGCACATTTAGGGTCATACTGCACTATTAATTTCAGGGCAGCATTCACTGAAACTATAGAAGGGCAAGAGACAAAGTATGTTTCTAAGATATAGGCTTTCCCTCCTGGCATCTGTGACCTGTATAGGTACAGCATAGAATAAGTAACATAAGCCCATGGGAAAGGAAAAAGCAGTGGCTTTCTCTCTGCTGCCTGAGATGGCTGACAAGAGTGTCACCTAGGAGTGTTTACTGTACATGAAATCAAATCCCACTTTAATGCTAAGAACAGTGTCTGGCAGATGGAGTATGACATTTATGTTTATTAATGAAGAAATGTTATCTTTATCTCACATCTCTCTTTTCACCTGTTGCCACTAACAGTTCCTGAATTCTCAATGTGAGCTACAGCTAATTTTCCACTTCAGGGAAGCATCTTCTAAAACCTCTCTTATTTTACCTATGTAGAATGTCATGCAACTTGCTTAGTAGCTAAATTTGCAGCAGCCTCAGGCAGTAAGCTGTGAACTTTCCCCTAGGTATGTTGAACTGTTACCCAGCCAAGTAAAAGAAGGCCTTAAGAGTCAGTTCAAGCTGAAAGATAAGGAAGCTACCATCTCTAGCAAAGGCTGCACACTTAATATAAGAAAGGAAATGGCCCAGCTACAGACAGTGAAAGAAGCTCATGAAGAATGTGGAGATTCCAGACCCTTAATATTACTACTAGTTTGTACTGTCATGTGAGGGATGGGGAGCTTTGACTGTAAGGATATAATTGCCCAGGGTCTCTCTTTGAAGGCATCCAGCTTGAGCTGTAGTTCTATTAACAAAAGGTACTTTTAAAGAAAAATCATTCAGCTTATTGATTCAGCAGAAACTTGGATTTAAACCCCATTATGGTGGTGGGCATGTAACTTATGTGACAAGCAGAAAAGGGAAAGAAGGCAGAAATTATCCTAATGCATAATTATGACTGACGACAGTTAATGGGCAGGGAAGAGATTAATTTCCTTCACAGGGTGAGTTTTCTGCATGACACTGTTTCTGTGAATAATTAGCTGCTTCATTGTGTGAATCTAACCATATGGAGAGTTTAAAATAAAGTTCTGCAGAAGAAGTCTGCTATAGGTTAGCTTCCTGTTCCCAGAAAGAAAGAACTATAAAAGGATAAAAAACATGAAGGAACTAAAAAAATAATAAAACAAAACCCTGAAGAGAAGAGGTAGAAGCAGACAAAGGGGCTGTACAGCAACTTTATCTCTTGGGTTCCTGGCTTGTAGTTTTATTTTAAAATTGAACTGGTTATACCAATTTTCATTAATAGAACACGTTACCCATTAAGACTGAAATATTTATTTGCAGAACACAGGTGGGTACTTTTTCACTGAATTCTTGTGGCACTCACTTTATATTTAGCCATAAAAGGATGTCGGCCACCAGTGATTACCATATCATCCTCTCGGCTCAGAATAAGACGGACTGCTCTGCTGGTTCTAAATCCAAAAAAAGGAAAGTCAAATTGCAATTAAAATAAAGGATGTTATTAATAAGATGGCTATAGCTACTCATCATGTATCCAGATCCAGCCATGCATACAAACATGCATTTATATTAAACTTAACTTTAAAAAGCCTGAACCACTATTTCCAGAGTTCATACTACTCACATTCACAAACATATCAGAATTCTCATTTAATCTCTTGAAAGCCAACAAGATAACCTAGTGCAAACTACTCCTGAAGAAACTATTTCAGTGTTAAGTGTTCGTCCCCCCTTAGCTATTCCGAATCATACTGAAATAGAGTGTCTTGGAATGAAATCAAAATACAAATAACAATAAAAATATGAAAATTAGTCTGGAAATGCATATACAATTTAAAATAATTACTTTAGAAAAATGGACATAAGGTGTAAAATAAGGTCCTAAGAATAAAAAAAGATAGTTTAAACCATAGAAGAAATATTTTTAGCATGACCTGTTAATACAAAACACAGATAATGTGGCCAAAAATAATCAAGAGCAAATTTTATACCAGCAACAGTAGAAGTAACAAACTTCTTGAGATAACTCCTCAGATGAAGAGATCATTTTGGCTGACAGGATGTAGCCTGATGTGACTCCTGCAGGAAATTAGTTACGCTTATAAAGGAGTTCAGTATGCCCTGACAGCTAATTGCCAATATTGCCCTGCCGAATTTGGAAGATGGGGAATGGACCTTTACGTGTTAATGTTCTTAAACTAATTCAAGCAGGTATTAGAAAAAGCATAATACCTCATAGATTTAAGCTAATTTTGACTGAAAGATGTTGAGGACTGAGCTAGAACTATTTTTTCTTAAAAGCAGTTCCACTCAGGAACTCTTCCTTCTGCATTCTGCTGTGTCAGTGAAGTTCGCAACTGGAGGGTTAATATCATATTTTAATGTATGTACGAAATCTCCATAGTTAGGGACTGGTCCTTTTGAGTATTTCTAGCTTATACTAATACCAACTTCTTGCAACCCATTAATTTAGTTGAGGCTAGAGCTGCTTAACATAAGTAATCCAAGAAAAGAAAACAAAGAAATGCACTGAACAGCCTTGCAAAATGTGAAGTCAGGATTGTATGACTTTTTGACCAGCAGCTTTGGAAAAGAAGAAAGCATTTTAGCCAAAATGGACGACTTGTTTGCTTAATTTTTTTCATATCCCAACACACACATACTGAACTTACTTGTTTGCTGCCACTGCAGCAACTGATGCCAGTAAGCCAGTTCTCAGGATTTTCCCACCAAAAGCTCCGCCAACTCGTTTAACATGGCACATGATCCTGTTGGCTGGAACACCTAAACTTGCAGCTACCATCTCCTGCAAAACAAGTTTTAATATTTTATGGCAACTCAGACTAAGCCCAAAAGCTAGGTTCTGAAATGGAAACTTTTTCTAGAAAAGGGTTCCACAGATGTTTCTATTCTTCTATCAGATGAATATAACTTTTCCTTTACCCTAGGTTAAAAAGCAAGGAAAGAATAACAACAAACTCTCAACAGTGCTCACATTCCAAATGTTTACCATGCAGACTGTGAAAAGGCCATTGGCCAATGTGAAGAATAATACTCTTGAATTACATTATCTGAACAGTAAGAACCTTCAGGTATAATAAAAATTGATTAGCATACAGTTTCTATTATTTTTATTACTAAGATAATACCTTTTAATTTTATTTAAAATAAAACTACTTGTTTCTTAATAATCTAAGGTCTTGTTAGTGTCAGGAATGTTTTTGGTTGAAATCATTTTCTCAAACACCAAGTTCCTCATACTACTTGGCTATTGGCAATATAATAATAATGGAAATTATAAAAGGAGCCAAACTGGGCTTTGAACACAAAATGCCAGTGTTGAGTCTGAAATACCATCAGCTTCATGCACTATGGCTATTGCTACACAGGCCACAAGCTATGGCAGCTTTGTTTTGTCATCTATCATCATGCCAGTGTTTAGAGGGCTAGAACACTTCTACTATGAAGACTGAGAGCCTTGGAGCTGTTCAGACAATGGAAGCCACCTCCAGGAATACTTTACTGTGGCCTTTCAAACCATGAACGGAGTTCACAAGAAACAGAGCAAGACTTTTTAGCAAAGCTTGTATTGACAGGACAAAGGGCTACAGTTTTAAACTAAAAGAGGACAGATTTAGACTGGATGAGAGAAAGAAATTTTTTACAGTGAGGGTGGTAAGGCATGGGGACAGGTTAGTCAGAGAACTTCTGGACACCCTGTCACTGAGAGTGTTCAAGGGCACGTTGGATGGGACTTTGAGAAATTTGATGCAGAGAAAGACAATCCTGTCCATGGCAGGGGTGTTGAATTAAATAGCCTTTAAAGGTTTCCTGGAACTCAAATCAATCTGTGATTAGGAGACTGCTGCATGGACTAGTAGTTTCACCTACAGCTGTTAGACTTGATCAGATCCTCAGTAGGCTCTGACTCCGTAGAGAACTGATTGCTCCTCACTCCAGTGGAAAACTAAAAGAGATGGAGGAGCATCAGCATTCCACAGGGAGTTTTTCATGCCTACAGTAGTGGAGTATGGAGTAATTTAGATGGAGAGAGACTTATCCTGACAGTGTAGTGCTCAGTGTTTATCAGAATACAGCAGTACTGCAAAGCAGCTGTTATTGGACAATCCAGATGGGCAATTTCATGTTTCTACGGCTTCTGTTCCTACAGATTTGTAAACCAAATGTTAAAAGCTCAATTGTCACAAGTCCAAACACATTCTTTGAGAATGCTCTGCGTTACCTGTATAATTGCTGGATGCTGTGTTGACACATACAAATCCATTTCTTTATCCTCTCCTTTTGGAACAGCAAGCATACTCTGAGTCTCCATGTAAAAGTGTTTCTGTCCCCCAATGCAAATCTCCCCTGAACCAATGAGAAAAACACAAGTATTACTGAGGGAAAAGGACAGAAGAAATCAACCAGAGAAGAATTAACAGCCCACCATCATGTAAATTATGGCAGTCAGTGTCAAATCCTCTGACACTTCTTGTATGAAAGGGCAACATCTAAAATAAAAACACAAATTAAAATCCTTGTAAGATTAAATTGGCCTTGTTCCAGTAGCATAACCAGGACTGGATTAAAGCAGAACACTATTGCCCAGAAGAGGTGACAACAATAAAAAAAGCCTAGATAAGTTAAAAAAAGTATGCACATACTGGACCAGCTCAAGAAGAGAGCCACCAAGATCAGAGGGCTGAACTACAGGACGTATGAGAAGAGGTAGAGTGAACTGGATTTATTCATCCATAAGAAGAAAAGGTTTAAGAAGAGATCTTATTGCTATCTACAACTACCTAATGGAAGGGTGTAGACAAAAGCAAGCCAGACTGTTCTCAGAGATGCCCAATGGAAAGATAAGAGGAAATGAACACAAGAAATTCCAGCTAGACGTAAAAGAAATCAAAATCAGCATGACAACGGTGAAACACTGAACAGGTGCTTATATATGTTGCATAGTCTCCATATTTGGGGTTGTTAAAAACATGACTGGACATAGCCTGTAAAAACCTGCTCTAACCAGACCTACTTTAAGTAGGAGGTTGGACTAAGACTCCCTCCCAACCTAATTATTCTGTAACTTTTTCCAAGAACAGATGATGCAAAAAGCTTGAATGCAGTAGCAGAACAACAACACACTTGATTTAGTCACGTTGTCTTCCAAGTGCCTAAGAGTTCTCTCAGGCCTGATGACTATAAGGAAAAAACGTAGAGCTGGAACTTGAAGAGCAGACAGCTAAACACAAATACTGACAACCAAAAATTTCTCATCAAATGTATTCTATAGTTTACCTTCAATTATATTATCAACAGTTTCAAATGCCTCATCAACATTTCCTTCTTCTAATTTTCTTTTTGGCTCAAAGAATGAGTTGTGTTTTATAGCTTCCTGCAGTGAAGAGAAAGAGAAATAGGGGGTTTTAAGTATTTTAAAGATTCCCAGCTTGTTGCAGCATTTTAGTCTCAGGTCTAAAGCCACTGTCTTCAGACACTGGAACCACCAGCTACCCAAGTCATTGAACAGCTCCATTTCATCACCTTACTGTCATTGTTGAGTTCGTTTATTCAATACCAGCAATTCTTTCCTAATGCATCTTGTGTAACTGATGGCAGCAGTTTCTGAAGGAAATACATTCAATTTATTCAACGTGCTCTTCCCTGTCACACATTCAGGAAGTGACCAAGACACCACAGAGTAAGAATGCAACCGCATCATCCAAAGAGCGATGCCAATAAGAGGGGAAGAAATCACAAGGACTAAGTAAAGGTGGAATTGATTTATAAATTAGCATTTGCTTTATTTCTAATAAGATTTCATTGGAGTTTCAATTTTAATGAAATGTTAACAAAATTTGTCAGCCTTTATCTATTTTTCTATCAGAAAGATTGTTCCATTAGACCACACATACATTATTAAAACAAGCCATAAAGTGACTACAAGAACTAATGCCAATTCCCTGCAAGTGTGTCCTTTGTTCCTTACTTCTACTCTCTTTAATCCAGGGTAAGTCCATATATGACTCTCACATTACACTTCTAAAATGTTGTACAACCCTAACACCTTTCTTTCATATTCCCCCAACAATTCCTATGTCTCCAGCCTAGCTTTCAAGCTAGACGACAGATAAAAATGCTTGAGGTAATCAGGAGCTGACTGTTAGCCACTACACACATGCTGACTGACCAGCTGGTAGCTACCAGAAAATTAGAAACCAGCAATCTCATTGCCTTTTCTCATTAGGAGAGTTTTTATTTTTGCATTCTAATGTTTATTACTGTAGAACTTTTGAAGCCTTCATACTTTTTAAACTGTTGCCTATCATAAGTCATCAAAATTAGACAAAAGGTTAAACATTTATTTATAGAGAGATACTCAGACTACTTAATTGGATGTTCAAATTCATCTTGTTTCCTTAAAAATCATATTTTAAAAGCAACTAAGGAGTGTGAACTGCTGCTTTCATTAATTAAATAAGTAAAACAATAAAAAGCAAAGAAATTATTAGTACCTCAATTGTTAAAATTACTGGTTCCAGCATTTCATACTCTATCTTCACTTTTGCAGCTGCTTGTTTGGCATGAACATCTGAATCTGCAACCACAGCACAGACAATCTGACCCACACAAGTCACCTGTAGAATACACATCACATAATGGAACAGTGGATTCAAACAATTCCCATATGTGCTATTGATGTTCTTATTTTACATAACCACCAGTAATGCTTCCTGTTCAGAAGTTTTCTTTGAGTTAGGACTTCTGTATTTTTATATCATCTGTGAGGATAATAAGTTATAAGAATACCACTATTACTACAGAATCAAGGAAAATACAGTATTCAGAAATGGATAGCAGGAGGATAAAAGGCTGGAGGAAAAAACCAGTTAAAATTAAGAAAAGCAGTTGCAAAAAGATTGTATTTATACCTCGTTTCTTGCGAATATAATCTCTGGATCATCATAAAAATGAAACTCATTTGCAGCTGGTACATCATGAGCCATTATAACATCAAACACACCTTCTCCTTTTAGGGCCTCTGAGGTATCTATAGATCTGATTGGGATATGGGAAGAGAGAAGTGTAATTCATTAATATACAAACTATTCACAGAGAAAGGGAACACAATACAGAGGTATATTTCTTGTACTACCAAGGTTTGCTCATAGGCTCACACAAACCTTTTCTTTCTGTCTCTAGCACATGGAGAAGTACAGATAAAAGACAATTTAAGATTCTAGTAATCTGCTTAATTTTTAGGAGATAATTTAGATACAACAAGGAAATCATTGGCACATTAGATTGCCTGAACTGCATTGGTTTAATAAAAATCACTGCACAATTATGAAGTTACAACTGCAACTTTATAAGACCTCACAGTCTACACACATATTGCAAGATACAATTACTCATCTTCAGATGGAGGATTCATGTAGAGAGATATAAAAGAAATTACAAGACCAATATAAATGGAGAAGGAATGGAAATGTCTAGGTGTGGAAGATCAGAAGGAACAGCATGTTTTGATAGCATCTACTTCAGCAGGTCATCAGATCCCAGCACACGTACAGGCATCTTCTCTGGACACCCAAATCAGGAGACAAAGGAGACTGAATATATCCTATTGACTGGCACAGATGGGGGGTGATATCACCTCTGTGTTGGGATCAAGAAAAGGGCTGCTATACCCAGCACTGATCTAAGAATAAACCAGGAAATATGACAAGAACTCTGTAGCTAGAAGTCCCAGTCCTGTTTGTCATGACAATAAATCCTGACTACATCACTTGAGTATGCCTTAGTGACTGAATGTTGAACAAACTGCCAGAATAGGTGTATCTTGGCAGCATAAAAGCATACGTGAAAACAGTTCTCTTACAAAATAAAACCCTCTTCTCCACCCTTCTCTCCTATGAGCCTCGCCACCTTGTTGCTGCAATGTTGCCACACTATTTCTGACATTTTGAATAATTATTTTCTTTCCTCATAGAGTTGATGTTTCAAAGCAGTGATGGTAAAACTGAATCTTGAAGTCTGCTTGCACTGCACAGCTGAGCACTTTTTGGAGGCAGCTAGTCTAGCTCTGGGCTGGTTTATGGACCAGAAACAGTTCACCCTTACTAATACGGTAAAATGGGGTGAGACATTTAAATCCTAACAAACCCTTCTACCAATGCAACAACACTGCTTCCAGCATGGATTTGCCTGCAGGTATCAGGCATGCTGTTCCGTACACAGATAACTCATTAGTCTCTCTAAAAAGCTCAGGCAGCAATTCATGATAACACTTTCTTCAGGTCCACTTTGAACACTTACACAATCTTAGCATGAGCTCTGGAACTAGTGACAGCAGCCAGGAAAAGCTCCCCATCCACAGAGGGAAGGTCATCAAGGTAGACTGCTTCACCAGTGGCGTGCTTTATCCCAGACTCGTGCATAATGGGCCGTCCTACAGGGTCCTGGGGAGACTGGCTTGGATCTATGTCCTGTACAGTCAGAAACACACACCCAGCACCCCCAGTTAAAAAAAGAACAGTCTTGTTACTCTTACAGTAACCAGAAAATTAGATGAATGAACAGCTGCTCATACTATCATCTTCTGGTTCAGTATTGAAAGATATGTGGCTGCAGGAGGTGACTGCTGATCCTGGGGATTTCTCTCTCCTCTTTTCTTCTCTTAAGGACTCTTCAGAGAGCACCACACAGGTTTTGTTTACCTAGATTTTTTCCTTAATTATTTACATCCAAGTGGCAAACCCAGCACTTTTTCAGAAGGACATTTTCCTCCCTCACTGAATGGTGTCATGAAGCTTTGATAATTTTCTGAATTATTCTCTCAAGATTCTGCTCTGAATGTTACCAGTGTCAGGTGGTATACTGTGAGCTATTTGCAATGATTTCTAGGATTTGTCTTCCTCACTGAAAGAGTGCAACTGATCAGTGTAAATCAGTGAGAAAATATTGCCTATATATTTTCTTCTCAATTTTCTTCCCTGCGTATGAATTTAGTCTTATTAATCTTACTTTGCTAAGGTTTTTTTTTGAAAATTAATTCAGTGTTTCCAGTTAAATCTGCCACATCCACTAATGTTGCCAACTTCCAGAACACCTTTCCAATTTTTGTGCCAGTATTCATGCTAACTTTTTCCTTTACTACATTTAGAATTAGTTAATTGCTTACAATTTAAAATGTTTTTACTTCTAAAGCTTCCAGCACACAAGTGTTCAGGCTACACACTTCTACTTCCTGCACTTTCTGGCACACTGTCTGCTATCGGCACAAAGTCAAGAACAAACACTCTTCACTTGACTGCCTAAAGTTCCTCAAATGGATGTCTCAGCCAAACCACTTCAACATTTCCACCACAGAATGACAGATATTTGGATTTCAGGATAAGAATTCTTTTTTTAATCTTGATTTTAAAAGTTAATAATGTCCAAATGAAGGAGAGCAGAGAAAAAATATGGCCTTACAAAATCTAAATAGAAATTTCAAGTGGAAAAACTCAGATTTTCTGGGTTTCTAAATTTCTATTGCTCAATGCCAATTGACCTGAGTAAAAAAATTGTTTGAATTTCTGATGTTCAGTCACTTAATTACGGCTGGGGAATAAACTCGGGAAAAGTCAGAGAAATAGTCCCCTTGATCTTGGCTCCTCTTATTGCCTCTTGCCTTTTCTTTTTAAACAAGAATAACAACTCTGAAGGAAACTTAAGATAACAATTTGAACAAATTTGAAGTATTTAGAGCTAAAGTGTTTTTCTAGGGAATATCCAAAAATTTAGGGAATATCCAAAAATTAAAAGAAAAACAAGCATTTACCTATATTTAATTTGAATTTTTCTTTAGGTTTTCAAAAGTTGATATTTTGACTATCAAAATATCAAAAATCCTTGCAGGTGTTTCCACCATGAAGTATTTATATGGTAAGCTCAGAACTAAACGTGTTCTTTGCTGCTCTCTGCTGTTGATTTAGGACAACCTGCTCGTATTAATTTCAGCACATGATCATCACACACCATCTTAATTCCTAAATCTACAGTAAGACCCAAGAGCCCCCTGAGGATCTTGAGACAACAATACTATAACTATGCTACAGTATATTTATCCCATCCCTAGGCTTTTCAAGCTTTTTTTTTGGTTTTTTGTCATTTCTTTCTAACTGGCTTGCATACTGCAATAAACCTATTTTAAGCAGTCTGACAATGGAGTTTGCTTAGCATATTTATCTTCAAAGAACTGTCTAGAAGAAGTGGGTATAGCCCAGAATCTATTTTCACAAACAAGGATTCTCCAAATGAGATACAGTTAAAACCAACCACTAAAAGACTTGCTTCCAGTCCTTTGGAAAATCTGTACCTGACCTTCACACCAAAGCTCATGCTTGAACTGTGACTTTTTACCTAGTCTTATAAAGCACAAAACAATGTCAAAATGAAATCACTTGCCTGGTATACTTGGATACTCTGGGGCATTCTGGTTTTGAAATCTTGTAGGACACTCCCATGTTCCATTGGTATGCCAGGATAATGGCAAGGATCCTGAAAAGGAAGTTAATTACTACTAAAACTCACATTTTGAACATTACAATTAGAAAAGCCAACAACCAAAATCAAACACAAAATCTTTACACAGGAATGCTTTCCAGACTCAAACTAGAAAGGCCCTAAAACAATCTGAAAACCATGTAGAGGTTTTAGATGTCACTAAATAATATTTAAAAATATATTGGATTCAACAAATACGCTTTTGAAAGTAAACAACAAAGTAGGGATAGATAGAAGAATTTTGTTTTGAGGTCTGATCAAAACTGGCTCAGAATCACTAGGTAAACAACTACCTAGTAATGGCAATTTAGAGGAAAGAGCTCAAGGTAACACAGAAATAAAACATAAAAGGGGTGTTTTTCTCTGTAAGAACATATTTAAGACAAAAATAAAAACGTAAAATACACCTAGAATGTTTTGGCAAGTGAAACTTTAGTGTCCTCAACTTCCAGCCCATAGCTCATACAAGAAGGAGGGTTGGTTTAATAGCTACAGTTTTTTTTCCAAAGCCTTTATTTCTATTTCATCTATTTGTGTTTTGAACTATAGACAGGGTAAGATCTCTTGTATATTTTCTTTGGGTCTGGGAACTTGCTACTTGCTACGTTGTTGTATTAATAATGTATTATTAATACATTATTACATACATGTTGTATTAATAATGCTCAAATGTCTTTTAAAACCTAATGTCCAAAGTAAAGATATCTGAGCGTCTAAAATTTAAATGGGCATCTCTCCATCAGTCTCTTTGGGAGTTATACACTTAGGTTATTGTGTAGCTCCAAACAGCGAAGACAATGATTTAGCACACTGTACAAATTGCAAGCACTAACATATAGCAAGAACACCCTTTTATATGCTTGCACAAGAGCAGACATGGGGAACACTTGGTTTGCTCAGCCTGCAGGAGACTCAAGGGAGACCTCACTGAGATCTTCAACATCCTCACAAGGGAAAGTGGAGGGGCAGGTATCAACCTCTTCACTCTGCTGACCAGTGACAGGACTGGAGCAAAGCCATGAAGCCAGGAGGAGAGTGCTTTAGATTGCATATCAGGAAGAGATTTTTCACCCAGAGAGCATTTGAACACTGGAACAGGCTCCCCAGAGTAGTGGTCACAGCCCCTAGCCTGAGTTCAAAAAACATTTGGACAATGCTATTGGGTACATGGTGGGACTCTTGTGGTGTCCTGTGCAGGGACACTGGGACTCCATGATCCTGATGGTTCTCCTGTAACTCAGTATACTCCATGATTTTATGATTCTATGAACTAATTTACCATTGTCTTCAATGACTGCAATACTTCCAGGAAAAATCTGTAGAAGAAACTGACCATCAAAGTTTTCTTATAGTCTACATTTTCACCACCAGCTGAGCCTGGAAGAACAATTTCTTTAAGAACCAGTCTGCATGCTTCATCCAACATTTGTTCATTCCAGTGTCTGTTAGGAAGAATAATAGAGACAATCAGACCAGGACTAATAAATACCGATTGCAGTAATACATGTGTACCATCGACCACAGACATAATCCTGCTCACAATGAAGTCAAAATATTGATTCTAATAATGTCTGCAATTTTTAAAATGGTGCAGATCAATGTTGCTCACAGAGCTGAGCTCCCATACATAAACTGAATTATGTGCTATGCC
Source organism: Irena cyanogastra (assembly GCA_013397155.1). Classification (NCBI taxonomy): domain Eukaryota; kingdom Metazoa; phylum Chordata; class Aves; order Passeriformes; family Irenidae; genus Irena; species Irena cyanogastra. Next base: position 124,103 of record VWZV01015100.1, read on the forward strand.
AGCATTTTAAATTAAACAAATACATAATTAAACAAACCCTATAACAGCTTTAAAGCTGCTTTAGCAGTCTTACTGATTCTCACCATATTGCAGATACTATCCTACATTTGAAGGAAAGTAGATAAAGATAAAATGCAAAATGTAGATACTATCAAGGGATCTCATTAGTTGTTACACTTTCTGAAAGTGCTGTCCTCTTCAAGTATCTCAACACTTAATTCTCCATAGTCTCATGACCGCAGATACAAAAATGAGTCTGTTAAGACTAAATTTAATCATGTAAAGCATCAAAAAAAAAAAAAGAGCACTTCAACTAATGAAACAGTTGCATATTAAATGGCAAAAAAGGCCACTGGGGCTTCATTTAGTGTTGTTTTTATGCTGCTTGAACTTGCAATTTTCTTCCTCCAAAAGTTGGGAAGGTGTTGCAAACTGGGAGGGAAAGTCAGGGACTAATTCCAGAGATTATTGGGACCTTGTAGATGAAGAGATACTGAAAAGGTGAAGACTTGACTTGTGCTTCTAACTTTATTGGGCACATCTAAAGTTCTCAAACTTTGTATCTTTTAGAGACAAGCTGAAGGACTCAAGAACACTGATGAGAGGATTATCAAATGCATGGGATACAGAGTAATTTACCCATACTTGGGTTTAGGTGCACAATTGACTGATGTATATCTCACAGATTATCTCTTTTACCTCTCTGCATAATTCACACGGGAGTTGCACTTCATGTGCAAACTCCAAAAGGTAGCAATCCTGAAAAGTCACCATTACAGCTTGATCATTCACTGGAACACACAAGGCATCAGTTAGGCCAAGGAAATCTTTCTGTACTTTCATGTCCCAAGGAACATGAACCTAAGCTTTTAAAGTCCATTTGTTCAGAGACACACACAAGACAGAGAAATTTTACCTTCCAGTAAGTGTCGAACAGGTTTGTTTTGCACAGACTGTTGTTGAGACAGCACCTCCATAGAAAATGCTTAGATCCTTTATAATATCTGTATCTTCTTCAAAAAGGACCCTCATCCCAGCATTGGTTATTGGAAGAGCATTTTCCCGTCTTGGTGCTTGTCGAAATGCAGAGACATACTCCCCCTAAGCAAGATCAGACAGAAGTGCAGACATCTAAGTATCTGAAAGTAGAACTTTTTATCGCACTACGTGAAGCAAGAGAACAAAAAAAGAAGAGTACAAATTCAACTTCCTGAGTATTCAAGACCATACACTTTCTTCTCTTGACCTTTCAGTAGCTTTACCATCTTTGATTTTCTAGCGGCTCATACCCAAAACAGGTCAAGTCCAAGACAGGGATTTTGTGGAGTTGTATTTATAACAAGACCATAAGTTTAGAGACTTCAAAGTATTGCCAAACTTCAGTATTCAGATAACATAACCCATAATTCTCTTCTAAGATCCTATATCCACTCTTGCAAACCCAGTATCAGTTAAAGACTATTATTCAATTCAGCAACATTTATGGAATCACCACACATACATCTAATCTTATACCATTTTAAAGAAAAATCCTCAGGAGATGACAATGCTTTACCTATTTGATGCACCACAGGTGAGCAGCCTGCTTTGGTGAGCACAATGGCAACTTGTCCAAGACCCCTCTCCATAGCGGATCTAGACAATTGCTATTGCCCTCATCATTTTAGGGCAAACTTTTGTCTGAATATTACTCTCTATGTAGCATCGCCAGCTACCTGCTGAGTTGCTTTTTTTGGCTGAAACTGGGAGATAGTATGGCACTGAAATGAATAAATGTAAAGAATTCAGAAAATGAGAAGTAACAGTTCTAGTTTAAACAGATAGATTATGCCCCTTCTTGCTCTTTATTTCATAGTCTTTAACTCTGCATAAAGCAAATCTAAATAAACTAATAACTTACCTTCCTAGAATAGGGAATATGGATAGAGACTAAGATCTCTTCTGGTGTAATGGTATTGTTACCAGCTCTATCTGCAAAAATATCACTCACAGGAATATGTCGCCTTTGTCCTAAAAAAAAAATAAAAAAAATCCCAAGTCCAGAAAATCCCATACAATCATGCAATTAACACAATATCAATAGTATTTTAATTGGCAAGAAATACCTGCTGCCTTCCTGAATAAATAACCACTACAGAGCTTACATAAAAAACTAACACTGATATGTTCTATAAATTCAAATGGTTGCTCCATCTTCCATAACATCATAATACCAGACTTCTAAAAAAGTACCCAGAGGTCAATTCCCATTCTTTAATCCTCCCTTCTGATACTGCCATGCTGATCCCACCCTCACTCCTGTTAATCTATTCCAGATCTCTGCAGCTGCTTTCATTCTAAAGCATAAAAAATGAGGAAGTAAACTCAGTGGTAAAGAACTGCCACAAAAGTAAAAAATTATTAGGAGAGCGTGGCTTTTGTTGTTTAGGTTTTGGGTTCATTTCTTCTTTTCTTGGCTTGCTTTTCCCCCGAGATTCCAAACATTTCCAGTAGTCCAGAGAGAAATAAATGCTATTGCCTTTTCCTTTTTCTTTTTGATATTTTATTCTGAAAGTGACCATATTTATTATTCTATGATATATATTATGAAAGTTACATTTTTCAGAAGGGATGATGACAAAATTCTGCAAGGAACCTAAATCTCTAAGAGCCCTTTTAACACTTAAAACCTCATTTATGCTACAGAGACAGGCTATCTCTCCTACCTCTTGAAGCCAGATTGAGCATGCAGTTGCTGGCTGCCAGAACAGGATTCAAGTCTGAGGTTGATTTTCTACTTATGATGTTTCCACCAAATGACTTGAAAAAATAAAGTAGTTTATGTTACCTTTCTCTGTAATCATCATATTTTTATGTTAAGTGACAATATGACATGCACACTATATGTACATTTATACATATAGAAAGCTACAAAAAGAGGTATTGATAGAAAATTTGTGGCAAAATAAAAATTAAAAATGCAAGTTTTACATGTGGTCAGGATCAATTTCACATTTGTTACAATTTTTGCAAACTGTAATTACAAGTAATTCCCAACATACAGCAACATTTCTTATCTGTTCTCCGCCCAGAGTTCTCAATTGCTGCAAGACAGCACAGAAAACCCTCGTCTTCTCTTCAGGGAACTCGGCAATTGCATTTGTCAAGATGTCTTTCACTAGGGAGAGGCTGCAGGCAGCTCCCAGAATTAATCCTGTAACCAAAAGATTATGAAAGTGTAACATGCGCATTGCTCTATTGCCTGGGTTTTAAAGTGTGTTCAGACCGTAGAGTTAGGACAGCTCACGTGAGCAAAGGCAGACAAAAGGACAGCCTCTGCATTTTAAAGGAACTGGAACCTTTCATTTCAAGAGACTGGGGGTAAATGATGAAATTGAACTAATACCTCACCTCTTCTGCATAAAGGGAAATCCTTTCTCTGTTTCCAGCTGCACATCCCAACTGCTTCCCTTGCACCTTGCTTTGAGTGAGTAAACGTTTAGGAGACATTTCACACAAAGATGAGTCAGCTTCAAAATGCTTTCAACAGACTCTTCCTATTTTTAAGCATGACTTTCATCCTAGTTTGATCTTGCTTTGCATATGTACATTCTAGCTATTCTTCTAAGGTGTGGGTAGGTAGCATTGGCAGCAAAAACCCAAATAGTCCTAACAACAAAGATAGTATTACTTTTCCCACTAGAAAGACAACTCAAATGCATTTACTTGAGAAGTTTTTTGGTAAGATCATACTTGTAATTGTTTTTAAATGGTACACAGTTCCCTTCCATTAAAAAGAATTATTTACATAATAAATGAATGTTTTCAATGAATACTAGGATTCAATTAAATGTATAAGTGAAAATATAAATAAATTTAATGAATTTTAATTAAGCAAAGCAATATTAAATTTTGTGTATTTAAAAGAAAAACTTAATCAAAACATATTTTGCATTTAAATCTGATTAAAGAGAGGAAATGCTATTTCTGGGTGGCAAACTAAACTGCATATCTCTTGTTTTAGAACTAGTAAGTCTTCAAATACCTAAGTTTTATTTACACACTTTAAAGAAGGATTAAGCGTTCTCCCCGCTTCTTTTCAATTCCTAGCAACTTTTCAGCTAAGAACAAACTAGTCTTTGAATAGAATTGGATGACTGATCAGAAATAAAATAGATATTCTAAATGCAATGACAGAACTATCAAACACAGTTTACCACCTTAAAAAGTGGCTTCAGGCATATAGCAAATAATTTCATCAGATATGACCTTCCTAAAAGCTTTGGCTATAAGCTTGTGCAACGTAATTTTTATTCAATTACTTTGGACAATTATAGTAAGTTGAAACCTGTTTCTAATTGTAGTTCTAATCCACCAGAAATTATTTTAAACCCAAAGCCTAGTTTTACTAAAAAAACCTCCATGCTTATTATAAACATGTAAGTTGAGGCACAACATTTTTAACATATTATAATTAATGCAGTTACAATTGAGAACAAGATTAGTTAATGCATATCAGCTATGCCAGTTTAATCACAGCATTTTTGCTAACGTAACAAGCACACCACATGCTAACTCTCCCTGTGGTTCTGTATGGGTCTCTCTCTGCTACTCAGCAGAGCCTGGTACAACAGCCACAAAGCAAATCCTGCATGACTGAGCACCAGAACCAGTATTACCAGAATAATCACCCTTGCACTAAGGCTCAAGATAACATTGCTGGTCAGCTCTGCACTGCATCATTAAGATAAAGCCATCCTGCACTGTGTTGTTGGCAACAGCCCCCTCGGCCTGGGAAAGAGCCAAGTGTGCTCAGGAATGAGTTGTACAGCACTTCACACCTTCTTCATTCTGGAATGGTGCAGCATTCCTTACTGCAAAGAAATCTCCTATTTCTGAAAAAAGTAAAGTCTACTGACCATCATTTGTGTATTTCAGCACATTCAGATCTGGGATCCTTGCAGGAGCAATAAGAACTGGATGGAACACACCTCTGAATTTCATGTCGGGTCCTACAAGATAGGAATAGACTCAGACAAAAGGCTTTCCCATAACGACAACTCCCACATACTGAAATGTAAGCTTAAGGATGAAGATGCAAAAAGAACAACAAACGTAGCCCCACTCCTCTCATCCATGCTGCAACTAAAGCAACAGGAGCTGTTCTGATCACATACATACCCACACTGGTGTTCCCAACCACAAGAGGTGCTTTAGGGTGGGCAGCTTTCAGATCCAGCAGTTCATCCAAGCTTACAGGAGAAATCCATGTTACTCGCTCCCCACGAAAAAACAGAGTTCTTTTTGGTTGATCTTCTGCCATTCTCTGATGAACAAAAAGAACAGATTTACATATTTAGACATACAGACAGAAGTGAGAACTAATAGACACTAGACTGAAAGTTCTAAAATGTTCTTAAACAACAGCAGTTCCACATAATCCTTTAAAATTGGACAAAAAGGAGACTTAAAAAATACTTAGGGAGGTATTTGCCCACTTAGCTTGCTTGGAGAGCACCAATCCAATAACCAATGACACTGACAGCACCACCCTCTTCTAGATTATGCATGCACTTAAGTGTCTCTTGCTGTTCTAGCACTGTTCACTTGGAAATAGCTTGTGAACCAGCGCTGGTACAAACACAGTCAAGAACTCCTGTCCTACAGTAATCGACCTTTCTCCTGAAGCAGTCAGCTAACTACAGAGAATCTGGCTTTGAATCTCTACACTGATAATAAAGTAAAACAAGCAGCTTTCAGTTTTTCTAGGGCAAATACTGCTGTCAATAATTAAGGATGCCTAACACTTTCCATTCCAGCTGTTAATATTTTTGGCATGCCTTAATCACTGGGGCTAAACACTCTCTGATCTGAGTGGCTATCTGAGAACAGACTAACAAAACTACTAAGCCACAGAATTGTTTTCCAATGTTAAAAATTGTTTGCCATTCAGTTTGCTGCAAAGTATTTGTATCTTCAGCTGCTGGACTGAAAACCCAGTTTAGGTTGCTTCTTTATCGTCTCAGCTAACACCGCAACTTCATTTTCTCAATATGACTTTTTTTTGGTACATGAATATTCAATAGACTTACTAGGCAAAAAACCAAAATGGAGTATAATATCACTAAAATGTTTTGACATTTCTTCTGATGAATTACTGCTAAGCAGGACTAAAGAATTAATTCTGAACAGAGTATCAGAGTAGTCTATAAGCAGCAAAAGGTACCATTAGTTCTGGAGGGAATATAAGCTCTTGGGTGGGATCTAAGGGCTGGAATTCATCTGTTGAAAACAGGCTGGTGGACACCTTAAAAAGAAGACAAACAAAGACCAAGAATTTTCTCTCATTATTAATTTCATACAAAAACAATAAAAGCAAAAGCAAAGCCAAACCAGGAGACTGCCACTGAAGTCAGTAAAAAAATTAGTAATTTCATTATAATTTGGATTTGTTGTTAAATCACCATGCATCATTTGGCAGTGCTGAGGTGAAAGAAGTGTTCATAACATTTTCTTCAATTTTACTGCTAACACAAATAACAGTGCAGAAGCGAGCAACTGAAGGACTAAGTACAGGCTTCCTGCAGCTCTACTATAACAAAGTAGTTTCATGCCAACCTAAAGTACTCAAAACCCAAAGAAGTAGATCAGATATTACTGAAAAATTGAGAACAAGGTGAAATAATTGTACGGATAAGAGATTTCACATAAAATCACAACAATAGCTCTAATTTTTAAGAGTGCATCAACTCTTCAGACTCAAGTCAGCAGTTTTCCTAAGAGACCAGTACTTAGAGCATCACTGATCACTGATTTAAGCAAATTTCACATATGCCCTAATGTCTTGCACAATATAATTCTCACTGTATTGGTGGAGCTCAGAATATTAATATCACTGAACCTGAAGAGCTATTCACATCTCAGCTCTGGAGATCCAAACTACCTTATATGAACTATCTGACACATCACAGCCTTCTTATACAAACATACACATAGAATCCTCAATTTTTCAAAATATTATCAAATTTCTTGTGAGGAATAATAGAATATTACCTATAGTATTTGATAAATAAGATATTTTTTCTCTAGGTTTTATATTGAAGTAGGGTCAGTAATATATTTAAAATTTTACCTTCTCTTCATTGTCAAGCAAATCATCTTCCTGATCCAAGCAACATTTTCCATCTGCTTTCCTTTGACAACAAATGGATTCCTAAAATAGGAAAATCCCGTTAGTGAAATACTGCCCAGAATGGCAATGAGTTACAGCTCATAAGATAAGAGTGACTCTGTATTTCAATAAAGTTCTAGATGAAGTTTAATAATGAGCCAAATTAGAAGGATTAAGTGTTAAATGAGTGATATTAAAAAAATAATTTTAAGTCATCAAATGTTGACGTCCTTAATACAAAATCATTCCAACTATGTAGAATTTTTTTGATACTGTGAGAGCAGATGTAGATGGTCTGTATTGTTTCCTTTACTAACCGTTCACTCTCATTTCTCCTCTGTAGGTTTGTGACACATTGCATGCTAATTACCAAGACCATGGACTGAAATTTTGCTTTTATTTATGCCAGTACTAACCCACAGTAAACCACATGGAGTTACTTCAGATCATGCTTCATAATCTAGGCTAGATACCATGTTCACTTGTGTTTATCGCTTTTTGTAATGGGTTAGGCCATTTACTCAGAAAGACATCTTTAAACAGAGGGAAGAGATGATCCTAACAAAAATCTTGATGGCTTATATATGCATATACACTGATGGTCCCAATCTAGCACTCCTATCGGCACCACTTCTTACCTTACAGAAGGTTTTACAGGCATCTAGGATTGGCCTGTATCCAGTACAGCGGCACAAGTTCCCTGAAGGAAGGAAATTAGTCAGAAAAAGGTTTGCTCTAAAGCCCGTGGCTTTAGAATGTCATTTCTTTATGCTAGTCTTGTGTTTCTGAAGGTCAAGGAGAAGTGCTAGCTCTCAAAAAGACAAAATAGACCAGTGTCACAAGACTTAAGACCCTGCAGCTCCTGCCAAAAATGCTGTTGTTTCAAGGGGAGTATGAAATAGTTGAGATCTGCACTAGAATGAATGCTGGCCACAGCTCAGTATGCAGGAGAATAAGAAATAGTACAATCTTTTTCACCCACTCAAAATGTTGCTCTCTTTCTCCCAACTTTTTTCTACAGGTGAAGGAAGCTAACATTACACCTTTAAGCTCACCACACAACAGGAAATGTCTTCGGCTCCACTGTGACTCTAGAACACAGTAGATGACAGAAGGCTATTTTACCTACAATAAATGCTCTCAATTTCCCTTACTGATGATAGTCTGCATCTCCCTGCTTTATCTGTTTTAATCCTACTGCAAAAGGCCTGTCCTGCAAGGCTTATTACATTCCCAACATCATATATAAAGGGACCTTGGAGATGCTCAGATGCAGCTGCATCTCCAATATGACATCATTTTTGCACATCTGATTTTAAGCACTTCAAAAGACACATATGGGGATGTTTTGAACACCTGAAACAATCCACAGCTCCATGTTTCATTTTACAGGAGAAAAGAATGACAGGGAATACAAGGTCTGCATCCAGTAGCAACTCTTCTAGGAAGCACATTTTGTAAGAGTACATCCTCCATGCATGCAGACATGTATACATACTTTGCACTCGCACAGACAAAGCGACTGAAGAAATGCTTCAGGAACACACCTGCAGACTAAAAAGTGGCAATATTTACCAGCCAGAGCTGCAATCATCTGCTCCGAAGTTGGTTCTGGGTGGTTTCTTAGCAAAGCATATATGGACATCACCATTCCAGGTGTGCAGAAACCACACTGGGAGCCATGGCACTTGGCAAGTCTTTCCTGTAATGAAGTACCACAAACAACACTCCTTCCAGCACTCAACTTCATTCTAATTAATGGTCACTTAAATGGGAGATGCCATACAAAGTGTTGCCTTTGTAATAAATCAGACTTTTTAAGTAAAACACTTTAAGCAATATCAAATGAGAATAATTATTTTGAGTGTGATGTTCAGGCAGATCTTACTAAAGAAGCTAATTAACCTTCAGTGGACTTCTGTCTTCTTTGCATTTATACTAAAACATGAGCCAAAGGGACATTGTCCAAGATGTATCATTAACCAAAAGAGAGCAAAGCCTGACCCACTCCAACAATCATTACATACCAACTACTTGATCAGACTGTCAACATTAAAATAGGATCCATCATGAGGCATGTCATCAGCCTTGATTAATCAACCACCAGAAATCAATGTAGTCCTCTCTTGTTATTTAGCAGGGAAAACAACAATCTTACGAAATTCCTATGCCCTAAAAGCACTGTCACTAAAGCCATGCCATCCAAAAAAGAAATCAGTAATCTTCCTATACAGTGATACTGCACTCTCACCTGAACTGGATGAATCCTGGTTTTTGTACTTCCAACACCTTCCACTGTAGTCACTGCCGCACCGTACAAGGAGCAAATGGGAAGCAAACATGCATTGGCTGAATAGTGTCTTTGGAATACAAAGGAAAATAGAGAACACTAATATTATTTTAATAAACAAGCCTGAGAATTATTTTTCAGTCAATCAAGACATATCTCATACTTACAAAGCAGCCACTATTAACATTTGGAATGAGAAGGGATCACTTTCTAGCTACATCTCTTGACCCCTGTATAAAAGCATATCTATGAGGATAATTCCATGGAATTTACAGCTTCCTTGGTACCTCAGTCTTTTCTAATTGCCCTCTTGCCTCTCTTGTTCACAAGGAAGGAGGAGGAAGATAAGAAGGGAACATTGGTGTAGTCATTGGAAGGAAGTAAAGAACTACTACTGCAAATTTATAATCAAAATTCTGATCCAAAGGAAGCTCTGATGTAAAATAAATATCACACTAAATAGGAACAATGTCGCAGCATAAGCCATAGCATATGTAGCAGCTGAGACTGCCAGGATACACAGAGTATCATCATACAATTTCAGAAAGCTTCAGCTCATGCAGAGTAACACCATACCACTTCAGAAGGCTTCAGATATCTACCCATACAGAGAAACATCATATCACTTCAGAAGGCTGCAAGTATCTGCCCTTCTTGTTCTTTAGCCCAACCTTTTATACCCCTCATGTTAATGCATTGCACCTGTGTGCCCTCTGCTCCCTTTGATGATTGGTGAGTGCACTTGGGCACTCCATGTCTCATCACCTTCAATGCTGCTCACCTGACCTACACAGCTGTAGCCCATTGAGGATGAGGCTCAGCCACAGCCCCGCTCCCAAATACCACAAACTGTGCCTACAGAACAACACACCAAAATGAAAATTCTTCAAAGCATTTAATAATTTCAATAAAATTATTTGGTTTTTTTTAATACAGTTGAAGTGTTTCTTTTCAGGAGTCTGCTTTAATTTTAGCTCTTTCATTAACTTTAAACATTTTCATTTGTGTTGCATCCCAATATAAGGTAACTGTACAAAAGGACAACTGGAATGGTTTTTTCCCCACATGATAAACACTTCAATGCACAATGACATGTAACCATTTAACAATTTGATTGGAGTTTTCTCAACTCAAAAGCAATTTATTCCAGTTTTTAGCTTAATGAAACTTTGGGTTTGAGTTTCAAAATCTTTCTTTCTGTGGGTGGGGTGTAACAGATGGAGTTCAGTATTAAAGGGCTGGTAAGATTCACACTTCTGCCTAACCTACCTTCCCACCAATCGTATAACAGTATGCTGGTTTTGGCTGGGATAGAGTTAACTTTCTTCACAGTAGCCAGTGTGAAGCTGGGTTTTGGACTTGTGATGGAAATGGTGCTGATAACACAAGGATGTTTAGTTACTGCAGAGCAGGGCTTACACAGAGTCAAGGTGTTTTCTGCCTCTCACCCCACCCCACCCATGAGGAGACTGAGGGACACAAGAAACTGGGAGGGGACACAGCTGACCCAAAATGACTGATGTCATATTCCATGTCATATGGCATCACATGCAGCATATAGAGCCAAAAGAAGAAGAAGAAGAAGAAAGGATGGAAGTTTTGGAGTGATTGTGTTTGTCTTCCCAAGTAACCATCACAGATGATGGTGGCCCGGCGGTGGCTGGACATATGCCTGATGATGGGAAGTAGTGAGTAAATTGCCTTGCTTTGTTTGCATGAACAGCTTTTGCTTTATCTATTAAACCATCATTTCTCAGCCCATGACTTTTTTCCTTTACCATTCTGATTCTCTCCCCCATCCCACTGGAGTAAGCAGCTACATGGTCCTCAGCTACCAGCCAGACTTAAACCACCATACAGAGCTGTAGGTAGGAGCCACATTCCAGTGGTCAAGCCAAAGGGTCTTAAATGAATGCCTCCTATAACCTCTTGCAGGGGCTATCAGTATTCATAAGTAAATCAAGCATTTGAGTATGACAGTTCAGCATATTTACAATACAGCTGAATCAACAGCGATTTTTACAGCATTCTCTTTTTGGATTAAAATGACCCTTCCTCTAGATACTTTTACTATTAAGTACAAGTTCTAAAACACTGTTTTTAAGGTTTCATATCTGGAAATGGTACAACAATTATAAAATTTTCTGCAGGTTTCAAAATATTCTGTTGAGGATACCGTATCTTCTTTGAAGCTGGCTCATAAGTTGATATCATCACTGTGCAAGCACCACAGCCACCTCCTCCACAGCCATACTTAGTTCCTGTAAGATAGACTGAAAATGCTGTTATTAGGGAAAATAATTATCTGGTTCCATTCTGGTCTTTATTCCACTCAAAGGCCTGAGAGGCTTTTTCAAAACACCTAAGGAACACAGAATTTTCTTGGTATCACCATATATATTGGACTCCTTTCTACAGGGGAATAAAATTTTCAATGAAAGCAAGATGGAAGCTAAGGAATTACATGACCAAAATCCTCTTCTCATGAAAACAGAAAACTTGATTGTAATTTATTTTGGAAGAGGAATAAGTTGGGACAGAAAAGGAAAATGAAAAATAGTTCTCCAACTGAAAATATGAAAAGAAGAAATGTGTAATGGGCAAACCAGCTATATATCTGAAATTCCAGTGAACACTAAAACAAATTTCCCAGTTTCTCCCAGAAGGCCCATTTATAGTCAGGATATTTGCCTTGCATCTCATCTGGAAGATCGTACTTCTGAGAGAAGCACCCATTTCTGTGAATCTGGAACAGTGGCCAATCTAAAACTGTGACTCAACAAACAGCTAATCTAATTTTCCAAAGCCACCAAAAGGAAGATGCCTTTTTCCCTCTGAAAATTCCATCACCCTCAGGTTCTCAACACAAGATCTCCCCTTTACCAGGAGACAGACTACTACAAAGCTTGGAGACTTCTACTCTGTCAAGCTACTGACCACTAGGTTTTTAGACTTCTTTATGAAGTGGGAGGGAAGGAACACAGATAGACACAGATTCATTGTGCTTGGTGGCATAACTTTGTGTGTTTGAAAAAGCCAGGCTAAAAATACAGCAGCTCAACTGAAGAATATTTGGATTAAGAAGGAGACATCATTTAGTGTGGCTGATTTATCTTAAAGAAATCACAACTTTCTTAATCTGGTAATTAAACTGTGAATTAAAATTTATTAGAATTTTACTTGAATAAGGCTTTCACAAGTGACTTTTGGGAACAGACAAGAAAAGGATACGCCTCTTTCGCAGATAAGCCAAGAGCATTTGTTCAGGATCAGCATTTTTCTCTATTATCTACAGCAAGAAAGTAAAAACAAGGTTTTATTAAGAAACCAAGGCCTTTCAAAATTCAGGGCACAGACTACATTCACACAAAACCAAAAGAGAATCCTTCTCTGGTTCCCTCTCATAGAACAACACTACTTGCCAAACACCACAGGAGAGTTTGGGCTCCTTCTAGAAATCCCTTTTCAGACAGATACATTTCCAGAAAAGAAGTGTTAGGGCACTGTGCAAGTACTAAAAATAACTGCTGCTCAGTGAAATGTTATACTGAGGGAACTGACCTTTGGCCACACTAGAAATAAAAATGCAGAACTTTAAAGACAGAATAACAAACTAACAAATGATTTGCAGATTTTAAAGTCTCCCTGGCACTCTGATGTACTAGAGTGAACATTAGAGGAAGCCTGTAAGGCTATTGGCAGTAGCTACTTATTTTCTAGTTTTATTTATATTAACTTTCACTCGCTGTAAGAAACCAACAACAGAGAGCAACACAAATACCCGCATTCTTGACCGAGTACAGTATTTCTTATTCGGTCACTTAGAATCAGCTAGTTCCTTACAGTTGCTTTGGATCAACAACCAGTTCTTGCAATATTATCTTTAGGGTCAATAATCCAAATTCGGGCATTGGAGTCTTGCTTTTAGTTGTGCCTCTGAAAACCTAACACCAGCAAAGATGAGAAGCCAGACATACAAATGAAAAAAGTGGTTTGCTAACCAGTCAAGTTTGATACCCAGCTGAAAGTGTGTTTCACTTTGACACGGTTTTTCTCCCAAACATAGCAGAGCTGCCAAACCGGGATGCAACCATCCAACCTTTTTCTGGAGGTTTGTGAGGATTCGGTTACATTCGTATAAATAAGTCTGAGGAAGCCAAACCCGTGCCCTTCGGGGTTCCTTCCGGCACAGCAGCCCCTCCTTCTCCGGGCTATACTTACCTTCCTCCCATTCACATAGAAAACGAGCTCCTCAGCCGCCGCGGCCCCTTGCAGTGCCATCGTTCGCAGCCCGGAATCGGGAGCAGCAGGGAAACCTGCGCAGCTGGAGGCGCCACGGTATGCAGGGCCGGGCGGGGCCGCGGGGCCGGGCGGGGCCGCGAGGGGCCGACCCAGGGCGCAACACGCTCATTGTTTTCAACGTTGTGAGCTGACACAGATACGTACTTACTTCAGCCTTCTGAAGTGTTATTTAGGTGTTGGAAAGCTAACTCACACTTTCTCAAAGGACACAGGTGTTCCTGCAGAGCAAAACGGCAGCATTAACACTGTGCACTGTTACCAGGTTCTTATAATAAAGTCACCAAGAGTAATTTTAAATTGTGATAAAATCCAGCAATGTAGTGATCATGAGACCAATGGGATTTTTGGTTATACTTGCATTCACAAAACAATCAGCAGTAAAGTCCAGGTGTCATAACCATTTGTAAGGGCTACTTGTGCAGGCAAGGCTTTATAGAAAAAATACTTTCCTCTTTCTGTATAATCAAAATATATGGAATTAATTTCTTACAAAATTTCAATTAGATTGAGTAAACATGAGAAAAAGCAACTTTAAAGCTATAAAAAGAAATTCAAATTACCTTATCCTCAGCAAAATTATCCTAATTCCTGGTGATGGCTTCAAATTGATTTTTATGTCAAAAATTATGAGCTGCTTTTACACAATTTTCCTGGAAAGAGCTTCTAATATATCAAATGACCAGGTAAAACAAGCACATATAGTGAAGGTTCAAAGACAATGCAACATTCTTTATGCTGCTTTTATGTGATCGTTTTGTGTAACAATTAAAAGAAATGCAATCTAGGAAATAACAAATTGAGTTTTCTCTGTATTCTATTATTTAACATCAATTTGAGCAACAAGAGTGAGGATGGAGAAAACAACCAAAGAAGAGCAGTAGCAATAATATGATTTTACAGTTACTTATAATAACTTCTGTAATCTTCAGGCCACTTTCTTCATCCTTTTTTACTGTGAAGGATAACCATACTAAAGGAATGGAAGAAATGAAGGCATAAAGCCCTAAGCCTTTTACTTTTTTTGAAAATTACATGCTTGTATTTGGGATACCCTAGCAGTCTAGCTGATAACACCTGAGGCTGTGTGGAACAACAGGATCTTCACTGAAAAAATAATTAAGCCGATCCCCAAAGAGATTATTTATTTTCTGGGAAGATAAAGCATGTGCCTCTGTTTCTAACTTTCAAACTGCAGGCAGTAGAGAGAAACAACCGTTTAAAAAACCATTGTGTTTTGCTGCTGCAGTGCCAGCATTGGGAACACAAGTTTTAACAGGTATTTCTTGAGGGTTTCTAATGACACAGCTGCTGATGTTGATAAATAGTGGAAGCTAGCAAAAACATTTCAATCAAAAAATAAATTAATTACAAACTTGGTTAAAAAAAAACAAGAAGGAAAAATGCTTCATAATTTCTATATGTACTTCTTTCTAAAAAATAACATTGAAAAAGGATAGAATCTATCTTCCCAACCATTTCTGCACCTCTTCATAAGAGTCTTGCTAATGGGGTGACATACACAGCATGTATCAGAAAGGAAAAAGTCTTCCAGAAACTTCCCAGATAATGTTAACAGCTCTGTTTTGTAATGCAGATGACACTGTCTGGGTGATGAGGTGAGTTTTTTATTGGAAAAATTTTCATACTGATTGAATACTCTGTTTGTACTGCAAGGTTCTATATGAAAACACCTTGCTCTACTTACTACTGTGTATTTACAATCTTTACAACTGGTAACCACAGCTAGACAACTCTGCATTTAGGGAATAAATGTCCCCTTTGTAAATGATTTCACTACTGATACATTTAACTCTAAATTCATACATGGAACGTCCTACAGGATCTTGAGGAAGCTGCCTTAGGGCTACAGACCATAACAAAATAACCACTACAGAAAAAAGTTGTGGTATTACTTAAGTATTTGTAAATAATACGTTTATGCCTCTTAGTGTTTATGATTATGGTTCCAGACTTACATGTAGAATGGACACACCTGAAAGCTATATCCAGGAGTGTGTTGTGATAGGTATAAGTCCCTTTTCTGTCAAAATACACAGCTGAAGTTCTGGCAACTCACAGAAGAAGAAGAAGTAGGTTCCTCCTATTGAACTTCTTGAGATTCCTCTCAGCACATTTCTCCAGCCTGACCAGATCCCTCTGAATGGTGACAGAACCATGGGGTATTTCAGCCACTCCTTCCAGTTTCGTACCAACTGCAGACTTGTGTAGGGCACTGGCTCATACAGGTTGTTAGTGAACGTGTTAATCACTGCTGGCAGCAGTGTGAAACCCTAAGGATCTCTAATGTTTTGCCTCCAGCTGGACCATTTGCCACTAATCACAACCTTCTGGGTTTTCAACTCACCTCACTGTGCCCTTAACAAGCCCATACTTTGTCTGTGGAATGTTATCAGAGAAAATGTCAAAAGCCCTACCATAATTGAGAAAAACATCTAGTGCTCTACCCTCACCCACCAAGCTATTGTAGAAGGCTATCAGGTTCATAAAGCCTGATTTCCTGATTCCAAATGAATGCCAGTTACTCCCAACCACCTTCTTGTCTTTAACATGTGTTAAAGGACTATTTTCTCCATCAGCTTCCCAGCTTACAATGTAATCTACAATGAAGTATAAAGAGTACATTTAAAAGAATGTTTTTAAGAATATATTGTAATTTTTAAAGAATATATTATATTTTAAGAATATATTTTTAAAGTATATATTATAAATTTAAGAATATCAGTTACACCTCTTAAAAAGAGACATGCTGTATCAGACAAAAGGTCAAGCTAACCAAAGAACTGGTCTCTGAAAGTGTCAACAGGGAATGTCCTTGGAAAAGGTACAAAAATTGGTCAAAGACATAGTAAGGCTTCTCCAGAACCATCTTCCGGCCTTCAAAAATTTGCAATTCAGGAACATCCTGTGCCAGAAATGATGTTTCTGGTAATTCCTCATAGATTTTTCTTCCATTAATGTATCTGATCAATTTTTAAGCCTGTGTAAGCTAGTAACATCTACTGCATATGCATGAAGAACCACCATCTATAACCAGAATAAGTTAACTTATCTCTATCTCATCAAAAATAGCTCTCTGTTACAAAATTAACCTGAACCTTATCCATTGTAATGTGTAAAAGTTGTGTGGGTAGTGAGCATCTGGGAGCATCTACAAATCAGGTACTGCCAGAAAACTGTCAGCTGACAGCACATTATGGAATGCAGAGGGGAAGCAGTACAAAAACCTGAAAGCTGAATGGTGTGACATTATTGCATTACTTGTCACACTGGCACTCTCAATTGGAAACTCAAAGTGTTACTTTGTCTACATCCTATTTGCCACTGAATTCCTATTGCAGTGATTTTTTTCTTCCTTGCTGCCTCTAGCATATACTGTGGACACTTGACTTCACTCCACTATTTCTCAATGAGATTTCCTTATTCAAATCTCAGTGTGATTCTGAGATCACAAAATCCAAAAGTCAACTATCAAAAAAAGAGTGACTATCTCCATCTATTTCAATAAATTAATAAAAATTTGGCATGTGTGTGTCTGTTCCAACCAGCACTGAGAAATGCGTCCACTCAAAATAAACATGAAAAACTCACAGTACAATTCCCAAAGCTGGTTTATTTTTATTTCTCATTAAAACATATCTTTTCTAACAATTTAAGAAGTGCTGCAAACCATTTGAACACATTATAAATTACTGACCAGAAACGCAAAACATGAGTGAGCCTAACCTGTACATGCTTTCCTCAGTAAAGTACTTTTATAGAAATTCTTCTCCAGAAAATTTCACCGTGGAAGAACTTTACTAATTAAAGAACAACAAACACTCTATATTGCTAAACATTTACATATATACATAAACAATTGTACCCATTTTAGAAGTATTGTCCATAAAGGTAATTCTCTATTCCTCAATAAAATTTTGATTTGCTTTTAAAATTTCCTTTATTTTTTACTTTGTAGACTGGAGAATTCAGGAATTGTGTATCTGTAAATCGATCTCCTCTCCTTAATTTGCTGTAAAGAAAAGAAGTAAAAGACATCAGGTATGAATATCATCAAGCAACTATGCAACTACAGTAATGTAATCATAATAATTCAAATGGTAAATAGCATTAATGAAAGCTTGATACACTAAAATTAAATTTGTGGAAAATAAGTATGTCTGAAAAAGCAAGACATAGACAACTACTGCTTTCCAAATAATGCTAGAAATATGTGACCTCTATCATATTAGGATGAGATATTTCTACAAAACAAAATTCAAAACATATTTAAACCAAACACTTAACAGAACCCATTCAGGACAGGGTAAATCTAACTAAAATACAAATAGGAGTCAATAATCTAAAATCTTGACTGACATCAACATTTTTTTCTGTTATTAGTTACCGTTTCTCAGAAATACAGAACCATATCATTTTGGGGTAAAAGAGTGGCAATGTGTCAGTATATAATACTACTAGAATTTTAGCATGTAAGTTAACTAGTAAAATAAAAGTGTGACTCTAATCCTTTTTCAGTTTTTTTTTAATAAGTTATCTGGCATAAATATTTCTGAATTGCTGGTGGTAAAGTGAAGACTTCCTACATTACTTTTAGCTCTTACTTTTCCTCAGTCTCACTGCTTCAATTGTTAGCTTACTCACAGAAGTAAAAAATATTTTGAGGTTATATGAGAATAGTGTTCTAATTTTTTTTTTCAGTTTGTGCGTTTATCTTCTTCTCCTGCCACAGTATTGCCAGAAAAAAGGCTTTTTATACCTCTGTCATAAAGTAAATTGCTATAATCCTTTCACTCTCTTCCCTGTTCCAGGGAAGCCTTTCTACTGTTGTTACCTCATGAATACACATCCTACTAACACACACTCAACACAGTGGAACTGTTCCTTAAATTAGTATTATACTTTCAAAAAATCCAAACTAAACAGAAAAACCTCAACAACTTTATGGCAAAAATTCCACTGAATATTTTCAGAAGTAATGAGCTTAAAGGTCCGTTTAGATTTAGATCTATTCATGTAAGGGCAAATATATTAGTTTTCTTAATGAAGGTTTGAGTTTCAAAACTTCTTTTAAATTTTAGAAGTTATTTCACAGTTTATGTCTCATCTTTTAATAACCTATAAAATCCTGTGCCACTAAATTTGCTCAAAATAATAAGAGGCAAATTAATTATAACATAATATAGCCAATATAACTATCAGATTAATATATATTAAATGATTTTTTATATTACATACAGCTAATTAAAGTAAAACGACTGAATTATATAATATTAATACACAAATTTCCTTTCCATTTGACAAGATTATAAGGACATTATTATGGTATAATTTACCTTTAAGTATAACATTCATAATTATTCACCTCTAAAGGGGTTTGTATCATGATAAACATTAAGATTCATTATTATTTTCTATTAGTCCAAACTATATTTTAGAATTTGAATACTACTGTTGTCTTACTTTTGCACTTGGACATTCTGCCACACTAACTGGAGAAGCTTCACAGCAACACTGAAGTATCTTTGCAAAAGAGATTAGTGAGCTCAACTGTTTATTTGGGGGTTTAATAATCAGTCTTTACTGGGGGTAGTTATGTATGCAAAAGACAAGAATAAAAGCCTCAATTTATGTGTACCTACCTGTGAAGACTGGGTTCCTTGTAGCAAATAGTGGGTCTGCCTCGTCTCAGTGGTGCTGCTGAGTCTTCTAAAGTTTGGGGGGATTTAGGTACAGAAGTGTGAAATTGTATACTAGTATTTGTCAGTTCTTGGAAAGCTTTTCTCCCTGTAAATACAGCAGTTTATAGTCTTCATTTTAAATATTTCCTGAATCATTATGTAAACTTCAATTAATAATTATTTTTGATATGTTTCTTAATTCAAGTACATTGGTTACTGCTCCTACATGAAAGACATTCAGCAAAAAATGGGATAGATGATCAAAGAAAATGCTACTAGAGCATCTTTCATGCTGTACAAACTTGGAGCTGTTTGAGGTCAGCCTGGGCTCATGGGACATTTCAGAGAGCCTCATTACCACGTCAGAGTAGTCTCATGACTGCTCAGGACTCATGATGGGTTACTCCTCGAGCCAGGTCTTATGAGCTCTCAGAGAACCCATCACACCCGAGATAGTTCAGCTACCCCGAATAGCATAAAATTAGCAGGATGGCTTCTGAGGCAGTGTTGGAAACAGAAAAATGTTTAATAAAAGACAAAATAACAAAGCTCTTACAGAGAAAACCCGAGCCAGGAGCAAGAGGTTCTTGCTCCTGCTAAAACACTCCACAAATGCAATTAGTTCCTTTGTTCTCTTCTTTTTCTAGTGAATTACTTAGGTGGGACCTCTTGGCCTCTGTCCAATTGGACAGCCTCAGGTTTGAGGCGAACTCCAAAAGTCCTATGAGGTGTCTTTGTACTAAACTTGGGAGAGAAACTTCTGGGCATTTTGCCTTTTTAAGCAGACAAAGAATAATTTGATCACTCCGTCAACAGGGGGCACATTCCTACAGACTCTCTTATTGCATTTACAAAAGCAACACTGCACACAGCTCCTGGCCTTGAACACAGGGGGAGGGCACACATGTATAATCTGAAGAAGCTGTACAAGAGTTTTTTAGTTCTGCATTTTCCAGCTTTATGCCTTCTTTTTGGGCCTATGTGTAAAAAATGAGCATAGCAATCTTTCAATTCAAGATTGGGATGTAGGATGAAAAATTTAAATGTCTTTTGAACTATGCTTAAATAGAGGAAGATCAAATAACCACCTTGCTTTTTATGCTAGCAGTGTTTGATACTGCTGATCACAAGTGCTTTCTAATTTACCATTAAAACTACTACAAGTATGAGATCCTTTTTCCACCTTCCAAAGAAGGAAGGAAGAAGGAAGATGAAAAAATGCAACTGCAAATCACAAAGGCTGACACCTCACACAATGGTCTCATTCTGTCAGTGCTCCTATTCTGTCCTCATGTAAAACAGAAGATTTTTTTTGGCCATTGTGTCCTAGCATTCAAATTAAGTAGATGCAGTATTAGCTTTAACAGTTTGGGATTCAAACTATTAATTTGAGCTAGGATATTGCCTAGGTGTTGGGGCTTTCTCAGACTATGAAATAAACAGGAACATGTTGAGAACAAGTATGTTTACAAAATAGATCCCTAATGCTATGAAATTTCAAAGCTATATTCTAAAGTATACTTAAACTCTTGTATAGATGTGTTAGTTATATATTCCATTAACTCCAGTTAACACTGCATTGTAATAATTGCATTTATTGTAGAAGAATTTGAACCTATCTTCCAGACTACATTAAAGTTTTATTATTTTCTTAATGTATCTTACTTTAAAAAAGAGATTGTCACATCAAAGCTGGCACATGGGCAGGTTATAGAAAAACCTACTCAACATAATTATTTTAGATACTGGAATTCCTGTTGAGTTGCAGTGTTTCTAAAGAAACAAAAATTAAATCTTTAAGTCCAGTTATATTTTCCATTTAAGAAGGGAACAGTGTAGTCCTGTCTTGATTCTCTTGGATAAAAGCTCAAGCTATTTTATCTTTCAATCCCCAACTTTTTGAATGTAATGGAATTCTTCAAAAGAGGAATACATCTTTAACTCAAATTGCTCCTCAAGAATGTAGACTACTTACATCTGCCCTAATAAGTATAATCTTGGGATATATTGAAAAGTAACAAGGATATTAGTCACCACAATTTAAAAATATTGTGACTGATACATGATATAGAAGATTTTGGTGATTTTCATTCTTACCTTTTTTCACTCCTGTTTTATCTGCTCTTAACAAGCAATGAGAGGACAGAATTAAGAGAAGACATGTTACCACTATTTCAGGCACTAATTCAAAATGCCTTTCTTTTTCTAGCCCACACACTTACCATGACAAGGTGTCAGAGTATTTTTGTTACTCTGTTTAGAAATATGATCCATATTTTGTTCTGCTTTTTCAGCATCTGGTGCTTCATTACGATCATTTTGCTTGTGGATTTCAGAGCTTTTCAGTAAAGAGAAGTTGATGGAAGCATTGTGGTTATCAAGAGCTGGGAGCTCCACATCAGAAAGACCTTCCTGGGAAAAGCTATCTGCCTTAAATGGCATATTCTTACAGCATTCAACTCCAATCACAGGCTTCGACTTACTCACAAAGGAATTAATTTCATGAGGGACTTCCTGGTCATCCAAAATATTCTGATCCCCCTGAGGAATATGCCTGAAATAACTTTTTTCTCGTCTGGTCTCAGTAATATCAGAATTAAACCTCTGTTTCTGCTTTACATGCTTATCAGGAAAATCACTTATGTAGGAGGTTTTATTTGCCACTGCTGAAGAATCTACCTTCTTTAACCTGTTAGCATCATCATCACCAACCTGTTCTTTAGCTTGTGGTGGATCCAGAGCGACACCATTCTGAGTAACTAAAGATTCTTGCATTTTCTGAGTTACAGTTACTTTCTTTCCAGCCTCTGCAAGCAATGAATCCTTATTTTTTAATTCTTCTTTTTTATAAACTGAGAACCGTGTAAGATTTTCCTTTGGTATTACACACGCTTTCCGACCGGCCTTTGCCAACGTACGCTTCAATCTGCCTGGCGATAAATGGCTGCTCTTTTGGTCTACCTTCTGACTAACTTTATGAGGGCTGTCATTTTCAGTTTCTCTACCTTGTCTGTAACTACATTTTTTGTTGTTTTTTCTCTGTGTAATATTCTTCTGGTCTTGTTTTCTCTTGCTGCTGTCACATTGGTTTATCTCTGGTTGAGATTTTTTTGAAATATATTCTCCATACTGGCCATTTTCTTCTCTACAGGATTTTGCTGTGTTTGCTTTGGAAAGGTTTTGAGAAGTTTTCCTCTTTATTGGTGGTTTGTTATCTTTCTCATTTGTATTCAAAAAGCGCTCCTGTAAAGGCAGTACTTCAGAAATGTTATCTTGGAAGGGTAAATTTTCAGCACAATAAACTTCCGGTGGGATCTTGCTAACAGATGAGCATGAGTCTGTTTTTTGCATTCTGCTTTCCACTTCTCCAAACATTTCTGAGAAAGTTCCTTTATTTGTCTCTTGTTTTCTTGGACTCATTACATTAACCTGGTATGTCCTCCTGGCATCCTTAATAACTTTACTTGTTCCATTCTGTTGCTCTACAGAATTTCCTGTAGGTAGCTGTTCTGTCTGACTTTGGAAGAGCTGAGTTTGTGAACCAGTAGTTTCTCTAGTTTCACTGTTGTCAGCCCTAGAGTGCCTTTCTTCTGCATGAAAATTTGAATGGACTTCAGTCTTGTTTTTAATTTTTTCTTTATCCTTCTTAGAATATTTTACTTTTCTGAAATTTGGTAATATTTTGTCAGAATTGGCGTTATTAATTTTATTTTGGTGCAATTTATGATTGCCTTTTCCTGTAACTGTGAGTAGTTCACTTGCATCACTGGCAGTCAACTCCATATCAGCATCATAAACAGTTTCTTCAGGCTTCATCTTGTCAGTAAAAAGCAGCTTGTTAAAATCTGTCTTACTTTCACTGTTAAATTTAAGAGGTGAAGGAATAATGCAAGACAAGTCACTTGAACCTTCCTCCAAATTCCTATCATTGGTGTTGCTGCTACTTTTAATCTCATGATGAGGCAGATTCCATAACCTACATTTTTTATCAAAATCCTTTATATTAGGTATAGTTTTTGACTTACAAAGTACTGCATTTTTCTTTCTTTCAGTCACATTTTCATAGGATGGCAATAAAGTACCACAACATTGTTCTGTAGGCTCCTCAGACTGTTCTAAGGACTGTGTATTTCTTCCATGAGTCAGGAAGGCACTATTGCAACTTAATTCTGCACACAGTTGATTTTCTACAAAGAGAAAAATTTCAGCAGAAATTTTCAGCAGAAATGGGGAAAAGAAGAACAGACTGTATTTATCTGCATAAAAAGTACTGAAGGCTGAACCAGAAGTATGGAAAATTACACTTTTTTTTTAACTGATTACACACATTCTACAGTTGGTCCTTAAAAATTTAGTAAAAAATAGTTTCATAATTTACTGGACTTCTGAAATTGGACATAAATAAAACTATTTTTCTATAACTACTACAGCTACTATTTGGTTCTCTTAGCTACGTAATTTCAATTAATATTACTCTATAAATGATTGTCAGGACACCTATAGTTATGGATGAGCATTTATTTTTCACTAGTTTATTACAGTTTATGAATCTTACTATACCTTCTGTATTGCATATTGAGTAATGAACTATTAAATACTAATTCTCAGAGAACTTGAAAAAGAAATCACATAGAAGTACATCATACCTTTCAAAAATCTGTTCTTGTCAACCATTCGTTTTGTTTCAATTAACTTTTGATTACTTGTACCAGAAGGCAAGAGTGATGCAAACTTGGCTTGATCTGAATGCATTTCCTCTGTCAAATTAGCAGTACACTTGTAAGAATTTGATGCTTTGCCCAGAGAAGGGCTACCTTGCTGCTTTGCATTAGCTGCTGCAATGAAAGGAAGCTTTGCTGGCAATTCTACAGATCTGAAAAGAGAAAATTTTACTGTGAAGATTTTTATTACATTTTCTATCATGACATTCAATTGTTCAAAATGTTCTCTTAATAAGGTATAATAGCAGAAAACAAGAAGTCAAGTATGATAAGTCAAGTATGATACTGGGTTCTGTCTTGGGGCAAATGTATTTTTGATGATAGAGAATCCTGCTTTGGGCTTGTGACATCACATGAAACCCACACTGAGTTACTCAAATACAGGTTTTGTCTACCATTCTCTCTCTAAATTCCAAGTTGCAAACAGGTAATTTCTGGATTAAACAGGAAATGGTTTCTCATTACCTCAGAACTACCTAGGACAACGTACAAAGATCAGCTGTAAGAGAAAGCCACAGACACCAACCACCTTTGGCATTTAACACAACTACCTACCGAGCTGACTGACGTGCACTCCTGAACCTGTCACCAGCAGGGCTGCTCGGGCCAGCTGACAGTGGAAAGGAACTCTGGAGGTCCTTTCGAAAGAAGAAAAGCAGGGAAATACAAATAGTTAAGTATTCTCTTGTGTTTTAAGTATTGGGAATACCCACAGGGAAAAAAACCCACAAAAATGAATGAGAAAAAAATACATGCATTGATAGAAGACACATGATATTCAAACACATACAGTAATTTTAAAACGAAATATTTTGTTAAAAATTCATCAAAATACATAACCTACTTTTATCCCAAAGGAATGTATAGACTTTCTAAATGTAGCTGTAAGTCCTGCAAACTACATTATACATATAGAAGCAGAGATCAACACTAAGCAATTTGAGAACAGACAACAAAGTATTTTCCTTTTTTAAAAATAATTGTATTTTTTCCATAACACAAGGACTCACATGGACTATGTTTTCTAGTTAAGTTTCCAGATAAAAGATATTTATTGCAGTACTAACCAAGGAAGGCAGGTAGCTTGCTCACTACATACTGAAGTGCTAAGCTTTTTTTTTAACCACATGATTCTTCTTTCAGGCTAACTGAAATTTAACTTTTTGATACTTTGGAAATCAAATTAAATCCTAAATTTCCAGTACAGTAAAATTCAATAAATTTTAATAGACTGGTTTAATCCCAAGTTTTAAAGAATTGGATAAATGTTTTACAACACAAATAGTATTTCAACATTGCACTCAATTTGATGCTTTGAAAATCTTACCCTGGAAGATGAGTTCAATATGTTATAGTTGAAAAAACATCTTACCTCAGAAGGACTGCTTATTTCTATTGCAGTTAGGAGGTTTTCATTCAAAAATGCATCTATTCGAATAAGAGTTTTATTCTGCATATAACAGAAAAAAATATATTTTAAGTGGTAAGAAGGGACAAGATATAAAAGATGAATCTATGCTACATTTTTTTTTTACTTAATTGAGCACAAACTCATCTCAATAGCTATAAATATAAAGGTGAAGATGGGACTAAAATAGCTATAGATATACACAGTGATAGACAAAATAGTTCAAAAAAAGCTACAAAAGAAAAATTAAATGTAACTATTATGCTGTCAGGTGATATAGCTTCACAAATCTGAGACATGTATTTTAAGCCACTACTTTAAGAAGTAATCTTAAGTTTCAAAGAAAGATAAAAGCTTACTTTAGCTGCTCTAAGATTAAATAATATTATTTGCAGCATACCAAACAGGTTAGTTTTTGACGAAGTGAGATATTGTGAAGCTGCAGTTTTTCTACTTCCTTCTGAAGAAAAATCTTCTCATTCTTTAGCTTGCGAGAATTTTCTTTTTCAACACTCAAAGCCACAGCTAATGCTTTGTTATTTTGTTGTAAAGATACTTTAAACATAGAGGAGTTATCTAAAGGAGACGAAATAATATTATTTTCAACAGCTTCAATTCCAGGCCCTCCCTGTGTGAACTATCACCCTATGACAACATTTTTATCTGCAGGTTCTGGTGCAACAGCAGCAAAGCCTAACACTTTCCAATATAAAACAGTTTATGTAGCTGTCATTCTAATGACTACTCTGTCTGTTTCAAGTTTATTTCATGCATAGATTCTGCTCTAGTCTGGATTTTTAAAAATAAGGTTATTTTAAGAATTTAAAAATCGATAGTTTCACAGGCATAAAAATGTTTACAACTTTCAAAAAGTATGTTACAAATTAAAACATTCAAACATTCTCATAATAAATGTGATTTTTGACAACATAAAGAAAAAAGCTTTATATTCAAAATATATATTCCCACTGTCTTTATGAAACCCTACCTACACCTATCTGTTACAGAGTTGTTGTAACAGGCAGAATTTCAGCTAATCATGTTAAATACAATTACTATTCCTTTTGAAGCCATACATTCTAAGTACAGTATACAGCTTCAATTTTATTTTAACAGGACTTACTTATTAATTTAGTTTTGATTTTAGAAGCTAAAGAAGCATTCCATTTTGCAGCCAGTAATGCTCCATCCCTCTTCTTCATCCATCCTTTAGCAGCATTTGAGGTGAACACAGCAGCCGACGATTTAGCAGCTGCGCCTTTATCCATGCTCAAAATGAATCCGTACACTGTCAAAGGGAACGTCCAAATAAATAAATGATCTTTTTGGCACTTTTTAAATTGAGTTTATTATGCCTTATGAGGATTTCTGTGTCGCAAGTTGAAAGAATTGCTACAGTCTTTACCTTTGTTCAGTCAATTAAAACAGATAACTGAATTAATCAACATAATAAGACATTAACCCAGAGAGGCACAATACTTAACTAGTAAACCATGAAACCT
Source organism: Irena cyanogastra (assembly GCA_013397155.1). Classification (NCBI taxonomy): domain Eukaryota; kingdom Metazoa; phylum Chordata; class Aves; order Passeriformes; family Irenidae; genus Irena; species Irena cyanogastra. The sequence goes on from VWZV01015100.1 coordinate 151,175, forward strand.
CAAAAGATCATAGATTTTTTAGCTTGTCTATTCCCTCACGCTGACTATCCGAGTTTACATATAAAAGAGGAAAAGCCCCAGATTCTACCACTTCACAATACGACCAGACCAGCTTGCGCTTTATCAGGACAGATTTAAAATTGACGCATTTAAATGAACCGCATTACAAACGGTGGAAAGTTAACCCGAAAGAGAGAGACACAGAGAGAGAGAAAGAGACCGAGAAGCAGAGACACAAGCAGAGACCGGCCGGCCAGCAGAGGTGCGGGTGGGCGGGGTGCCGCCCCGACGAGGTCCCGGTGAGGCTCCGCCCGCCCTCGGAGCCCTCAGAGCCCTCAGGGCCAACGGCCGCGCGCGCGCCAGGGGCCTGGGCCAGGCGGGGCCGTTGGGCCGGGCCGCGGGCCCAGCGCGGGGCAGGGCGGCGCGTGCGGCAGAGTGGCGGAGCGGAGAGCGGAGGGCGCCCGGCGGAGCGGAGGTCACAGAGCCTGCCGGGCTAGAACAGCTCATCTGTGCGCTCACATTCGGCCTAGGGCGATCCAGCAGTGGGGTATGCAGAGGGCATGAACCGCTAATCCACGGTTCCGGCTCTTCAGTGACATCTCTGAGCGTTTTAAAAAGGAGTTGGCTGTTTGCAACTTCCCAGCGACGTATCTTTGAAAGCCATTTTCAATACCAACCACTAATAAGATACAATTAAATTTTAAGTAATAGACATTAAGGATATGAACGCTTAGCATCAATCTCAGTGCACTGTGATGAAGGGAGTAGAAAACTCCAGATACTCCACTTAGCTCTCAGAGATTTTTAGGAAGAGTTTGAGGTGTTTGGCTTTCAGTTCAAAGAGTTCCTTTAGGTTTAAGGGAGAAAAACACGTAGTTCCTTCTCAGTGGCAAGTTAAATTTCTTTCTGGCTGATTTTGAGTATTACTAATACATGGAATAACAATGTATAGACAGACATCAGGGCAGTTAGGAAGACAGCCGTGATAAATTTACAGCCTAGTAGATTATATACTGCCTGCATACCTACAGACTTGGAAGGGCAGGGAGTCTCCGACAACAGAACTTGAGCAAGCCCAGTTTTAATGTGGTTCTGTGTTCAGGACTGTGAATTGCATGGAAGTACTTTAGTCTAATTAAATCCTTTCCCCCAAAACCTCTTCTAGTTCCAAAAGCCCTTTAACACTCTCTTCACATACATTCTCTTTTATTGTCTACATGTGACCAGTTCTACCATTAGCTCAGGTGGACATTAATTGCTAAATTGGATCCAGGTATTGGTAATTTTAGAGTAAGCCAAATTAATGTTTTACTTGAAGATTTACAGACATGCAGAAGGTTGAAATAAATAAGAGCATCAGCTTCTGTAATGCACTAATAGTCAAAAAAACCTTACCTTGCTGTGTGCCAACATTACAATATTCTATAAAATAAGTCAAATGAATCACATATGAAATATGAGTAGCACTGTGTGAAAATGGATCTTCATGAACTTACTATTTTCATAATCTGCTCTAAACAGCATCTGGAGAGTCCCTCACTTCTACCTTTTTTTAGTGAAGGATGTGGGACAGCGTTTCTCACTGTGGCCTTGAAGCTGCAAAACCCTATGCTTCTATGCAAAACTCTTAAAATACAGCTTTGATCCACACATCATATAACTTTGGTACATTTTCCTTACAAGGAAACTTGGAAGTGACTGTAGCCACTATAAAACTCTGGCCAAATAAAACAGCAAATAACCTTACATAACTTTAAAAATAGAAAACCAATCAAATAAAACTTACCTCCTCCTCCTTTCCACAAGGCAGTGTTTTCCTCCAGATCCAACAATGAGTTTTCATTTCCTCCAATTCCACAACGGTCTGAAGTCTTGAAGAGGCAATCATCAATTTGCTTCCATTTAGTGTTTATATCACTACTGTGGACAATAAATTTAAAATAAAATGTGAAGTATCGCATTTCCATGCATGGTCATACTTTCCTTTACACTTCACTGAGGAACTCCCCATGCTGGAACACTTCACATGTGCAAATCTCCAGTTAATTGCCAGCTACTCAAAGCAGGGAGGAACTTAAAGCACTGCCAAGTTTCACAGCCTATATATCTTAAATGTATATTAAGAGCAGAATTATGGGTTTCAGTCACTTGGGATCCTATGACTGGTCTTTAACCTGAATAGAAATGAAAGGTAGTGAGAGAAAGACACACAGACTCTTGTGAAAGCTCTGATCATGTGGGAACTGAATTTGTACCTTACTAGATACCTACATATTCATGTCTGAGGAGAATCTTGGTTGAGGAATTAATCCTGTAGTGCCTAATACAGTGTGAGCTATGACTAAAGCACTTCTGGTGGGTAGATTATGTAGAACAGCTTGTCTCTTTCTGATGTCCAACAAGACCTGAGCTCATGATACAGCTTTTCCTGAAATAATAGTATTAAGAACCTATCCTCCTCTAATCACACCACTTCTTGCACAAGCTTAATGAAAAATCCATTTCTTAATGCCTCTTTCTCTCCATCAAATTTGACTGAAATTAGTAAAGTGAAACACAAATATACAGAGGAGGAGTGTGTAAGCCTGGCTTCCTTGGGAAACTAGTAAACACCAAAACAAAAACATCCCTGTGCTCATTTCCCAAAACATGCAGCTCAAAAGGCACTTTGCTTGTGGGGGCTGGTTATGCTGCACACTTCTATGCCAAGCACATGCTGTACTAAGCCTGAATTGTAATGATAATTCCCATGGTTAAATCTGAGGTCCAAAACCTATTGCATTGTTTGTATGTATATATGTATATATATACATATATGTGTGTGTGTGTGCATTGACTGAAACTGTGTATATTGTTCTGGTCTCACAGTGCAGAAATACAGGAACATTGTTCAGACTTTTGAGGCAAAACCAAGCTTAAAGGGGAAAAGAAGGATGAAAAGCTGCAGCTTCATTAAGTGAATGTTTTAGACTGAGAAAGACCAAAGGCTGTACTTACACTCTAACATTTGACAACAATGGCCACACTAAAGTTGCAATTTCTGTGCATGAACTACTCCCAGTGAGTAAGGAAAAACATATCTTTACTAAAGATACAGTTAAACTAGATATCATTATTCCACAAAAACCATCTGTTATACTTATTTTTGCTTGTTTTACAGTAAATCCAACATCCATGAATTATCAGCCTGTATTGCATTCAGTGACATGTAACTTGTGTTAATTCATTAGATATTAAGCATCAGCAGCCTGACTTCTGGGTACACTCTTGGTCAAGAGCTGTCCAGGGAGCACAGGAGAGCCTTGGTGCTTGGCATGCCATTCCCTCTCTTTGCTGCAATTGGAGCATGATTACATGCCAAGAAAAATGAAATGTATTTACTTTCCGGCTTTACTAAATGGCCTAAACTGCCATTTGAAAGCAAATCTGCACTAAGATAAAAAAAAAGTGAATTTTAAGTAGTAAGTGATCACTCAGAGTAACACAATTTCAAAGAGAATTTATTATCCCCATTCTAGGACCAGATGATGATTTATATGATTTATTTGGCTCTTTCCTCTAATGTTCTTCATTTGACTGAAGGGAAGTCTGAATTAAAAGTTTATGGTCCTAAATATTAACTGAAAACACAGTAGCCTATGAATATTTAGGTATTCTTAAAAATAAAAACATAGTAACATATCACAATAAAGTAAGGTACATAGCTGGAACGGTAGCTGCTGTGTGTTACATATCATTTGGTCTGACCCTTTGGCAAGTGAGCCTGTAGCTGAAATTTTAAATACCTCAAACTGGTGACAAAACACCTCCAGAAGGAAATCAGGAGTAAAAAATTAGGATGACACAAGATGAAAATCAATATGAACTGCAGATATAGCTAAGTAAATTATTTAAACACAATACAGGCACATTTCTTATATGTGCAGTGTACAGTTACATAAGTGGATTTTTACTGGACTTCAGGTAGCGATAAAAATACATTCAACTCCTGGGATTTAGTTATCTCATTATATAGTAAATATGATATATAAAATATATCATATTTTATATAATATATTTTATATTATATATTCTAAACATATAACCAGCTCATACCTTCCAGAAGGTCTGCAGAAATGCAGAGTTTGGTGCTGTTTTTTGCACTCCTAGTTACATGGCAGTTGTATCCAAAAGGATAGTTTCTTACTGTATGTTATGGCAAAAAAACCAAACTTCGTAAGCAAATAAAGGAGAATTAAGTGGGAACTAAATGTAATCTTGCAAATTTTTTTTAGGAAATGCAGCTGCATTTTAGAAATATTTTTCATGTATATAAACTTTGTGTTATGAGGCTGAGACAGAAGTGTAACAAAAACCTATTTTCTTTACCTTTCTACTGTTTATTGCATTCATTTTGATGACCACACAACTCTATGTCAGACATAAGGAATTTAATAGGACACTTTCTGAATGTCTTTTTAAAATGACTGGATGAGGGTGAGGCATCTTGCCTGCATTACTGAATCACAGAATCATCAAGGTTGGAAGAAACCTTCAAGATCATCGGCCATCAGGCCAGCAACACCATGTCAGGAGTCAGCTCAAGCAGATCGAGAGCTGCCCTGCTCAGGACTTGGGGGGAGTTGGTGGAGGAGAGGCTGGACATGAGCCAGCAGTGGGCACTCACAGCCCAGAAAGCCAAACGTGTCCTGGGCTGCATCCAGAGCCCCGTGGGCAGCAGGGCAAGGCAGGGGATTCTGTCCCTCTGCGCTGAGATCCCACCTGGAACATCACACCCAGCTCTGGGGGCCCAGTACAGGAGGGACAGGGACCTGGTGGAGTGACTCCAGAGGAGGCCACCAAGAGATTAGAGAAATGGAGCACCTCTCTTTTGAGGAAAGGCTGAGAGAATTGCATTTGTTCAGTCTGGAAAAGAGAAGGCTCCAGGGTAACCCAATTGCAGCCTTCCAGTACCTTAAAGGAACTCACAGGAAAGACGAGCAAGAGTATTTATATGAACATTTAGTGCCAGAACAAGAGGAAACGAGTTCAAATTGAAAGAGAACAGGTTTATATTAACTATTATGATTTTTTTTTTTTTTTCTGTGAGGGTGGTGAGGCACTGGAACAGGTTGCCCAGGGAAGCTGTGGATGCCCCATCCGCTTTCAAGGTGGCTGGAAGTACGCGATCTTCAAGGTCCCCTTCCAAGCCAAACCGTTCAAAGATTCGTACTGTGGAGACTATAGAAATAGCAATAGAATCAAACCCACTCTGACTAAACCCGTATACTTATAATTAAAAAAAAAAAAAAAATCAGGACTGTTTATGCCTTACAGAGCAGCCAACTGCAGGCGGGTCGGCCACACTTGGGAGGGCGCCTGAGGGAGCCCGTGCCGGCAGCGCCGGGGAGCAGCGGCAGCCGAGCCCCGGGGGCACCCGGCTGGCCCGCGGCAGGGACTCTGGGGAGCGGATGGCGCGGCTGGGGCACACGGGCTGCCCCTCTGCTGTCCGTGCTCGGCCCGGCCCTCCCCGCCGCCATTTCGCGGAGCAGCGGCCCGCAGGTAACGCGGGGCGCCCGCCCGGCCGGGCCCACAGCGCGGCCCCGGTGCTCCGGTGCTTACCGCTCCTGGGCGGAGCAGCGCCCCGGGAGATGCGAGCGGCCAGCGAGTGGCCCGGGAAGTTAAAGCAGCCCTAATTAAAGATGGGTTTTTAAAGAAGCTACGGTGTCACTGGTTCGAAAGGAGCTGCATTTTTAGTGCTGTGAACTATGTTCAGGATTTCCCAGGATGTCCTTCCAGAGCTCTGCTCACACATCCTCACCACGTAACTCTGCTTGCCCATTTGTCCCCAAAGAGTAAGCTTTATGTTTCCTAGCAAAGTAAACCACCATCGTTTGTTACATTAAAGGTGCAGAATATTTGGCTATTTGCATTACTAGGTCTCCAGAACTGTTTGCAAACTGGTATTCTATTACAGACATGCAAGAGCTGAGCTATTGCTTAGGTCTTGTATGTGATATGTTAAGTCTGTAGCTGGCATTAGTTTGACTTCTATTTGTATGTGTTTTAGGTTCGAATAGCTCGCGATGGACATCACCACTGGCAAATGCAATGGAAGAGGGCAAGGTTAAAGATGTGCAGGATATTCTATGGCTGAGTGTGCAAGGCTGTTTATATGCAGCCAGGTGCGAGACTGTGCCGCTTTAAGGATTCCATGCTGGCTTCCACGGTTAGTGGACGCTTTCCTCTGAAAGTGGATGAATTGGGTAAATATATTGAAGCTCTAAATGTCATATTCTGATCATGGAGCTGTCTGGCAAACACATGCTTTTATATATATGCATGCATTTTATAGTGTATCTCTTTTCCCAGTCCGCTGAATATCAGCTGGCTTCTAATTCCAGGTAGTAAAACAATTCTGCATGCATGACTTTATATGTACAGGTAGGTCATGTGAATTCCACAGCCTATTTGTGCTTACAAACACACACATTTGTGCAGTGACATGTCCCTGTCCAAACTGTGGCTTTGGAATTACTTCTTCAGTAAGAATACAAAAATAGATGAAGTTGGCAGAGTGTTTGGGATTTATCTTGGGTCCTGTCTGTGAATCTCTATAATCTCCAGAGGTATCTCATTCCTTCTGCTCATTACATTATGAGATTTGTGTCTAATCTTTGTTTCAGAATACCTCATTACCCAGTAAAAATTGCATTTTTCACCACCATGGCTTGATATAAAAGTTTGAATAAAACTATTAATGGGTCAAATTTCACACTTGTGACTTAGAAGTCCTGTGAAAGTAGGTCCAGTTAAAAGAGATGATGGATGAAGAATAGTAATTCCTTGTTGCATACATAAAACTGTTTAAAATATCCGAAATGTTTAACATAAGGAGTTTGCAGAACACAGCAGGACTTTGCTACCATCTTTCACAGTTGCAGTGAACAGCCTGTTGTAACAGACTGTATGGTTTGGTTGGTCTTCTTGGAGTCCTTGAGCTCTTCAGACAAAGGAGAGAAAAAGAAACAAATACAGTATAACTTGAGCAATATTCAGAGAAGGTTTGACTAGATGTGTACTGGAACTGATGCTAATTTTAACTATTTAACTCTTTTAAATGGTCTAGAAGCAAAATTGAACAGATCCCTGCAACAGTGAGTAAAGATGCACCTACAGCTAGAATTAGAAATGCGTCTAGAATTAGATTTTGGCATTTTAAGCAGAGTGCAGCACAGCTGAGATTGTATGTTGCTATGGCCCTATGCAGATTAGTGATTTCACTGAAACTCCAAAGAAATGTTTACTGCACTAAGAATTTTATCTCTAAAAACAAATATTCCAGGGAAACAAAATACCATTTTAGAAGAGTAAAGACAGTATACTTACTCCTCCTCAGTAAAACCAGTACAGAGGTTTTGTACAAAAGGCTGTACTTGATGATTTGGTAAAGTATTTTAAATAACTTTATGTTTTCAGGAACATGTCTAATTTATCGAGATGGAAACCTCTTTCAATATTTTTTGGATTATCTTCATGGAGAAGTTTGGATTCCTGGAGATGAACAAGTTCCAGCTGCACTGCAGGAGGAAGCAGATTATTTTGGAATCCCTTATCCATACAGTCTGTCTGATCATTTGGCCAATGAAATGGAGACATACTCTTCAAGGTCCAATACAGAGCTTAAAAAGGTCCTGACATTTCTTAACATTTTTGATGCTGAACTCCCTAACCCGTGCCATTCATTAGCACGAAACACTGAAGCTACAGAATGTCCAAGTCAGCACTTCTTAGTGACCACACTAAATCATGAGTAAATTCAGAGTTTTAGGTTAAGAAATGCTAGAGTTGATAATGCGATCAGTATAATTAAGGACACCAGCTTTTACCATCACTGTAATACAGCAACAGTTTAAATGTGAGTGTTGTACTGCTGCAGACCTTGTGTAGTAGGAAGGACATTTATTTCCTATTTGGCTTCAAATTTTACTTGAAATTAGATTTGATTCCTTCAAGTTGTTTGGGTTGGGGTTTCTTTTTCAGTTTTACAAATTACTCCTAAAACTTGTAAGACAAAATGTTCTCTGACATTTTTTTAGAATGAGAAAGATAATTAGTGTATTGTTTAAAATCCTAAGGTTTTAGAGTATTGTAACTTAAAAGCTAATTCTAATTAACTGGTAGGAAATTAACTCCTATTACCAGCTCTGTGTTATTCCTGACAGTCATCTGTGTTCTTTTAGCCAATTATTTTTCTCTGTATTTCACATTCTCCCTTACACATTTCCTTTTGAAAAGTGTAAAACAATTCCAGGCCTTTCAGTTTCTCTGCATGTTAAGCAGTTGCCTTGCCTTTAACTTTTTCTGTTGCCTTTCTGTGAACATCTTAGTTTCACAACATTCTCTGGTAACATCACATAAGAAATAGCTGCAGACGTTATTCTAGAGAAGCTACATCCTTGATTTTCTTAGAATAGCTCACTGGTACAGTTAATAAAACTTAAATATAAAAGCTTATTCAACTAAAAATACTGCATTCTTATTAATATTCTATATGTTCTATGTTTTTTTAGGCTTTGTTGGATTTCTGTGCTTCTTACCATTTAGTTTGTACCAAGCCTACAATTTGGGTCCTGCACTATCTCAACACTTCTGGAGAAAGCTGTGAAAGTAATATTATTGGTGTGTATGCCACAAGATCTGATGGGACTGATGCAATTAATAAGGCACTAGGAATGAAAATTCATAGAAGAAGCATGTACAAAAGGTAAGGTGACTGTCAGACATGGAAGCACTCTGAAGTGAGAAGAAATACATATTATAAGTATGCCTAAATACTATCATATGTGGCATAATTCAGCATTATTGTACTATAAATCTATGGAAAGAATCTTTCCAGCTCCCAAAGCAGCTGGATAATAGAATGGCCACATTAAACAAATAAACAAGAGAAAAACTAAGCCTGAAGGTGAAGAATTTGAGAGAGTACACACAAGGTGGTTAGCATGCAGTTGTAGTAAGTACTTATTATGCCTTATTATTTTAAAAATACATCTGAAACAACAATTAAAAATTACTTTCTAATATTTACGCTAAATACATTAGTGAATAAATCCCCATATAGAAAAACCTCCAGAAATATTTGCAAAGTTGGTTGTGATTCATGCAATTTTTTTGTGCAGTTTTCTAAGACAGCTAAACACTGAGAACCAAAGATGAAAGGAAATGGTTTTAATTCTTTAAAGAAGGTGTACAGCTGTACTACACCGTTAATGTATTTACATTGCAGTAATTGGAAGTTATTGGTAGACCTGTACGTACAACTGGAAGCAGCTGGTCTTTGTCACTCTCACAGTGCAGTGTCAGAAGTGTCACTGTGCATCTTTTGATTAACATAGAGCTCTTGATACTTCATCATCTTTATAATTAGGATGCCTATCTTCCTAAATTTAGGCTGTGAACATTAATATTTATTCCAAGAGTATTTGGCAACATATCAGGTATCTGTTCTCCCACTGTGTATTCTAGAAAAACAGGTTTTACATGATTAATTCTGTAATTACTCTTCTATTAACATCTATCCTTTCATGAATATCCAATTTTAGCAACAGGCATTCACAGGAGGATTAGAACCTCTTATTTGAATGAAAACAAAATCAGAGTAACATTTTCCTTTCTGCTTTGTAAAACATTTACTGCTAAGTCCTTATAGTTGGGATTTGGTAAAAAGAATGATATATTTCACAAATGGCACATTTTGAAGGACTTAGCTAACTAATCACATAACTGTTACCTTTAAAAAAATATTCCTAGAGAAGCTGGAAATAACATCTAATACATGTGGAGTTATTACTCAGTAGCTGAGCTGAAAAAGATGATGAATGCTTTCGATGCCTGGGAAGGGAGAGGTAGCATAATAATTTATTTCAGTATTACTACTTTTTAACATAAAAAGTAAGAAAAACACTTGCCAACTAAGTATAATAAAAACCTCTGCATAAACTTTCATAACATTGTAAAATAGTAGTGGCTGTTTGAGGGGAAGAAAATGTTTTATGGGATGTTCTAGAGAGGAGACACGAGTTGACATGAATGAAGTAGCATGCTGGCTGTCAGCAATGCTCATGTCAGCAGGTTGAGAGCTGAAATTCTGCATCATAAAATACATGTATTCATGTATTTAGTCAGGTGTAAACATGCATGGCTGTGTTCTCTCAGCTCACCAGTACAATGCTGCTATGAAATGCAGGTATCAGCTACTGGAGAGTGCCCCAGGAGCTGACTGAATGTTGGACTCCGGAAGAACGCCCTCTGAGAGGCAGTTTGCATCATATGCCTTCAGTTTATAAAAGGTATGCTGATTTGCATAGGTGGCATGAAATTAATTAACAAATACAGTGCCATCTTTTTTTTTCCCCCCTCTATAATTTCCTTAAATATCTATGCATGTTGAGATTTCTCTGGTTTTTTAATTTACATTTTTATGAAACGTTGTAGAGCACTTAATTGCACAACTGAACTTGCTAGAAACAAATTACAGTTTTTTAGGCTGCTGAGATTTCTATGGCAAGGAGTAACTTGAAAAAACTAGAGAGCAGTATTAGTTAAATGGACTGCTAAACCAGAAATTTAAGTGAAAACTTTAAAAGTTTAACTGATTTCCACATCTGTGAGATGTCTTCTTTTTAAAAGGAATTTCTAGAACTTCCTCCCTGCAGTTTTATGGCGATATTTTTGATTACACCTCCATTCTCCACATATTACCTAAAAACAGCCTTTTGCTGGCACAGTCACCTGAGCCAGCCTACAGCCACTTCGCTGCTCCAGTTTTTAATGTGTCACCTAAGAGAGGCAGAAGAGATTGATGGTTCTATTCACAGAAAGGTAGCCCTGATTGTGGTGATGAAGTGTTAGGAACTGTAATTTATGCTTCTTACAGTATCATTTAAACCTATTTGTGAAAGGCTGTTGCAGATGGTCTGTTTTGTAATAATGTTATAAAAATAACAATTTACATATATAGTTCATTTTTTAAAATTGAAGTTCTTTGTTTAACAGACGATTAATTGACTGTACTGAAGTGGAAGGCTGTTTAGCATATAAAGTGCATCTCCAGCCAATTAGATTCTCAGGTCCCTCAACAAGTACCCACATAAAAGTCAAGAATTCATCTTCATTAAAGGTAGCTGTGTGCAATGCTTCACATTCTGCAGCAATTCTTAAACAACCCCATAGTGAAAGTCTGATGCTGCACAAAGAAGCTTCTGAAACCACATCCACAACATGCACATCAGTGCCCAGCCAGTCCCAGGCTCCCCATGGAAGGCAGAGAGCTGGCAATGGGACACCGAGCCAAATCCATTCCAAGCTGCAGGGAGTAAGAAGGCTGTGAACAACTGCGCAGTAAAGCTGAAAAGGACTTTGCTTTTTCTTGTGACACCATCTCAGCCACCTTCTGCATCCAGTAAAATAAGTGAACAGGACAGTATTGTGTTCTGTTGAAATTCGTACTACTTCTACAGTACTAAACAAGAAAGAACCAGCTGTATTAGCAGAAAGTATTAGGCTTAAGAATGATAAAGTGGATGGATCATGTTTGACTCAGTCTGACAGACCGGACAGCTCTACATTATATGGTTGAAGAAGAGATCATTATCTCATGTGATACTTCATTCAAGATTAGGTAGAAAATTGTGATGAAAAAGGTAATGAAAAGCACAGGAAGAAATTGTTTTAAGTGAGCATTGAAATGTGTTTTCTGCTTTATTTCTAGGTATTTTTTAGATGTTGGGAAAGGAGAAAGAAAAATGGATTAAAAAATCACTCAAGCACATGCAGCTTAACATTCCAGTAACTCCCATTTGTATTGCTGTTGCACTGTACTGCAAAGTGTACTTGACAGCATAAAAGAAAACCTCTTTAACTACAGTGAACCTCAAACTGTACCTTTAAAGGGGGGAGAGGGGAAGAATAGATAAAAGTAAGTAGCTTTTATTAGACAGAAGTTTGCCACAAGTGTACAACATACGTGTGCTGCAGAGACAGCACAAGTTGAATGCATTTACTGGCACTTCTGGTGAGGGTAAATCACCGTTTTTGTTCTTACTAGCAATGCAAGGGATCACCTGTGCTTGTACACCAAGAGACAATTCAAAAATACAGGAAGGGGGAAAGCGTGCTGTGTGAGTAACAAGGCCACTCCCTCTGGAGAGACACATTTACAGACACACTCAATACCGTGGTGTGATCTGCCACTGGGGCGAGGCTGGTGCAGCTGTGGCATTTTATGTCACACTGCTGGGGTCTGAGTTACACCTGGCCTTCTGTGTCCTTCTGCAGGTCCTTTCTGATCAGGAGGGCACAGCCTTATGTGCAGCAAAGCACAGGCATTGAGGTCAAAGTGCCACGGTTTAAAGAAAATGTCTCCTTCCTTCCCCCCGTGCAGGCTGCAGGAGACATTCTTGTAGGAAGGCAAATGTTGAGTAATGATACTGAAACAAAGAGCTGCTGTATGTTTCTATCAGCAGAGGAAAGGCAAGTTGGGATCCTTGATTTTCAAGAGCCCTTTTACTTGTTTAAATCAGTGAACAAAACCTGGCTTTGTTTTGTACCCTTGCTTAGAGTTGGGTGCTGGTTTTTTTTTGCTGTTTTTACGACTACTTTTGCTTCTCCAGCACAGTAAATACAGCTGTCTTTGAACACTGAGAACATTGCCAAAAAGCAAGTTCTTAAAATTCCTGAGACTATTAAAATTACAGAAGGGTTCTTTAAATGTTTTATTTGCTAGATCTTTTAAAGCCATCACATTTTCAGGTTTTTCTCCCAACCATAAGGACTTGAAACATAATTTGCACAAGTAAAAAGCCCCAAATATTCATGTACTAACATGTTTTTAATGAGACATTTTGCCATGAACAGTAGTCACTAGAAAGGTGTAGAGCACTATAATTTTCTGCTATTGGTGTGTATATGGATATATATATACACCTTAAAATCTTTTTACAAGGCTGTCTAAAGCTGATTTCTTTCAACTTTTGAATTTAGAAAGCTTCTGTAAACATGGAATCAGAGAATATAATTTAGGTGAGAAAAGACATACAAGAAAAAGCTTTGAGAATATTCCTACAGGACTTCATGAGTTTGTACTACCTCAGTGTTTAGTTAATTATTTTGGTAGCACAGTATTGAGTAACATTGGTGTAATTTGCTTTACAGCACCATTAATGAGTATTCTCTTTGTTGTGTACATACTAGGTTGTGATTAAAAGAGTAAAAAACAACCTCCTTGAATTTCAGTAGATGAAACGAGAAAGTGGCTGTGGTGAAGAAGGTAAAGAAAGAAGGACTTGATTTTATTTATTTATTTTCAATTGGATGGGGTGCAAACATGGCCTTTTAACTAAGTAGGCACTTCCAGCATGTTTTTTTACCATAGAATCTTGTTCACTTTTGATTAACTGCTAAGAGTGATACTCAACCATTTTATGATAGATGGATAGCATTAGCCTTCTTGGTGACTGGAACTAGATGCACTGTCAAGTGGTGTGATAATGGTGTACTTTGAATTTTTGTAAAATTATAAATCATTATAGCTTAGATCATGTTAAAAAAATGTTCAACAAGTTATTCCAATGCCAGAATCATTCAGTTTTCTTTAAAGGAGACATTTTCAAGCACATTAAGTGTTGGAGTTTTTTATCTTTTTCTTTCCCCAAACATGGTTACCTAATGTAAGTTTTCCAAAGAGCTTGACTGCATTAAATTACCTTCATTTTTTATTTTTCCAGCTGTGTATGTGGATCTTTATTTTGCTGGGTTCTGCCCTTACTCTGAATTTAATCTTACATGAACGATAAATAGATTCAACCTGCTTTAAAAATACTGCCCCTTTAAGATGTGTTTCCACTTCTGGAAGAGCACAAAGTGCAGTGGGAATTCCATGTTTGTGTTTGAGTGAGGCCAAACAGCTGTATTTGCTTTGCTAATTGAGGGAACTTCATAAAAGAGGACTGGCCTGGAAGGGAAGCCTTGCTCTGCCATAAATTCCTTCACTGCTCCTCAACAAGTCCCTTAAAAGGATAATTGCAGGTAGTTGTCTCTGTAATGAGAAGATAAAAATGGAGGTCTGTTGAAGATGGGCCCAAGAGCTTTTGTCTACTTGTAACTACCATGAACAGTAAAACACTCCTAGAAATTGGCAGATATAATTCCAAGCATACAGACACACATGAAAGGAAAGATGAAGATTCTGACACAGTTTCAGAGCACAGCCAAATAACGTGGTTGAAATGTGCCTTGGAATAACCTTCCCAAACCAGTAGAGATACTAGATGAAACTTGGTGTGCTAAAACTGCAGCATTGCCACAAGCAGCCCTCACCTCCACCTAATCAAACCCATGCACAGCTCTTTAACAGAAAAGATGTCTTTACATCATCAGAGAAAAGAGAAATGCCATTCTCTCACCTGTTAGTCCTGGATGTGTCACATACTGAGCCTCCAGTACATCAAAGCTTGGCTGGTACTGGAGAGAACAAGGTGGTCCTGTTGTGCTGAGTTATGACTTATGTTACAGATTTTGTTTATATACCTGCAGAAGGTCGCTTGTGAGAAACTGACTTAAGGAATAAAGTAACTTCCAATAATGCAATAATCAAGTGTAGAAGCTATAAGGAAGGAATAAACGTTATTACAGGTAAGTTAGATTTTCTTTTTTTTAGGAAGGATTACAAGAAAAGACACATTTCACAACTTACATATGGATAATATAAGAAGTTCCTGTGCAATAGCTGCATGGAATTTGTAATTAAATCTCTTAGAGTGAGGTTGCAGTGAAACTGTAAGGCAGCAGATAAATTCTGAAAAGCTACCTATCTGATGGTATGCACAACAGAACAGAGATTCTGGAATTTCAGTTCCATCTACTCCAAAACATTCAGCTTAGAAGTGTGATAAGTAATTAACTAGGATAATATCAGTGCTTAGAAAGCCAATATCTACCTACATGTTTATTCTTCTTTCACCACTCTTCCAGATGATGATGAGTAACTTGTCTTTTAAAATCAGGTTTTACCAATATTCACATGTGGGACACTGTATATGTATATAAAGAAAAATAAAACTGAGGGAATGCACTTCGCTCTTCCCTTGGAGATGATTTTTCAAGGGGCCCAGAGGGGAGTAATCCAGTCAGTACTAAGGAACAGAGAACAGAAACTAGGCAGAGGAAACTGGTAAAAAGCAATAGTAAACAATCACCTAGGTGTAAACTTTTAAAGCTACCCAAGTGTCCTCCTGCTCTTACTGACCTCAACGGGAGGTCAGCCTTACTGACCTTTACACCTTTCTGATTCTGACACTTAGGCCAACAGGTCACCTGACGCCAGCTCTGGATTCTGACACCTTACAATGTTAAACAGTAACTTACTGTAAAATGTGCTCAGCATGGAGGTGGCTCTCATGGCAAGGCTGTTTTGTGTGCCGTGGCATTAGAAACAAGCTAGAAGCAAAAGCCTAGTCCAGTCCAAACTCGGCTGAAAGCCTCCCACTGATACCAGTTCCACTACGCAAATACAATTTGAGTAAGAGCACAAGGTTAGGCACTGCAAAGCAGCAAACACCAGGGTATTTTAGAAAGAAGATTTTAATTATTTGGAAGAAACAGGTTTTCTGAAATACAGACTCAGAACATAAAGACTAAGTAATTTATTAGTCATAGCTCTTGTTATGGACAGATGGTTCCTACAGCAAAAATATAGAAAAATAATTTGAATTCAAGTCTAGAAGACCTGGAACTTTTCATATGCAAAAAATAAATCCAACTAGTCATAGAAAAGTGGCTGATAAGGATGGAGAACAGGGCTGTGCATCTGAATAGCCATTACTATATACATTCCAAACTTAAATGAGCATATTTCCTCAGCCTCATAAAAATAGTTTGTCCATGAAAAATACCAATATGTAATACATTTAATACAATTTATACTTGAATTTAAAGATCTCAGATTATGGAATAATAAGCTAAAATCAAATGAACTGCTTTTTCAACTCTTCTTGTATAGAACAATACTCTCTGTGTATACAGTGTGCATGCATGTACGTGTATACACGCACAGAAATAAAGAGGTGTATAGAGATTTGCTGAAAAATTCTACAAGATTATTTGATTTCATCGCAGACCACAGCATACAGACTTCCTGGGACCCTTCTAACACAGGCTGTTCTATGAAATAATAATGTTGACTGGTATAACCACATATCTACAACAGGTTTTTGCTATTATGAATTTAATTATCAATTTATCTTTCCAAACTAGATTTCATTTTTCTAAGAAGTAAGTGCTGCTTTGGTAAGATTCCATACAGTCATAACAAAATAAATGTGAACATATTGGGGAAAGCCTTGAAAGTATGATTTAATTTTGATAATTAGTAAGTAATAAAGATACCAACAAGTTTTAAGCAGCAAAAGATTTAAAAGACTATGTTCTGACTTATTTTCTTCACCAACAAGCTTTTTGAGCAACAAACTAAAATGAAGAGATTGAATTTCTCTGCCTGCTATTACTGTGACATTTTAAGCCACCAAAGTCACAGCTGGCACTGAAAGAACAGTGGCATCAGCAGAGACCTCCATCCTTGCAGGACATAAATTGCATTGTGACACCCTGCCAACACTGCCTTGGAAAGGCCTGTGCTCTGCGGTGTCTGGTGTGTGATGCTTCCGTCGGGACTTCTCCAAATGCGTTGGATTCTCTGTGCTCTTTGCAGTTGCAGACTGCTCTTGATTTTTCATAGCTCCTTTATTTTTAGATCGAAAGCTGTTATGCTGCTGTCTTCTGTGTTCAGGCCTGGAACCACTCTTGGTATTTTGATCTGCCTCATTACTGGCACCTTGTGACTTATGAGATCCATTGAGCCGCATGTTTTGGTGCTGTGGGTTGAATCTTCGTCTCTGGCTAGAAGGCCCATTCTACCCAGAAAGAAATTGGATAACTGTTAGGTTGTCTGAATCCTTCCAACTGGCCAAGAAACACAGCAGTCAAATTAACAGTGTTATTGTTAGGAGGGAATAGGAGAGGGAAAACACTGAAGTTTTGATTGTTACCAGGGTCTCTTTACAATAACTATAACCGGAACTATGAGTACCATACTACATCACAGTAGCCTGGAGATACAGATGGCAGGTTCATCACTGATGCCAAATTAAAATCTGCCATGATTCAAGAGAATACAGAAAAGGAGATGAAATTCTAGACATCTCAATAGCAGTTCTTGAGGAAAAGGATCTGCAGGTCCTGGTCAAGAGAAGTTAAACATGAGTCAGCAGTGCCCTGGCAGCCAGGAGGGCCAAGTGTATCCCGGGGGGCATTGGGCACAGCCGGGCAAGGGAGGGGATTGTCCCGCTCTGCTCTGCACTGGGGTGGCCTCACCTCGAGTGCTGGGGGCAGTTTTGGGTACCATGATATAGGAAAGACATGAAACTATTAGAGTGTCCAAAGGAGGGTCATGGAGGAGGTGAAGAGCCTTGAGGAGAAGCTGTATGAGGAATGGCTGAGGTCACTTGGTCTGTTCAGCCTGGAAGAGACCTCACTGATCTCTTCTTTCTGGTGACCAGTGACAGAACCAGAGGGTATGTCCTGAAGTTGAGTCAGGGAAGGTTTAGGTTGGGTATCAGGGAGAAGTTCTTTACCCAGAGGGTGGCTGGGCACTGGAACAGGCTCCCCAGGGAAGTGTTCACAGCATCTACCTTGACAGAGCTCAAGAAGTGTTTGGACAATGCTCTCAGACACATGGTGGGATTCTTGGGGTGTCTTGTGCAGGGCCAGGAGTGGGACTCAGGATACTCTGATTCTCTGGGCAGCTAAGAAGTACTGAAGAACTTAATACTGACTTTTTCCAAAATCATGACTATTGCTTTCCTAGTAAAGTGTTGTACAAGTACTACAGCATGACTGCAGGAAAAACAGACAGTCACATGTAAATTGTAGCCAAGTGAAGAATCCTCATTGTGGAAGACATGTCCATTGTGATATTTTGCTCAGAGGATGTTTTGATTCTTAGTGGGAAGTGGCTGAATTACTTTTATTTGCATGCCTGACAGGACAGGCAATTCCATATATGCACTGACATTATGCACCATCTTACATTTCCCTCCAGGCATCTACTTGAGCCTAAAATCCCTACTGGTACAATATCCAGGCCAACTTTAGTGGCAGCTTTACCTAAGAACAATAGTACAGGGACATTCTAAGGTGCCATTACAACAAAATATATTCATATACGTATCATATATATGAAAAATAATGCTACTAATATAGCACAATACTGTAATAGCTTCTACTGTAATAGCAAATAATATGCTTTGGAACCTGACAAGATTGAAAGTGTATCTAATAATTGTGCTTCAACAACACATAAACTGACCATTTGTCAAGGACTAAATGTTTCTCCTCCATAGCAGTTAGCTATAATGGAGGGGTTTTCTTTTTCACTCTATTACTGTCACTAGACACTTCTAAACAGACAGCTGTCTTTACTCATATGATATTTCTACTTTGTATGCTCACACTGACTTGAAAATGAAGCTGGAAAATATACACTTACTATCTTCAACAATTATTAATTAAATATAGACCACAAACCAGTATGTAATTTTGTATTAACAACTTTCAATGCTACATATTTTTCTGAAAGTTTTGAAGTAATTTAGTTTAGTTCATGACTGATTTGACATCTTACCTGCTTATTTGTCTGGACTCCTTGAGAAGAAGATTCTGTAGGATTGGAAGAGGGATAACTTTGTACTTTACTGCTGGCTGTTTTATTATCAGAGTTCTTGGCATTACTAGAGGACTTTCGGTTGTGCGTATTTTGCTTGCCAGTTGTTGCATGAGAGGTCACTGAAGACAGCAGTAAACTACATGGTGTTCTTGAGGAATAGTTGTTCTTTGGGTGAGAAACTGTAAAAAAAAGGGATCGTGTGTTATCAGTTAAACAATCAACATCTAAACAGAAGGCTGTATTCTTACCCTGCTTACAGGTAATTTTGAAAGCATTGTTTCAGTCTCACTTTAAATAATGGAGTAAACTAACTATTGAAGTAACTTGGTTGGAGTCAGGCCATAGTGTTCTACACCTGTAAGTCTGCCTCACTGCAAAGCACTTCTGGAGATAAAAGAGCCAATGTGGTGGCACTGCAGTAAAATTGGAAGGAGGCCAAGGCTTTTGGCATCCACGGCCAGGCTTTTGGCATCCAAGAGAACTTTACTTATTCCTCGCTAAAGGAAATAGGTGAAAAAGGTTCTTCTGTATCATGGGTATCTATAAAAACTGGAACTGAATGCAATGCACTAATCCACTTTATGCAGACCATAGCAGTCTGCACCATCAGGAACCACTACTGCCCATCTCAGCATATTCCTACTCAACTTCTCAGTATTTTGAGGTCACCTAATATACTAAACTCTGTCATGTTTGGATGAAATGCACCCAAAAAAACCCTGGATTCCTCTCTGCATTTCTTCAAGCTGCCTTTGCGAAATGGCCTCCAAGGTGTCTTGAAGAGGATTCTGAGGCTAATGAAGTTCTTGATCTCAATTTGGTGTCCTGATTTTTCTGATTATGGAACTTTTCTGTTTCCTTCTGGTACAGATTACAAATTTGAGGCTCACTCCAGAGAGACACCTGTTGTTTTTATCTAAGAGGTACTTCTATTTTTTCACTTCTAGTACAGAGAAAGAAGATGAGGAATAATTTTAGTAACTAAGCATTATCTGTTAGGTTTTCTGAGGATCTTATTCACTTACACCAACATCAGCTACTTCTCCCACTAGATGTCCTCTTCAGAAAAACAATGCAATGATCTGCACAAATGAACTGAATTTTCTCTCCTGAGTTCAGTGAGGCCAACCATCCCTGAATTCTATTAATTCTCTCTCATGTAAAACAGACTGCAGCACATAGAAGCCCATATAAAAACCCAGATGCTAGTCATAAAAATGTATTTTTAACAAAAAAGATACAAGGAAAGGATACTGGGTGTTCTGATATATGTCAATCCCATTATTTTTGTTTCTTCCTGTCCTTTGTTTTGAGTATGTGCTATGATGTCCTCATGCTAGAACATTCCTTCCTTTGCACAACCTCCATGGGTTTCGTTATTGCTTCTGTTAAAGGCCTTAAGAGTGGCTATTCTTAGCTATAGGCCTTGTATAATCTCTTGTTTGAGCGGACTTTGCAGGTCCTAGCAGGGTATGGGCCTCACTGAGAGATGATGCTAAGAGAAACATCTTTTGCACTGAAAAGCTCTTGTCAAAAGACACCAATCATCACAAGTTGCTCATCTAAGGTTACTGAGGGCAGGTATGAGCAAAGTTCTTCAGATGCTCAGTGCACTGTCCGTCATTTCTAGGATGACACTGCTCCCCTGCTAATAGCTGCTCTTTTGACTTCACTGACCTGATTCAAACAGGCCTGCATCAAACTATGTTATGTAATGCTTTACTGAAGTGAGGTATAAATAATTAACTTGCAGAATTAACTGCAGCTGGAAGTTATTTAGGAAAGTAGTTCAATGAGTTTTAAAAAATAGTCTATGGTTGTATCAATAGCAGCTGTGGTATTATTAGTCAAGATAATCTTTATGGAATTTTCAAACTCTTATGCTTCAGGGTATTAGACAGAGTCTGTGAGGTGACTGTAAACAATTAGATGCATTACTGGGAAGTTTATGTCTTCCTCTGAAACATCCTGGGTTGGTTTCATTGAGAGACAGGATATGGGGTTAGATGGAACTTCAAAGTGTTCTGTAAAAGCAATTCTTATGGTCTAATGAGTTAAACTACTTATGCCTCCAAGCAGTCAGTTCTTTAGCTGTGCAGTCAGAAGCTTGTATTGGCAGACTGTGCAGTACTTTCTCCACTTTCTACTTTTAGGAACTACTTAAAAACATTTATTATTTTCCTTCTACCAAGATGAATACTTGTTCAGTATTGTTTCACCAGTTTTCTCCTGAATGGAATACCATAGGACAGGGTAAACATACTGGGCAAAGCCTTATATCATTTACTTTGTTTTAGGGGAAAAACAAGCATGACAGAGACAAGTAATAGACTCCTATTTTGCAACAGGGACATGATACTTGAAGCAAAAAATGTGAACCTGAATTTCCAAGCAGAAGGGCAGATGATTTAGAAACAGAAGCTTGGAGAAAAAGAGGCTGAGGGGAGACCTTACTGCTCTATACAAGTACCTAAAAGGAGGTTGTAGCAAGGTGGGATCACTCTTTTCCAACCTTAGTGATTTCTATGATTTGGGACTCTAGATGGCTCCTGAAAAACTTAGTGAATACTATTATAAAGCTGGGGAGTTACTCCTTAACAGGAGAAATATGAATTGGTCTCATGACATTATGCTCACACACAGAAGCTTCCAATTTACTATTTATTTATAAATTACTGAATTTGTGTATTCCCTAGAGTTGGGATCCCGTTTAGATTGAAAACTCCAACTTATCTGAGTAATACCTGGAAATATCTGACAAAGATGGTACTGTGCACCTGCAGATGGAGTGTGCAGCCCAGGCACAGTGAGTCTAACATGTTGCAAACTGTAAAGTTGACTTGTGTGTGTTCAGCAGTCCTGCTGCATCCAGAGACTCCACTCATATTGGGCTTGCTGCACGCTCACACACTGGCAGTACATGTGCTGTCAAGCTCTGCTGAACAGGTATGTTCTGAGAAACTCAGTGAGAGGGATCCTCAGCACTTACTTTCTCCACAGAGCTGAATCTGGGTCTTCAGCTGCTCTGTATCACAGGAAAATCGGGCGGACCTGCCCAGCTCTTCGTCATATTTCCGTTCACTCACAAAGTGCTGCAAAAATAGACTTGTTATCAGTGATTTACATTCTGAGCAAAAGACTGTATGGATGGCAAAAGAACCAATCAATTCTTAAGTTCACTTTAAGGCTCAACAAATTCTTGACCCTGCCCTGTTCACAAGATCTCTGTGCAGAACCAAGTATTTTCCCACCCTCACCAAATTACATCTCACAGCACAGTGATGAGTGGATCACTCCCACACTTGGGAATTGGGTCATTTCAGCAGAGAATGTATGTCTGATCACTGAACCTGAAGCTATCAGGTTCACTTGCTGAGTTTAAATGATACACAAACAGCAAAACTCTCCACTCTAACAGTTAGGAGGGGAGAGCTTACACTTCTCTGATAGCATCTGTACACTGCTCAGAGGTGCTACAGTGCTTTAAGAAGCTACACTTTCCCTATGAAAAGCTATTTACCTCAGCCCATGGCAGGAATGAACAGCCTGGGCATGTTAATGTGAGAACTCTTCCTTGGCATTTCTGCAAATACCCAAGCAGAAGTGAATGCCTGACCTTAATTTCAGCCCTGAGTTCAGAGAGTTGTGCTTCAGCCATCTGACTGGCTTGGTCTGCCAGTCTTTTCAGCTCCTCTGCTTTCTTCTGCCGAGCAGTCAGGATTTCCACTGCCAAATACCAATAGTCAGTCATTAATGCTAGGAAGGTAAATTGCTCTGAAATTTATTAGTCTTTGGGCATTAACATGGTACATCCCATGTGAGACAAACACATGGACCACTGACTTCAACTGGACTTTCAATATGATACTTTAAGTTGAACAGCATATTTCACTGAACTGCCTGATTTTGAAAAAGATTGGAAAATGGGATAGCTGTCAGAAAATCAAAGTTAAACTAATCCTTCAACATTCAGATGAACAGGGGCAAAGACATGTTGTTCTGAGTTTTCTAGTGCTTTATTCTGAAGCACAAAAACAGAGAGCCTTCCAGAGACATGGAAAGAAGCATTACATTGAGTCACCAGCCTGTTTCTGAAGATATGCTGTATTTGATTTACACAGGGGAATTTCACTTCCTCTGAAAAAAACCTCTTCATATACAGTTTATGTTAAAGTCACTGGCATCACAATTTTGCTTTCACATATGGAATATACACATTTGGCATTTCAACAGCAAAGCAGCATTGAAGGCAAACAGTCTTTATGAAAAAAATACTAAATATTCATTACTGCCTGTCTTGTATATTCTGTGTAAGGAAGGGGTAAGTAGTTATATTCTTATTGGGGAAGATTAATAATAAAACACAAAGCAACGGTCTACTTGTACACAAGATAATATGACATTACAACTTTGGTAGAAATATATGCAAACTATTACCTAATGGTGACTCAGACTAAAAGCAACAACTGATTAACTGGCGAATGGGACCAGTTATGGCAGAGAGACTGGGCAGAATGGGACTACTTATGGCAGAGAGGAAACAACATCTCAATGTAAAATAGTAACAATCACAATCTTGACCTTGTCTTGAACTTACACATACAGTCAGGGGGAGTGGTACTTAATGCAAATTATCCTAAAGACACAGATTCCATTACAGCAGTAGAGATTTTGGTTTCTTTGCCTTTTTTTGGCCACAAATTTCCACAGCACACTTGACAAGTCATGTAACCAGCCTATACTTTTTAATGCTATTTTTAAAGGTGAGAATTAATGATATTTCACAGACAGTCTGTTTCTCAACCCATTATCATTTATTTAATCGGATTAACATCTTCTTTTGAAGGTATTGTAGAGTCAATAAATAGTTTGGGCTGGAAGCAACCTTTAAAGGTTGTTTAAAGATAGTCCAACCCCCTGCAATCAGCAGGGACATCTTCAATAGATAGGGTTGCTCAGAGCCTGACTTTGAATGCTTCCAGGGATGAGGATCTCCCCTCCTCTGGGAAACCTGTTCCAACGTTTCACTGGCCCAGCAGGCACAGGGAGACACAGCTGCACCTGAACAGCTGTGTGGGAGCAAACTGTGCAACTATAGAGGAGTGTGTGTCACACACGGCAGGGAAAGCCAAGGGTGGCTACAGTTCCTTTAGCTCTGCTGGTAAAGCTGTGCCTACATTATTACTTATGCTAAGAACAGCTGCTATCTTCCCAGCTGATCTTTTCTGTTTCACTTTTTGTTGAATATGGTCTATGAGAGTGAGAAAATTTTATCACATTAAATGCACAGTTTATCAGGTGCTTACCTTGTCCAATAGTTCTGTTTTACTGCTTTTTCTAGCTAATGCTAACATTGTTCCTCCCCAAGATCAATATCCTCTTTGCTAAAGTGACTACCCAGACGATATCATCTCATCCCAGACTGACATTTATTTCCATGAGAAGCCAGCCAAATATCCATGTTTTTTAAAAAAAACCCTGAAATTATCATATTTGGAATTTTTCCTGGTGTTGACAGTAAGAGTAAGATCACCCACCGTATAACAGTCTTGAGTGCAGTAAAGAGATATGAAAACAAATAATATTCTAAATCTTGGTTAGCATGTTATAGTCCTGTAACAACTTTCTGCCTAAGTTTCTGAAGGCACTTCACAGCCTACAGCAGCCTTGAGAGACAGCAGAAACCACACCATGGTACTGGGCCATCCACTGTCATGTGTGGAGCTGGCAGGAAAATGGAAACAGAATATGCCATGTGCAAATGCAACACTTTGCTTGCTGGTAGGTAGGAATTAGGTTTACTTTCTACAAAAATTCCTATAACTGGCCAAGATTAATGAAGGGGACCTATAATACCATCAACCCTGGACAGTGGATTTCCAAAATGTGGTTTTGTTTGTGCAGTTAGGGCTTAAAATTGTGTCTGCTGATCAGTGGGAATTCTACCATTGGTTTTCCTGGGAATGAGTGCATGCTCTGTAGCTGATTATGGCTACCTGGTATCTGCAGGTAACCAAAAACTGCTGATACATATCCCTCCACAAGTCCTTCTCAGAATAACACAAAGCTTCAAATTCACATCTCTTTCATGTTATTCCTAGAAAATTAGCAAATAAAATTCAAACCATAAACTTTGCTGTCATAACTTTGTACCTTCTAGTTTCTACAAATATACAACTGCAAGAGACTTGGACAGCAACAGAGAATTTAGAGCATTTTTTTCAACAAAAATTCAATTGTTATACTTTTGTAAACTAATTGAGTTCTAAATGCAGATGAAGCATTCAAGAATGTTAAATGTTATTTGTGACCCCACTTGGAAGGACCTTAAATTCAAAAATTAGTCAAAGGACTGTATGCATTCATATCAAGGACATTTTCATCTGCCAGGAAAAGTATCATTTTAACAACACTTTGGCTACTCTTCAATTTCTTGCTTAGCACTCCCTACTGAAACATGTCCCCTTGTATTTCCTGGGGGTTAAATGCAAACACTGTATCTTGGATGGAGTGTAAGACATATTGTGGTATCCTAACACAAGACTCATCTTGCTTCCCTTCCCTCCCCTGCCAGAATATATATACCTGAAAATGCAAAAACCAGAGACAACATGAAAGCCTGGAAACAGATCGACTCCCACAGATTCTTAAGAAAACAGACTACAGTAAAGATCTGTTTTTTGATTTTTTAAAATGTTCGAATTCATGAGCTTGATCACTATTCCTTAAGGCTATGAAAGGCAACACAATAACCTACTCTCCTACTCCTAATTCTAGAATTCTAACTTATGTAAGTAATATAAGCTAGCAAAAAGTGATTGACAAATGGAAACAAAGTAATTGAATAACCATAGAAATGAGAAAAAAAAAAACAGGGGTCAAAAAGCTCTGATAGGTAAGCAAAAGGAGTAAGTAATTTAAATCTAACTCCATATCACCTTTTGGTTTATCTTAATTTCACAATACAGAAATTTTGATGCACAGTCCTCATAGAAACCACCCTGGCACATCAAAGCCTTATCTGACTACACATACAGAGAGAAAGACGATGGAATGCTGCTAACCAAATTTATGGATTGTGTTATTTTTCTGCCAAACAAAACAACTGTTTCAACAGTATTCCAAAATTTCCCTGTGTATTTTTTTTACTTACTGGCTTCTTCTTTAACTTTATCAATTTCTGCCATTAATGACACTTCTTTGTCTACGATGCTAAAAAAGAAAAAATAGAAAGAAAAAATTTATTATTTAATTCATGCTAGAACTCCATCAAAATCAAAAGCTATAACTACACCGACTTCAGACATTAAAAAAGGGCAGTTTTGAAATGACTAAGACTTAAAAATTGAAGCTGAAGAAATACCTAGGCAAGCCCGCTACAGAAAATTAGTGATAATGAGTGTGTGCTGCTTTACACAAACATCTCACTGGCCTTCCCACATACCTGCAGAGATGTGTAAATCAGTCTCATTCAGCACAGCAATCCTCAAATGACTAAACAGTCTGTTTCCTAATTAAGCCAGATACTATTGCTGCTACCCAGATTAATACAGCTTAGGTCTCGGCACAAAACTAAGAATGAAACAAAATTAAAGACGTGTGGAATGAGTTCCTTTTCTTCCTTAGAGATATTTTTGCAAAATATGTCAGGGTAAATAAGAAAATGGTTTGTGATGTAAATAAGCATTAAAGTATCTCCATAACAGAAGTCAGCTCCCTTACCCCCTGTTCCCTCCAGGACTGGGAAGGAGTTTTTCCCATTTTACCTGGCCTTCCTAAAGGAATTGTGTGCCTCTCCTTTTACAAATGCCTGGTGCACAATCCCTGACAGTGCTTATAAGCTGTCAGAGTGCAACTGATCAGGTGGGCCTGCTGAGAGCAGACAGGGCATGTGGTAAGTTGGTCCCATTATGAACACAGTGACATTGTCCAGTGGAGTCACGTCTCTGCAGAATGCTCTCCAGGGGACAGTGCTCTGGTGTGCCATTCTGTTTTTGCCTCACTAGATTATTTTTGAAGTTAAGTTCACATTTAACAAATACCACCGATGTTAATGTTTGCGTTTGCGTATGTAAGTAAATTTAAGCAGTTGAGGGGGAAATCACAAAAAGTAGGTCAAACACCAGGAGTATATCTAGGTACACACTCAAGGGAAGAGTGGAGCTCTCAACCCTGTTAGTACAATCAGCCTTAAACATTAGCTTTTGGATCCAGTGAAGACACTGAGCTACATATGAACAGGCTTCTACTGAAAGAAGACATAGAAAACTTAAAACCAAAACAATTGTCTAGAAGACCCTTAGCAAGAAAGGGAAGACCCTGCAGAATTCAGTGGGCAGTAAAGAGAGACAGAAAACTTAAAGAGAGAAGTATTGACAGGTCCTTAACTAAAAGAGGGAAAGATTGGTGAGCAGGCAGTGTGGGGAACACATGGCAAACACAGCTAACAACCAAACATTCACCAGCTACAACATGTTCAAGTGCCATTCATCCTTCCTTGAAATCTGCCAACCAACCTCACACAGGAGGTTTGCAACAGAAGCTCTGCAGTCGTCTGTCCTTGAGTTTTCCCAGTCGACCATGCCCCCTGAAGAGGAGGAAACCTTTACACTGCCTCCCAGTAGCCAACAAGACAGACAGAAGCAGGTTGGCTATGGCAAAGGTCGAAGCAAAACAACATAACTGCAGTGTAACACATTTTTTTGTTTCATACACAGAAACAACACTAAAATTCTTGTTTTAAGCTGCCAGATCAATTTAGTGTGACCTACACAGAAGAGGAAATAAAACAGCAGGGTTTTTTTTACGGTAGAGCAAATCAGTTAAGAGGTAGTGACAATGGAAAGACACGCTTGTTCCAGTTGTCACTCAATATTCTCCAGGCATAAGCATTAAGCTTGAACACCAAATAAGCAGGTGATGATTCCAGCTTGCTAATCTAAATACTCATAGCTTCTCAGAATTAATCTGTTTTCAATTTGCTTTTGCAACTACACAGTTTAATAAACTTCCTTGACTTTCACAACAGATGGCTGAAACTAGTCTTGTAAGTTCTTACCTATTTCTATCTTCCACAAAAAGAATCTGCTTATCTTTTACTACTTTCTCTTAAATTAAAAAAAACCTGCAGATTTCTGCTTGTTCTGTCTCTGTTATCAAAGTGTCTCCTTAGTGCACTACACAGGTTATATAAACATAAACTTTTGTCTGGAAAACATATTCAAGAAACAAGGTCACATAAGCAGAACTCATCAGAAGAGTGTTTCAGCGCAGCTCATTCCAGGATTGTCCTTTCTGCACTCTAACAACAGATCCTTAGTAAACTGGTGGCCTCTAACATTTTATTTTGATGCCAAATAAAACCACTTTTAATACCAAAATGAAAACAAGGCCATAGCAGTCCTATATTTATAATATTTTATAGTCAAATCTTATCTGTTACTAGACAGTTTTCCACTCCTAATGTTTCACTTTGGTCTCTGACAAACGTTTCAGGAAAGTGTTTGTATGTCATAGCATTAGAGGACAGGACTGATGAATTTAAAGAACAACCACCTGAGTACTTCCTTTCTAGCTATAAACTAACATTAGAAAAATTAAAAGATCATACAAGAGAGGAATGGTTTGGTGCCTTTGTCCATGTAAGAAACTAAGTTTCTTTAAGAGACAGACCTTGAAAAGGTTTTCTTTCCCTGAAGACAATGCAGCTGTACTAATTTACATCAGCAGAGCACATGCACTCTCTTTCTCTTGGCTAAAGGAAAGGAACATACTAATGCTCATCTGGAAGCGTACAACCACATTTCTCAGCTTGGAAACCATAAACTGCCATATGTCATATATGGGGAAAGTTAATGTTTCTTTAGAAATGTCCTAGGCCAACCAGCACCAGCAAATGCAAAACAGAGCAATACTGCCTCCCTCCAACAAGAATTTATCAAAGTTATAAACAAATGAAAACAACAGACAGAAAACTGGAAAAAAACCCTGGCCCGGAAAAAAAAAAAAAAGACAAATGACAAATACAAAGAGAAATCTTAATGCTAACATATAGAAGGAGAAAGGACAAGCACAGTGTGGAAAAACCAATGGATCAAATCTTGTGTCTCATTCCTGCTAGTATCCCACTTTTCATATGAAGGTCTGACAGTCACTCACTCACTGAACAGCTCCTTAACTTAGGAGTTCAACCATTTTTAATGTATTTTCTGGAAAAACGCCCTACTCAGCCTTAGTATAGTGATTGTGATTAGACCACAGCAAATGCGTTATTGACAACTGCTCGAAACTCAGTGCAACAATACCTCCCAGGAAAGCATTTTCTTTCAATGCTTCTTAGTGTCATTTAGCACTAAAATCTTGTATCAAGCTGGTACACTCCAGTGCACAGCCTGCAAACATTGGTGTGCTGTGGAGAACTGGATACTGAGGGCTACAGGAACTTTCTGCACAATCAGGTATGATAAGATTTGAGCTCTAGCAGAGCAAGGAACAGAATGCATTTCAGATCTAAAGACACCTGAGGGAAAATACTCTGCTAATTCCTTCCTCTCTAGTTATGTTGTTTCTCTTGGGTTTTCTATAGCTGTTTGGAACTGGGTTTAAAATCATGAACATACTACTTTAGCTGATGTTCTGAAGAGTTCATAATCCTGTCATTTTTTTCTGATTATTCTGAGCACTAAAAATCTGAAAGGCAAGGCTGAAGCCATGCCTTCTCCTTACCTTGAATATCAATGTCAACACCTGAACATACTTCCATATACTATTTGAGATTCTGGTGACAAACACACAATTCAGAACCACTTCTCTTTTTGAATGTACCTGAATCCATGCCCTAATCACCATAAGTTACCCTGCTGTAGTAGAGCAAACTCTGGGACTCTTTTCCTCCTTTCACTGACCAGACTCAAGAGAGATCTGAATCAAGTGAGCCTTATCTCTATGACTGATGATATAGAAAAAAACCAGAGTGAACATTACTGTCTCTTTCTTTTCTGTCTCCCAAAAGGACTGATTCTTCCTTTTCTTACCCTCATGTTTTCGGGATCAGGACCTGGGTACCAAACGTAAGCTATCAGCACCATATCACTGTTCACCACAGGTGAGTGTCTGCAGTTTGGAGCACAGGATTTAGCACTGTTTGAGCTTAATATCCAGGTGAAATTTTGAAGTGTGGCTCCGGAAGGAGACAGTTTTGTTGAGGCGACAGGGCAAAGCAGAGGCTTAACACAGAGGGCATGCAAATGAGACACAGCCAGTGCTTGTGCTGTAGAGATATGAGATGCAGCAGGAGAGACAGCAGCTCTCTAGGAATCATTTTGCTGAATTGATTTTGAAGGCAAAAGCAGAAGTGCCCTGTTCCTGGTCAAATGAACAGTACTCACGCCTTGGCCTTACAGAGGCTGGCAGGATTCACACTAGTGTACACTGGCAAAAGAGCTGCAAATGTCAAACTACAATGAGCTGGCACAGCAACGATAGGGGCAAATTATGCTGACAGCTGCTTCATTTCACAGTTTCGTACTCAGAACAAATTTTGAATTTGTTCTGATATTAGTGGAAACAAAATAATCTTCCTCTAGTTTACAGCATGAAATCTAGTATTTGAGCAGTGCTAAAGGAAGATATTTTCAGTGAGCTGCAATACCTCCAAATTCCATTAAAATGATTAAAGTTATTAGTGCCTCTTGAGAAAAGCTGCTTCAGATTGCCAGGCTGGCTGATTTATAGCTTTACTGATGAGAATCATAAGGTTTCCAGATGACCAGAATCCTTTCTTTCCTTCTCCCTCTTCTAGGCATTATGACAAACCTACTGTGCCTGAAGAGATGGGCAAATAAAAAGGCCAAGCTGACATGGAGGCAAACATGCCAACACAGCTCACAAAGGTAAGTCCCAGCTGCATGGCACAGAGGTTACTGTTGAGCATAATCAATGAGTCTTTTCATAACCCTGTCAGACTCCTCAAAATGCCAATTTTCTCCTTGGGGCATTTAATAAGCTTTACTCTCCACTGAACCAGCTTTGTGACAGTTTGAGAATGACTGTTGTTCTGGAGACTGAGGAAGACAGTGTCAGCTGAATAACTGCGGCAGGGCTCTTCATCTGGAAGGGGGAAGAGCTATTTTTTCCTGGGCATCCTCTGGTTCAGCTGGAGAGGTGCTGAGGTACAATTTGAATCCTTTTTTCATGAGGAAGGGAGTTAGAGTAATGAGACACTGTTGGAGTCCGACAGTTCAGGCATCAACAAAAATACAACGTACTCCAGTGATGCTGCTCTGTCAACACTTTGGAACAGACCCCAGTAGCTCCTTGAAGCTGTGCTGATTGACAAGCTGCTCACAAGCCCAAGCAAGTTTGAGGGATGTTAGTACTGTTACTGTCTCTGCTGTATTTGAGCTGAGGTTACATGCAAATTCATGAGATGGTCCTGATAAGCTCTGCTTTAAGTATCATGCTTTTTTTCTTGCACATATTTCCTTTCTAGCATGAACATACTTGACCCACAGGCAGTATGAAAAGACAACTGATAGGAATCTCTAATCCAATTGTGCATTTCACAAAAGAATCCTGCATGTCAATCCAAAAACTAGAACTGTCCCTGTCAAACTTCTAGCACAAGGAGCTAGAATGATGTGATGAGAATGTAAATATAAAGCCTAATCCCCTGTACTAGGTGATTATAAGTGTTAGAGGATTACTGACTAGCCATGCTATTTTGTAATTGGAGAAATGATACTTCAAGTTTTCTACTATATATATATATATCTTATTAATAGGATATGTATATATACACACACACACACACACATATATAGTAGAAAATACCTTGTAGGAAAAGCTGGTACGTTACATCTTTTGCAATGTTTCAGTAAATTATATTCTTCCAGTATTAGCTCAATATCATTTAAATGTTCACAATGCTTGAAGGTTATTTGATTACCATATTAGCATATGCACAATGCTTACACAGCAAACCAGATTACATGAATTTTAATTCTGATCACTAGTACAGTCTGACAATAAATAAAGATAAACAAAAGACAGCATAAGTCAATTTCACTGAAATTCTTCCCTCTGCAGAGCACAATCCTGGAGAACTGAAAATGCCCTAAGGCTTTTAGTTATTCAAGTTAATTTTGTGTAATTTTTTATCTACCTTTACTAACACTGTTCTCTTTAGCAGCCAGCCAGCACAGTGTGATCTGGTAAATGTATCATAATTAAAGGTCTATTTGCAATTTTCTTTTAAGATCTCTTTACAAACAATTAGAAATTTATTGCCTCATCACAAAAACCTTTTTAAGCTAAAACTGTCATGCAAAACATTTTCCTGAAAGAACATTTCTAAATTTTAGTTATTTAGAAATGAAGGCATCATCTCACAATCTGGCAATTTTAACAACAGTGAGTATGAGTTGCACCATGGCTTGTTAGCATCTCGCACATTTTTACACAAACGTGTGAAGTATTTCTTTCCTATCTGAGTTTCAGTTCTGATCTGATTCCTGAGGTATCTAGTTTTACATATTTTAGCCTAAACACACTCCAGCAAGGAGAAGACAGTTGTTGAGCTCCTGCTACAGAAAAGAGGTAACTTTCTCAAAAGCGCATTGCAAAGTTGCCTCAAAGAATGGTCTGGCTTTTTGGTGTAATGTCAGTTGAAATTTTTCAAGGTAATTATTCTCTTTTTGTGTTTAGTAAGCTAGATTTCTGATTAGTCTGACAATAGTGACATCAGAAAGGAGATAGTCACTTTTCATCCACAATGACATACACAAAATCAAGAGTATACCTGCACAGCCTCAAAACCTCTGTGTTCTGTGTTTTACTGAGGATGACAAACACACCTATGAATGGCTGGGAAGAGAGGAGACAGTGCCATAAAATACAGACAACAGCTAAGAAGCAATGTAATCCACCTTTGACTCTCACCTCTTTAATCTAGCTTCACAAACTTGTTAAAAAATACCATGATGAAGTAATTGTAAAAGACAAAGAGGTCAGAAGGAGAACTCATGTATCTCATTGAAACCTAACTCCCCCAGTTCCATGAACTCTGCTGTTCTCTCCACTAATGCACAGCAAGGGTGATCCCAGGCTGCTGGAGGTCGTGAGAAGAGTGCCAGCACGAGTCCCTCTCCCAGCGCTGCAGATCTCCAGGCAGGTAACCAGCCTGCGGATCAGGTTCTCCCAGACCACCCAGACAGCAGGGCCAGGGCCCAGGCAGCTTGGTCAAAGTACTGATCTTTGGAAGTACCTGAAACCCAGCAGGGCCAAGGAAATGGGAATGCAAGGAGATTATTTTTATCTTCTCTGTGCTGACAAGGTTAAGGACTGGATCACGTGACTGATGGGCAAACAAACATCACAACAAACCTCAAGAAGATTTGAAAACTCAGACTTTAGAGGCATAAGGACTACCAAAGGTTGGCTGTTAAACAGACAAAAACCTCTGAAGAACTGCCTGGAAATGGAGAGAAAAACAGTACAGAACTTTGTTCAGTGTAAAGCAATACTAGTCCTGGCCTTTCCAGCCATCTGCCCATCTCCAAACTATCACAGCACAAACAGCAGCTCTCATCTGGTACAGCTGATTCTGAGCTATGGGTGACAGAAAACCATCATCTTTACAGTTTGCCAAGTAAGAGTCCCAGAAAGGGGCAACTGTGTTCTCACTGTTCTGCAACTGTGAGCACTGGCACCACTGCTCACTATCCCACACTGAGTCAGTGCAGACACAACTATGTAAGTACAGATGTAATTCTGTTCTTTTAGATTACTTCTTCCCCCATTCAACCTCTGCTTTAACTTAGAAAACAATACAAAAACTGCTTCATTTTCCCCAGACATCCAGCACATGCTTTCTAATTGTTACCCTGAATCTATTTCATTTCATTTTTAAACTGTCAGTATTGCCAAACTCCATCTTCCCAGCATTATGTCAGAATCATTTTTTAATCTAGCCTATGGTAAAGCTTTCAACTACTTTTTCTCCACTCCAAAAACTCAGTTGTGTTGATTTTCATGCTCTTAACACAGCACTGGACATCAACATGTTAGAAAAGAGTAGAGAAGCTCGTATTTATGTGGTTCAGTTCCGCATGCAGTGTAATTAAACCTGGTTCTTACTGTTTTCTATAGACCATTTGTGGCTGGCAGCAGACCATATGGGCAAGTAGCAGATGTTTCCTTTTAGTTTTCCATATGACTGTACGAATGCCCAATATGTGAAAATTATTTTCTGGCAAGAGGTGTTACAGGGAACTGTGGCTCCTTTTGTGCTCTACGCATTTCACTCAGATTTCCTGGGGCTCTCCTTTTATGCCCAGGATGATTATTCAGTCTCTTGGTGGAAGTGAGAACACAGTTAAAGCATACAGGTTTTAAGCTTGGCCACAAATGTCTCAAGTGCACTCCAGTGAGAGGAGAGTTCATTTAGCTTTTTAAACCTTCCCCTGCAGCTTAAGGACTATTTGGTAGCCTTCTTTTCTGTGCTCTACAGTACCGTGGGATGTGGCTATGCTCTGGTATATTTTATATCAAAGTAGTAAGGGAAGCACCTTATGTTCTCACTGACACAAAGGCATTCCTGAAAACCATACACAAAGCTGAATGCAACAAGGAGAAATATGAACAAGAACTACTAGCAAGAAGATTTTTCTCCTAACTTTCAGGCGCATGTGAGCCTGGGGAACACTGCCCTTCAGCTTGCTTTGTTGAGTGCTCTCATAACCTTGGGAAAGCAATGCCACAGAAAGCCCAGCAAGAGCAGGGGTGACCAGAGTGCTGGATCACAGCAGGAGCACAATCCACACCGGACTGCAAAAGACTTCTTGTGGGGCTAACTGCCCTGCCTGGTCCAGCCCATGGCTTGTAAAATGGTATAGTCTTCTGGCATAAAAAGAACTGAATAAATGCAAGCTGTTATTACTTCTTCTGAACACACAGATAATTACCCCAGTTAGCAGAAACTTCAGTGAGGCTCTTTAAGAAAGAGAAAGTGAGCCCAATGCAATGTTTTTAAATAAACCTCTTTCTGGGATTGTTATTTGCCCCATTTTACTACAAAGTCAAACTGTCAACTGAAGTAAGCATTGCATTTTTTCCCCCCAAGCTTTTACAGGAGTTCACAGCACATCTGCTCCCTAGCACTGTTTTTCAGATTGTGGGAGGGTATGCACTATTTTGCCAGGTAGGTGACTTTTTAAATAGCAGCATATTACATGTACAGGAGTAACTTCCCTATTGGCTAGGTCAAGCTGTGAAATACTGAGCCAGAGAGAAACATGGATTTTCACTGGCAGCTATCACTCAATATTTCTGCTGTTAAAAGGACAAGTTCTTGTGAATGTTTCCGCTGAAGCATCTTAGGCCACATTTAACTCCATATTAATGGTTTCATTTACTGTCTAGAAGTAGGAGGAAGATACACGATATTATCTTTGCATTCTTCATTCTTTCTGTGAACTGGTAAAATAAGGTAAGATTTAAAAAACCAAAACACATCATCAGAAAGTCAAAAATGTTACTGACTCTTGCAATGCAGTTTTGATTCTGACCCTGATAGCAAAAAAGGACTCAAAAGTGGTCTTATATCCTATTATCAAAGGAAGACAAATAAACCCAAAAGAGACAAATGAGTATGTGTTTCAGCATTCAGCTGCAATGCAAGATAAAAGCTTCTGACTTTATTTAGGTTCACTAAAACCCCTCAGGTGGTGACAGCTGTGTGTAACAGGAAGGGGTCACAGTACTGAGCTTACTCCAGTATTCCTGACAGTTCTGTACACAGATAGCACTTGGTGGCTGTTGTATCTGCTGTCCATCTCAACCAGCCCACACTCCAGCAGGATCTGGGAGAGGAACTTGGAAAAAGCTTTGGAATCATGGTCACAATGGAGATCTGACCTCATGCCCTTGCTTTGGTCATTCCATAGCATTCTGGGAGCAGTAGTTTAGCTGAATTCCTTAATTTTTTCAGGACAGACAAGTTGCCGGTGTCACAGTGAAACTCCACGCCAAAGGAGGGTAATAAATATGCTCACTTAAAACCTTATCCTCGTGCTAGCACTGGGGATGTTTTGTTCAATTCTGGAGCAAGGAAACTCCCAAGTAAACAACACACACTAAATCGAGCAGCTCAGGAATACAATGTGATCCTTGTATGAGGTCTAAAGCTCTATATATCACTGGTTCAGGTGATTTCTACCCAAGTCCAGTAAATCTGCAGCAGTCGTCAGGGAGTTTTTGGAAACAAGGCATTAAAACAGCTGTGCCATCTTCCTCAAAGTTCAGGCTATGAGATCATATGAAGTATCACAAAACTCTCTTTAATTTTAGCAAAGAAGGTGTTAAGTCAGGCAGTTTACTGTTTGAACAAAAAATCCACTTCATTCATGTGAAGAAAAACCTAAATGTTAGACTTATGAGCTGCCAAAAGCAACACAGGCAGCATTGAGACTTCCATAAACATCTCCTGACATTGTACTGTCCTCGCTGCAATGTTATGCTGAGGCACAAATATTCAGACCACAGATCTGTTAACATTCTAGAGCTTCCAGCAGATTCCACTTCAATAATTTAGGCACTGAAGCTGGTAGGTTGCAAAATGAAACGAAGCCTATCGAAAAGTTTTCCAGGCTATTTTCATAATTTTGTATTTGCATTTACAAACTCTTTTGGGGTATTTTAGTATTAGGCAACACACTTTACTGTTTCTCAAACTAAAATATGAATACACGAAAAATGAACTTATTACTTTCCTGATTTTTTAGATCATGACAGAATTCTACATCTGTTACGTGACCAGTGTGACAATTGCTTAAAGACTGAATTGCCTGTGACTGCCTGCAGCCAAGGTGAGACAAGTGACATAAAATATTTTTAACACTGCTACCAAAAATAAAAAAGTGAGTGTGAACTACACTGCAAATGAGATCCAACCATAGTTTTCTCAGAGAAAAGGTCCCTCTGAGAATTACCAAAAAAAGGTGGAAAGAGTTGATGAACTATGCTCCATTTTTCTATCCCAACAATCTTATAACTACATTTAAGTTCATAAGCAAAAGTCACTGTAATGGCTCCAGAACAATCCTGACAACATGACTGAGCTTAGTACAACGGGTGATCACAGCTCATATTCACTGGAGAGACAGAAACAGCTCTTCCTGCTGTACAGTGAAGTACACTATAGGCTCAATGAACCAGAATCTTCCCCAAAATCAGCTCAGCAGCACTTGGATTTTCTGCCCATACAGAAGTGGAGCCCCAACAGCCCTAAAGTTACTTTAGATGCATCTTTGAAGACAATGAATACACCACTGAAGTCCAAAGTTAACAAACTTCTGCCAATATTATAGCTCTTTTATAAGATATGCTCATAAAAATACTGACAAATATTGTGATTGAATTAAAGGGGAAAGGTTTTTCACTCTTCTTTGATTTGTACCCAAGTATTGTACATTTTAACATGATTTCTTCTATTTATTCCAACACTGTCTAATACATAGGTTTTATATGACATCTATGCTTAACAAAGGCCGACTGAAACTCAAAACAGAAAATACTTTTCTATGACAAGAATATATCAAATATGCAACTTGCTACTACAGCAATTATTTCTGCTATAAGTTTTCAAAGGGTGTAGGCATACATGCTGAAAATCCACAGTAATCAAAATTATAATAAAAAATAATTAAA
Organism: Irena cyanogastra; assembly: GCA_013397155.1. NCBI lineage: Eukaryota > Metazoa > Chordata > Aves > Passeriformes > Irenidae > Irena > Irena cyanogastra. The sequence goes on from VWZV01015100.1 coordinate 188,640, forward strand.
GACATTAATAATGAGGGGAAAAAATGAACTATAGATGCAAATTGGAAATTAAATGATGGATGGGAAACTTATAAGGAACTATGAGGGAAAGTTAAGAAAACAATGGTAGGACAAGAAGCAAAGATGATGGGACATGAAGAAACAGTAAAGGACTGTCTGCCAAAGGAGATAAGATCAAAGATACAGTATAGAAAGAAGAGGTTTTTCACAAACTCCCAGACAGGATATTTAGAACAGCTTTCATTTGCTCAGATATGTTGCTACTGAATCTGATACAAAAGAATTAGGTCAAGATGGATAATTTAGGATTAAAAAAATCTGAGTTTTTTTCAAAGAACTTTATGTATGTATACAACATATGCATATATATTACTTCCTGGTTGGTGAGGAGTGTCACTACTTAATGGCACCATGGTTTTTTTTAAACCAAATGCTGCAAACAAAGAGGGTGTAAGTGACCCCCTCAGTGGCTTAATTAGTCCCTTTTCTAAGTGGAGCTGATGGATCTCTGCAGCTCATTTACCTACCAGCTGTGTAATTCTGCAAAAGCAGCTTTGATCTTCTTCACTGAATTATCCACTTCCTCTTTGATCATCACACGATATCTGGTTAGAGAAACAGTGCAACGCTGCAAGTCTTTTACTGACTTTTCAATGTTTGGCCCTAAAATAGAAAACAAAAATTGCAGGGTAGTCAGAAAGTTGGTTTTAGTTTTTCTGAATGAGGCACCAGGAATAGTTCAACATATTATTTGCCCAGATTAGAATGAAGTGGTTATTCCACTGAAGTCCACAAGTCCAACTTTTTCATAGCCCCTCCCTAGTGCTCTTCAGTTTCTAAACATGTTTGCTGAAATGCATCCCTCAAATCAAATAAATATTAGCAAGGCATTATTAGTTCAAATTATTCAGTTTAATATGTTAAATAGACCATAAATTGTTTTATTCATTTTGTTATAATTCTGCTCGTGCTTTCCAACACATCTCTTTCTAACTTATATGAATTCAGACTTTTTTTCCTGGAGGCCCTAGCTGTTTTTTGACCTCAGAACACAGCAACCAGGGACCCAATTTACCTCTTTTTTTGACTGAATCATCTGTCTTTGTTTCAAGTTGGGTTGACACACTGGGTGTTTTAATTGAGGAAGATTTTGACTTTGGCCTGCCTAGGTTACACTGGAGTTGAACTGATGACTGAAGGGGCTCATGCTGTTCTACTCCATTCACAGTCTTTGGGTTTAATTCCACAGATACTCTCTGGCGTTCTCGTTCTCTGTCTGAAAGAAAGCATTAAGGAAGAAAACAGGGAGCTGTAAGATTGAGAAAGGTATGAAGCCGTAATGTTAAGTCAGAATGACTTTATGGTGTTCTCCTGGCACATATTCTACAGAACCTCAGAGAGCTATGACAACAAATGAAATTGTTTTGGTAATTAAACACTAATTGGAACACTTCCTTATTTCAACAGTGTATAAAAGAGAAACTCAATTAAAAAATCAACTCTTTCATGCCAATGGGGAAAACATCTCGTAACACAAAAAGCAATTATAGTATTTGCCCAAATATGCATATATATATATATCTAAATATAGCACACAAAAAAATGTTCCTAATTTTATTAAAAGCATTTTAAAAGCACTGACTAAACACCCCTACCTGAAATACTTACCTTGTCTGACTACAGATGTCTATCAAAAGCTGCTTTGAGGAACCAAGCAGGAAATGAAAGTATTTCAAAGATTAGGCTCCTGGGTTCAACAGCTTCAGAGGGATAAGATAACAATGCCTGAGCCTGTTTGGCTGCCACAAGATGACCTGGTTTCCTCTCTCCAAAACTTCAAAGGGATTCAAGATACCAGCATCATAACAGAGGAACAAGCAGCCAAAGCATGACTGTGAAAACTGACAGGCAAGGCCAGCTATTACTGCCACTGTGAATTTTAGTTAAGGAAACAAGCATAGAAAGTGATTTGTTAACTCATTTTTCTAATTTTTGTACTCACTTCAACAAATGAGTGATTCTTCATTCTAAAGATGCTTTTTATGCGTCACTTTATTCAACTGATGATGCATGGTGTCTGGAGAAAAGGGACTTGTCAGATTAACAGCCGGATTATGGCCCATGGAATGGGATAGATGCTGCTGGGATTGAGGGATAACACATGGACAGGCAAGCTTATCAACCAGAGACTTCTTTCTGCCATGGCTGGGCATTAGGACAGGTGAAAAGTGCATCCTGGTATATTTAATGGTATATTTAATATATATAATTATATTATATTTAACTTCAGCACCAGTCTATTGTGTGACATCTGCTGTATTAACAGTCAAGTATGACCACATCTGCCAGTTAATGGCAACAGCCTAGATTAACTTGCTCTGAAATATGCTGAGTGGTTTATCTTTTTGCAGCAGCTTGCCGTTCAATACCTTTCAAATCAAGTGAACCTCACAGATTTCTTTGGCTGAAGGAAGAAGAAAGCCCTATGTCCCCTGAGATATAAACAAGAAATTTGAAAGATACATTAAAAATCTTCCTACATGAAAAGTAAGTAGGGAAGAGGGCAGGATCTGATTTACCAACTGCAAAAGCAGTAGCACGGCAAGGCAGCACTAAATATCCTTTCAGTGCCTTTGCACCGCTTCTTTATAAGGCCATACATACAGCAATGGTAACAGCAACGAAAGACATCTGAGAAAAAGAAAGATGGAATAATGGCAAAAAATAAGCACACCCAAACCAAAGACAAATAGCCAAATGTTTCCCTCCCTAATTTTCTATGGAGAAATGCTGCATCCTCCCTTCTGGTTCCTGAAGTCCCTTGCAGGCTGTCAGGATTTTATGGCTCTGAAAGTCCTCACAGATTGGGAGTTGGTATAGGCAAAGCTTCAACCTCATGTTCCTCATGGGGAGGAAATTATTAGAGACTCTCAACACCTATGATCCTTCTGAGCTGTGAGCCCTCTGAAGGAGATGGTGAATTTACTACAGTAACATTCATTTGATAGGGAAGGAACCAAAACAAACAAGGCAGACAAGGACAATACAAAGGAGATAACAACACAAGAGAGAGCAATATGAAACAGGTGCGCTTTGGACTCACTTTAACATTTCACACTGCTTTAGAGGAGTCTGTATGACTTGCTCAGAAACTGCAAGGGCACAGCTGCTGGCCCCTGAAGGATCCTGATCACTTCAGCACAAAGGTAACAATATGAATATAGGTGGCTTTTGACCCTAATAAAGTAGTTATTATACTGACTGCAAAGAAAACAATACTAGTGCAACTGAAAGTGAAGAAGAAATTATTTTCTTCTCTCTATTAAAAAATTTGCCAGGAAATTATTTTACTATGTAAGGGAAACTTGAATATTAAAGTTTCAGGTTTTCCTTTCTCTCTACTTCCTCTCCTTTCTTTTCTGCCTTTTTTCTTTTGAAAGATCTCTTCCCCCTTGTTATTGAAACAGGAGAAATATGCTTAAGTTGAAAAAAAATTGTAAAGCTGTCATAATTTATCATTTTCCATTTGCAAAAGCCAAGAAAAATTTCAAGATATTTTTTGCCCTTTATATGTACAACTAATTCATAACTGTTTCAAAGAGAAAAAAAACAAGATTCAATCCCACTGACCCATTAAAAGATCACTAATAGCATGGGTACTCTTCTTGCATTCTGTACCCCCTACAAAACACTCTCCCATGCATAAGCAATTGAGTCTACATATCTTTATTCATGCATGTATCACTTCAAAAAATGCCACTCTAAGAAGTCTGATTTGTACCACGAATGTTTGTGTCTTGCAAAATAAGTGGCAAAAATGCTTTCAGTATTACAGAAATCCAGAATTTTCTGGCTTATGGCATATTTTATCCAAGTTAAGTGGGAGACTAGCAAGGGCAGGAACTGTCTCTCTGGTCTTTAGTGAGGCATACAATTTTTAGGACAAAATTTCTTGGTAAGTAGTTTGGCTGCAATAGGTTGCATAGTCTTCATTTAATTAAGCAGAGGCTGGGACCACTAAAGTCATCTGAAAGCAGCAGATAATTCATTTCAGGACAATTATTACTTTGGCACATTCCTTTGAAATGGGATTTGAGACCTGTAATTGCAACCATGGAAAAAGGGATTTCAAGGAAAGGTCTTGAGACACAGGAAGAAAATACTAACAGCAGCAATAATCCAGGCCAGCCAGATGTCTGAAATGTGAAGAGCTGAAGAAACAGTACCAGTACTGACAACAATTAAATATCAGCTTTATGAACTTGTAGGCAAAAGCTTTCACAGAGCTTCTGCCCCAGAGCAGTATGTTTGTTCACACTGGTGTTGGTATAATTATAACTCTGTACTTACCACAGTGAGGAAAAACTTTCTGTGTTACTGCCCCTCATAGTTTCAGAAATGGTAACTAGATAACTAGACCCTGTGAGAAACTAGGTGCATGTACTACAAGGGTATCAGAGTGCCTTTCCACAGCACAAAGGCCCTCCCTTCCCTGCTAGGAAAAGCCAGTGGAGGTCTTCTGTGACTAGCCTATGTAGGGAAGGTGAGAAAAAGAAAAAATTGACTAGTTTGGGCTAAGTAATAAAGAAATCCAGTAATATGCCACAAGCTCATAGTGCTCAGATATCTTTACTCCACATGAGGGACTTAATCATTTTGCTAACAATTTGACACTCAAGCCATTTTCTAACCCTGCAATTCTTCTATATTTCTATCTGTAATATTCTGTATCAGCTGGGTTGTCTATAGGAGAAGAAAGACATTTTGCAAGGAAATACGTTACAAGATGAATAGCATGCAGATATAAATCTATTGGCATGACAGTGATAGTTATGTGCATTATTTTTCCACAAAAACATCTCTACAACATCTTCATGGCAATAAAAAGACCATGATCTTTATGTCAATAAAGGCTTGGCCTGTGCCAGTTGAAAAGGTGCTCTCTGTCAGATGAACTGACCTCTGATTTCTGGGCAGTCCAGTGCTGACCCTACAAGTCCAGAGCCTTTGTTCTCAGGAGAAGTGGTTTCCAGTTTCTGATTGGCAGAACCATGGCCAGAGTTGTCCTTAGGGCATCCATTCATATGACAATCATTTATTTGCTGAGGCTCTTGAGATGCCTTCTCAGGTCCACTATTCTTGTTTTTAGGATCTTTATTGCCTTGGTGCTGTTTAGATTTGCTTCTTTTTCTCCTATTGTTCTAAATGGAGAAATATTGCAAGAACAGAGACATCAATCAATGCAAATTGTACAAACTCAAAACACAATCAGTAAATTGAGCACTGTAAGTGGCTGTGACTATGCAGGATTCAGTTTCTTATTGAAAGCGTTTCTGTGCATGGGCTGTTTTGGGATTTGTCCTGTGCTTGTCCAGGGTCTGGCTACCACACCCAGGTACGTGCATGTGATGTCTCAGAAATTTGCTCAGAACACTGGGCTTAGTGAGACAATGACAGAAGAATAGTACACATATTTGCTTTCAAGTACTGTCTACAGGTGTGAATGAAGCCACCTGTGCTGGAAAAGGCCAAGTGCTGATCCAAAGTAGTACAATTCAAGTACAGACAGCTGACAAGTGATTTAAATGCCTTGACTCCCAAGAGCAAGTTCTTACCTTCTTTTTCCCTGTCATATTCCATTCCTTTAGAACCTGAGTTGCGCTGCCTAGAGAAAGACAAAACATTTCAATAAAAGTGCAGCTATGAAAAAGAACCAGTGTGTTCATGATCAGTTTCTAGTGTCCTAGCTGAGGAGCATTTCAATTTGTCGTGAATTCTCTTATGTGGGGAGAACAAAATGGACACTGCTGCCTTTCTTCTTCTCAGTTACCTGTTTTGATTTCACTACTTACAGTGGATGGTCTACTTGGCACTACTGGCTTTTTATGGACTTCATTGCACAAAGTAATTGTGTGCCTAACTTAAAACGTTCGCATAAGACCCAGAAAAATCAACACTCAAATCTCCTGCCTGAAAAGGAAAGTATCTCAGCACCCAGAGTCAACACTGAGTACACTAAATAGTCCACTCCGACTCTAGAGCATCTGAAAGTTTTAAAAACTTCTGGCATTTTTACCACGCATTTTCTATGCGCTACCTGTCATCTTCAGAAGACATAAGACTATAAAAACTAAAGAATTAGCATCCAAAAGAGTAATTTTGTGGACTCTTGCATAAAATCTGCATCACACAAATGCAGTAAACTTAGGCCTGGCAGAAAAGAATGGTAAACAATTATACTGAAAAGTAATTACAGTTATACTTGAAATTCTGCCTGTCAGCCATAATGAGTTGCTTAGATAAATTTATGGAACAAAGCAGGCAGAGCCTTGGTCAGACCAGTGCCTGCTGCCATGTTAGAAGAAAACTCCTCTCCTTCTAATTAGCATCATCGTTTTGTTCTCCTGTAGCCTAATGCTGAAAATAGATCTCATGGTAAGCACGCTGTCTGAATTGTCATCCAAACTACTATGGCAGCATCTGCTACAATATTTTTATACAACATATACAATAATATGCAGTATCTGCTACAATAATATTTTAATTTTTTTTTAACAATACTATTTTAACCAGCAGGTTAAAGGTCTTCTGCTTGAATTTAACATTCACTTCACCATCACTTCACAAATCTAGTAAACACGCAATTATTAGCCTTTTCAAGTGGATTTCATACTCAGCCGTTCTTCTCAAACCTTTCAGTGAAATCTTGATATTACTATTAAGAATAACTGCTGTTTTCAGACCACCAGGAGTTGTCAACCTGTATTCAGCCAAAGACGTGAGGTTTTCAGATGTACCAAAATTACTTTTCTATCACAATAAACCAGATCCAAGATTATCTGGTGAGCCTATCACACACAATAGGAAAGATTACGTATCTTGCTAAGCCAAATCTGTTAAATTGTGAAAAAACTTGCATGGAACCCATCAAAGCCATGTTTTATTTGCTAGACGACGTGACAATGCAAGGGTAAGACAACTTCTATTTTGTGTATAACTATACACATCTTTATAACTAGTTACACACACACTTATGTACATGTAAGTACAATTCCCTCTCCTAAAGGTACATCATCTTTCAACAGGCATTGTGTTTCTGTATGAAGTAATAAACATTTGATTTTACTCCATTTTACTCCATGCTGCTGAAAATAAGTGATTTCTTGTGACAGCTTTGTTAACTGTTTTCATAGTAGCAACCAACACCCTTTTTGTGTTGGCTGGTGGTGTCTTTACTTTGCTTCCCTCAGCTTCCCTGTGAATACTATGCATGCTGAGAGTTACTTTAGGGATTCACCCAACTAACCTCTGTTTCTTCCAATTGGAAATGCACTAACTGTCCAAACCCCAAAGCCCTCATTTGTATCCACCAGTACATTTTCTCAAACACACCTAAAAAGCAGCTGAACAGACCTTCTGATTATGCTCAATTAGGTAAACTAGCATAGCAAGTAAAACATTTGAACTCTCTTTCTTTTAAATCAAATTTCACATACAGAAAAAAATTCATAACAGAAGCATCATCTAAATGTCACTCCAGATATGAAGTAAGATAGGAAACTAAATTTGAATATTTCTTGATTTAGCAAGCAGCACCTCTGCGACAAGCACTGCATGGAGGTGGCTCAACCTTTCCATTCAGCATGGTCACCTCAATGTTTTTCATTGCAAGGCTTCTCAGCAAGTGTTATTTCAAACTTAGCAATTTTTGTCATTCATGTGAAAAAATATTTCAATTATTCATTCTCTCCACAGTGGCAGCTGCGTGGATACGTATCTTTTCTGCTCTTTCCAGACAGTAACAAATATTAGCAATTTTCATATACTCCCTCAAAAAGACTTCTGAACAGTAATCATGAACTGGTGAAGTTCAAACAAAGATAATCTGAACTCTGGTATAATAGCTTCCTTTTCTTTGTGACTTTATTGCACTTCTTGCAAAGCTTGTGTTTGCCCTGTTTCTTCCTTACAGCAGGTGATGACACATGGCTGTGAAAGCACTTCCCCTTTTGAGGAATCACTGGCGACAATTCATAAGCCACAAGCAAGCTATGGTAACTTATGACAAAATAAAGTGAAAGCAACTTAGTGAATAGTCATCAAACAATCCTCCACTACCTTCCCCAGAACATACATCACTGGAAGACAAAACTGTTGTTAACTAGATGCATCACACTTTCCTTTTTCTCCGCGTGTGTGCACACATGCAATTTCAATACATCCCTCAGAATGTAACTGTCTGTGCAGCTGCCTGAAGCAAACAGAACCATATAGACATGATGGAAGAATTTTGATACATTTATAAATAGCCCAGTTTGCTTGCATCTGCTTTTTGCATATTGGTAATTCCTGGTATATGATGAAGCTTTTTGGCTGATACATTTTAGTAAGTTATTCCAAATGAAACCCCAAAATATTTTGAAGGAAAATTGGCATGAATTGAACAACTTGCCGAGATAGCAAAAACGAGGCATTTTTAAGATACACAGGGTCCTTTGAGACCACCAAACTTCTACTACCATTTATGTAACCCCAAGCTACAAAAATTTTGAAAAGATTGCTCATGGTATGCCATTACTTCTGCAAAAGGTTTCTCACAGATTCTTGTGAAAGTTCAAAATACTTGACTTTATATATTTACCAGGAAAGTGATATTAAAATACAAGTGACCTTTCATTAGAGGTGGTCTCATGACGCAAAATACAAACACAGGTCCAGGTTTAAATGGCTCGAACTTTCAATGGAGTCTTGGTTCAGCCATTACAAATGTCAAGGCTATTTGCAAAATTCAGATTGAGGTTTGAATGTCAATGTATGCATCAAGTTCAGGGGTTTAGGTGCCTGGTTATGTGCTTCAGAACAATCCCAAATAGTTCTTAGTTATTGTATCTTCAATAGTGAATAATTTCCTGACATATTACTTTAAAAAGCATTAACTTTCATGCAGGATAAAGAAGCAGATCTGCAGTAAGGATGGCTTCAAAAATGGCAAAGTCAGGTAGAACAGACAAACAGCCATATCAAACTCATACTGTGAAGAAGCAAAGATGCAGACAGGAGGATCAATTTTTTTATAATTAACAAGTGTCACACATCAGATTTCAGAAGAACTACAGAATATATTTTGAGCTACTAGAGACAACAGATACGTTGGCAGGTGATTGAATCCTTCCTTCCTGTATTAGTGAAAAAGGTACATTGTACTCACCATCCATGAAAGCTTGAACAGCCTTGTCTACATTGTTATCAAACTGCTGCAACACCAGAACTATCTCATTATTGCTTTTGTTCGGAACAATTGATCGGATTGCATTGATCTGTAAGTAAAGGAAGACAGTAACATGAATTTATCATACTCCTTCAGACTATAAGGTACCTCTGTGCCAATGCATGTTTATATAAATGCCTGTTACACTGATGTGCTCATGAGCACACAGCAATTTAAATGCACAAAGCAATACCCATCCTATCCTTACCCAGCCGTGCAAATAATGAAGCAATTTCTTAATGACATCAAATCATAGAACTGGTAGCCAGTAATCCTGGAAACAAATCCCACTCTCAGTCACAGCAGAAGAACTAGCTTAATTCAACTGACAGAATTTGGCCTTATGCTTCTTTCCTAAATAGTCTATTTGCCGCCAGGTGTCTCCACATATCACCTACACAAACTTAGTGAGCACACAACTTCTTCAACAAGGCTCTTGCAAGGCCTCACTACATCAAAGTTATGACTGATTTTTTTTGGCATCTGAAAAACAGTCATATGCATGAAAACAGTTGGAGGCTAAAAGAGAACAGTATCATTTTTAACAGCTCTGGTGGCTGCTCAACATTATTTCAATTTGCTGTTCCATATACAAGTGACCAGGAAGCTTGTTAACAAAATCCTGAACAAAGGAGAAGGGATGCCAAATGTTTCCTTCAGGAAACTGCTGATGGATGAGGTGTTACACCCGCAGGTGACTCCGGAATGCCATGCTTAAATTTCACAGCATGTGCTAATGTTATACTGTCAGTATCCATTGATACCAAATGGAATCCAACTCATGATGTTTTAATAAAATATTCCTACTGGAATCACATTATCATTTATTTTCTCATACCTATATATTATAGCTGAAAGCAAAGAGTTACATGAAACTTTGTTGCTATTTTATTTTAATGGTATAAAAATTTTACTAGATCAGACCAAAATAAAAATATTTAAACATAATTAGCAAAACAAAAGCCTATGATAAAAAATGAGAAACTCTGCCAACCCAATTTAGCTGTTCCAAATTAGCTTTATGAGCTTCCGTGTCAAGATATCCAGCATGTATTTACAATCAGAAACTTGTTATTGTCCTGCAAATGTTTACTTGGCACCCTCCTTTGTCATCTTTCTGTGGGAATACATCCTTGATTAGGGTGTACTTCATTTACTGCATCCCATTGTCATCATGCTAATTGTGAAGCAGTGTGGTCTTTTTATTGTACAGTGAAATATAATTGTGAAAAACTAACACATGAAGGTAAGAGCTGTTTAAGGGCATTAGGCTGGCTCACATGGCAAAAGCATTCACACTGCCTTGTCTTAGCTGCCCAGTTAGGCGCTGAAGGACAATCTCTATGGAGTTTCCATCAACGGGGACATCAGAAGGTGATTGAGAACACTTAAGTGCTCAAATTTGACCAAAAAATCTTATTCTGCTGTAGTATGTTCACCCCACTCCTCAACCACTGTGCTTCCCCGTCCTGTATACTACCATCAGCCAGGGATCAGGCATGTTCTCCCAATGCAGTGATGGGACAGTTCACATTCCTGACGCCCACTGGACTCAGCTTCAGAATTGCAAAAGGCTCGTACTTGGCTTCAGTACATGTTTTTACAGCTGCTTAGGATGATATACTGTACTCCTGTCCATCATCCCATCACACCCCTCTCTGCAGCTTCATATTGGCCCACAACACCTCTCAGGTAGCAAGTCTAGCCTTGGACAGTCCAGGCCAAACCCATCATTTAGAAGACAGTGGAGCTGAAGTGCTTGTCTACTTCCCAAGGTCCCTTTCCCAAAGGACTATCTCATTGTCTGCCTAATGTTGCCATGCTATGACTGAACTAGGCTGGCCCACAAGCTTGGTCCCCAGACAACAGAGGCTGCTTTAGAATATCTACTAAACAGGGGTAACTTTATGTCAAAATTCATACAGAGTAGGCTGACAAGTGGACTGCTTGAACCAGAGGTTGTTGTTGCCAGACACTATGCAGAAAATCCCGTCTGCTCAAGTTTCTCTCTCCAGCTGATGTGCATGCGTGGGGAAGGAAGTAATGAGTATAGCTCTCCGCTATGTACTGCAGGCAGCCAAGTGAAAACTAACCCCAATCAATAGGATGTAAAGAGAAAGCACGGGAAAAAGGAGTTAATTAATCCAGTGATTGTGGGCACAGGCATGCTATTTACTGATAAACGTGCAACAAGTGTGAACCGAGCTGGCTCCGCAATAAAAGTTGGCAAAGACACTAAGGTAGAGCAGGCCACAAGCTGCAGTCATTTATGTTCAAGCTTGCAGCTCACAAACATGTTCACCGTGTGGATTACATCTTCATATTCTCACAAAAAACTCCCCTCTTCTTTCACAATTATGTGAATCGTCTCTCTGCCTACTCAAAATTGCATAATCTCCTTGTGGTAACTGCTTACAGGAAAAATAGTAAAAGAACTATCTAGAGTATTCTAACCAACTTTAAAATAAGCACAAGGATCTCACATGGCTTCTAGGTCCTACTTTGCTCTGAAAGGTCTGCAAGCCTCAGGAAGCATCTCGAAACAACCAAGTGAGGCTAAGACCTCACTTGGGAGGATCAGGCAACTCACCACACAGTGCGCTCTGGAAACTTCTTAAAAACAAGAAGAATATCTGTATGGTACAGGACATTGACACACAGGAACTCAACCAAGCAGGCTATGTTTTAGACTACAAAATCAACCAAAGACTTTCTGTATGCACTGTGTGATCTTTGTTAAAAATTTTTTGATTATAGAAAAAACAGAATTAAAAGCTAAACTGTGCTTCATCCAACTAATACTATAATTAAATACAAAAGGTTATGGAAACATTCTAGTTGTGGAGATAACCCAAAAAACCCCAGGATGATGATCTTAGGAAAAATGCTTAACAGTACAGAGAAAAGAAATTCAGCATATGACAACACTGTGGACATAGCCCTGGTTTAGTCGGACTACTAAAAATTTTGATTTAGGGAATTAATGTACTGTAAAGTTCAACAGTTCTACTGCCAAAACCCAACAATATTGTTTGTTGACTGTTGCACAAAAATTACAATGTTCTTTCTATTTGGAAAATATAAAAAACTGAGAAGTCTAATGAAATAATTCCTCAAGAAAAGAACATCAGTTTGCAAAGGAAAGCATCCAAGATCTAGGAAACCCCTAATCAGAAGCTGCTTAGACTCTTTTAATCTGCTTCTCTTATGTATGTATGTACGCTGTGATACCCAGGATACCTACAGGTTAGAATTTCTCCTTTCCACATTTGTGCAGTGATTTATGTGGGTGAGTAGATGAAAACTAGAATCTGCAATCAGTAGGATGCATCAAAATTAATAGACACACACACACACATATATATATATATAAACCATCTCAGTCCAGTTCAGAACCAAAGCAGAGATCCCAAAAGGTTTTGGTCCAAAACAAAGTATCTTGTCTTGTAAATTTTTAGGAACGAAATGGAATCATCTTACCATACTTCGAGAATTTCAAAGACAAAGATCTGTGTACCAGACAACAAGTCTACAACACATGCACTGTTTTACCAATGTTTAATCCAGAATACATTGGACCTATTGTACACAGGCAATGAGACTGTCAGCAATTTCTGGACAGAAATTACTGACATGTGGTTACAAGACTCAAATTGTGACCTGACAGTATGTCTGGGAGGAGGATAAGGTATATGGAGGGAGACCAGGCTATATGACAGCCTTCACATAGAAATGCAAATTTCAAGGGCCCTGGAATATTCCACCCCTTAGTCCTTTAACCCTGATTTCAAATATATATGTAGATTTCTAGGTCTGAAGCTCAGCTCTCTCTCCTCATGCAAAAAGTGTCCCATTTGTTTCTGGAAAGGGACCTAGTGATAAAAAAGAAAAAGCCAAAGGGAGGGATAGGAAAATTCCTGACAGTATAAGCCTAACACAAATGCACTTCTCCAACTGTAGGTCATAAGAGACCTAACAGTCTGTGATGAACAGAAGCATATCAAAGCTCCAGGAATGCTTGACAAATGCAAGATGACAAGGCGGACTCACACTGAAGGGCTCAATGTGATCTGGATCTAGCCACTCCAGGTATGCTGGCTCCTCACTGGTTCACCTGCTAGCTCAGGTGATAAAACAGCCTTTGTGCTAGTACAGCTATACAGCTCACCTGCTTACAAACCTCCAGCTGCCTGAGGGAAGTCCATCACTTTCCAATCCAAAAAACTGTATAGAGCAAGCTTTTATTGCAGATGTGATAGGATGATGCCAGGGCAGGACGTAACTCCTAATATTCTCTCTCTCAACTGATAGTCCTCAAACTCAGCAAGAATAGCCATCTTCTTAACATATAAGCAACAGATTATGCAACTAGAATAATCTGGTATTTATGACTTCTCAACAACAAACTCCTCTAAAAAATATTTAGAATCCTAAAGTATGAAAGAAAGTACCTGAGAAAAAGAATCTTTTACCAGGTAATGGTAAAGCCATTCTGCAAAGGCTAACTCTGCAGTCTACTTTATTAGATTTCCATGCATGTGGGAGTAACCATTTTTTTTTTCCTACTTACTGAAACCTGATCATAGCAGAAACAGCATTACCAGACTAATTATTTTCTGAAACATCCTGTTTTTATCCAGTGAACTGCTGTCATCATCTGGATGCTAGACAGCATTCCGGGACACCAAGAGAATTCAGTAACATACCTTCAGAACCACAGATAATTAATGCTATTAATGCCAGCACTAGTTGACAATCTGTCACTGACAGTGGTTAAATTCCTGGGCTTTCCCTCCTGTAGCCCAAGAGGAAAGCACATTACTTTGTTTACTACTAAGAAAACTGTCTCAGAATTTCAGCTTACAAAAGCTACTTTAAAGCAGTCACAGATCTAAAATATAAATCTGTGATCTTGAAAAAAACTGTACACAGTCAGGAACATGAAAGACAGAACCCAGTTCCACCTCCATTTAAACCCATGATCAGAGGCTCAAGTCTTGCTAACGCTTGCTGCAATTTGAGCCAGACTGTGTCTCATCAGGACCAGAATTCCACAGTCATGAGGATGTTTTTATCTGTCTCTTACAAAACATGCTGAAGACTGCCCAGAAATGGAATCAAAACTGAAAAAAGTTTCAAGTCCCCTCAGATAAGCTTCTACCTCACAATAAAATCCTCAAGGTCTGATCAGATATACTTGACTATTTTTCTGAAGATTACTGTTAAATACCTCACTTGGGGCAAATTTTTGGCTCAGAAAAATAACTAACTAACTAACTAAAAATATAAAATGAATCAGTAACAGGTTAATTCTAAGGAATATAGTGCACAGGAAAGGATGCTGAATTCTCTCATGGTAGCTTACTCTAAGCCCTCACAAACTCTCTCTCACAAGACTTTCCAGGTAAGTCAAACCCAAAAAGAAACAGTGCCTGCCTGGAAGACACCAGATTACCTATTCCACATGCAGAACCAAGCTGACAGTGATGTGTATTCCTCTAAGCCCTCTACTTTCTCTGTCAAGTTTCAAATGGTTCCCAGGCAACTGTAACAACATGGACTCAATCACTGCCTGTTTGCTGCTCTGCTCCATCTGGTCCCCCTTGGCATCATCTCAAAGAGGATGTTTCTGGTGAATAAGTAACATATCCGGGGTTCAGAGAGTTTGTTTATGTATTTCTGACATAGTGACAAATTAAACTTCTTTGCTGAAAGCTCACGGCTGTTCTGAAACCCCTAAACACAGCTGCTCTAATCCCCTTGAAGTAAGTTACTATTACGGTCACTTAGACAGAAATATTCTTACCCATGCTTGGTTAAGAAAACTAATCCACCTTCACTTGGTACTAAATATTAAGATCAACAGATTTTCTCTAAGTTAAAAACTAAATTAATTTATAAGTATGGTTATCAATAAACACAGACATTTCCTACTTGACTTTTACTGCATGTCAGTACCAATTTTTATGTACACATATACATCATCCAATTCCACTACACCCCCAATTTCTCCCAAATCCTGCAAGTGAAGCAGGGACGAAGAGCTGCCTGCAGAACACTGCTGTTTTTGATAATCTAGGAATTTAGAATTAGCAGATGTCCTGGCTACATTAAGCAAGAAAATACACTTTAAAACCACTTCATGGTAGAATTTTTAAAAAGGTTTTGAACTTCTACACAAACATATTTCATGAATACAATTTGACTTGGTTGTATTAAGAGGCAATTTCTTACATCAGAGACATTCTTCCAGAAGCTTTACTAAGTTCATCTTGACAATGTGAACAAGTGTTGCTAATATCTCCTTTGAGCAAAATGACAGCTTTGATCAGATCTGTGCCTCTCTTTCTGCCACATGATCTGTCCATCACTCTGATACCTTCTGATCCTTTATTCCTAGTAAGCCCCCAAAAAAAGTTCTATTTGCTGCAGTAAACGTCTTTAGGCACTTGTCATGGATTTATTATTTCACCCTTATCCATCAAGTAGGAAGTCAGACATTCTAATATGTTTTTTCAGGATTCCTGAGAAGTTTGGCTTAGTAAGAACTGTTCTACTTGAGTAATGACAGCACCATTTCGAGACATGAGTCTCTGATATCCTTAACTCAAGTTAAATGACTCATCAAGTGACAAAAGTGCATTTTGATAATCTTTTCTGGTCTTTGAACAGTCTATCTACCTCAACACATGGGCAAAGAACAGCTGCAAAGGTCAACTTTAAGGAGAAAGTTTCCAATCTGGGATTTCACTATCTCCTTTGGTAATACACAATTTTAAATTTACATACTACTTCCATCCTTCCACTCTAAATCCTACTCTTCCCTTGCATGCTGAATATTGCTTATGGAAACCACATTTATAGTGTAATGCAAATAAAACTGTGAAACCTCCAAAACCACATCTGAATAAAACTTCCTTCTTGCAGCGCTGCCCATCTGCTCCTCCAGCTCTGACACTTGAAATGACAAATTTCAAAAAAAAAAAGGCTGAAAAGCAAGCCTTTCAGGAGAACTTCAGCAAGACTTCACTCCTAACAGAATCTCAAAAGTAGAATTTTCATCTGAATTAGTATTTTGCTAATTCCAGCTGACAGCAGATCTCACTTCTTCAAACATGTTTGGACACACAGCAAATTTTTAAAAAAATTAAAAAAAAAAAAAAAAGATGGGCCCAAAAACAAGTCCTGAAGTTTAAACAATTCCTGATATTTCTTTGGATCAAAACAGAAGTTACGTGTCAGAGATGCATGGCTATTCTGGGGAGTGCCTGATACTCACTCTTCTCTTGTTAAACTAAGAGGGCCTAATTGTTGCAGGAGACAATACATCACTTGTCTTCCTCACTGCAATTGCTTCTTCTTTGGAAGGCTTGTAATTCAGAATCTCAGCACCTCTTCTGGTGATGTATTAGCTTAATGCTTAAATACCTCCTCTGATTTTATGGATTTTGGATGCCAACGAGTTTGGCTCATTTTACCCCTTAATCCAGTGAACTCTTGTGCATATGATGTGAACTATGTGTAACACTCCCTCTGAAAATCCTGATACAAAAAGTAAGTCTTCACTTATTTTCAAGCACAAAGATGATTATGAGTGTTATCAGAGGCAAGAGGGAGAGTGGCATAGTGAAGGTAGACTACAGCAAGGAAGGGCAGAGGGAATTATTCTGAGAGAGATCCTGATGGTAAACTTCTTACCCTAGTTATGCAGGCAATTAATTACCTTTGTGTCTGCTGAAATGCAGAACTTTGGTTATTCCAGAAAATCTGTGGGTTATGTGCATGAAAATATGGTAATTGAAACAGTCCTGGCTCCCCCACAAGAGTATCACAGCTGCAGGAGTCTCTGCCAACTATGGAAACTTTCATTAGCCTTCCTAACATCAGAGGCCAACATTTATATAAATCTCTTGGGGGAGAAAAAAGAAAATATAAAATAGAATGTTTAACCTATTGACTCTATGAACTATTTCAGCTGAAATGCCAAGAATGAATTATACAAGTATCACTACCACAGTAGCATTCTCTTAAGGCTCAAATTCAGGGGTGGGGCTTTACAGCGCCTGGGTGTGAGCCTAATGTCCAAAATGTCTGCATTGGCCTCACATCACTCCTAAAACAGTGGCAGAGGTTTTACTTTCTTGAATAACTAGAAGCTGATCATGGAGAGAACACAAAGAAAGGTCACCACTGAAAAAAAATACCCAAACAAGCCCGCCCTGCCCCAAAACAAAAGAACAAACACGCTGAAATCTGCATGGGATATGCATCACATTTTTATCACAGTGAAACAGCCTTCAATTTAAGGAGAAACTTGTGTGCTACTTTTGCAGAAACTTACATGAGTAAGTATTTGTGTGCAGATGTACAGCTCCTTTGGCTTCATGCAAGTGCTAGCAAGATCAAAGTCTTAAGTACATCAGGATCTGCAAGCTCTAAGGCAGAAGAAGGGGAGAACTGGGAAGGGACTGTATTCTAGTCTGTTCTTTTAAACCAGGCCTGCTTGTATTTACATTGAGGACAATAGATTTGTGAAGCTCAGCAGAAGTAGTATATTTATAAACCTTGGGTTTTTTTACCCAGAAATACTGCCTCCCAAAAGGTGGATAAAAGTAAACATTAAACTCACTCAGCTTCAATGTTGTGAGGCATGACCATGGAAGTTCTGTATGCTAAGTGAGAAAGGGATATGATTTTGACTCTTTTACCAGCACACTGTAAATACGTCTGCTTTTCAAATATGCAAATGATATCCTCACGTTTTAGCAGTTTATGTGCAAATATTATCAAAGGCAATTCTGCAGGACTTATTTGTTCAACTCTTTCCTTGTATTTCTAGTGCATCACTCAGAGACTTCTGAAGCTACAGTCACTGCACAGATACTCTGCTTGTTGCTGCCCACACCAAATACAAGATACCAAACAGAGCCACTTCAATCCTGTTTTAAAACAAGAGGGACTTGCCCAGGGGCTCTCTGAGCACAACACCTTCTCAGCTGATGTAGGTAGATTGCATGAAGCATATGCTGTTTGGTCACTAACCCTTTAGGCAGTAGGTTATTAATATATATTTTACAGAAAAAAACCCAGTGATTTTGCAGAACAATTTCAATTGCTGTTAAACTAAGTTTTCAATTTGGCACAGCAATTTAGTGGCAGTAAATACTGATGGAAGATACAGCAATAAAGAGTGGAACAATTTATAACAGAGTGTATTGCTCCAATTATTTCCCTGCCTTAAAATGCATATGCTCATAAACACTTGATTCTGGGCACTCCCAGCAGATACCACACTTGGAACAGCAGATATCTACCATGACTAAAACTCCTGTTGCAGTTCTTCATTCTTAAACTTCCAAAACACAAACACATGATTTGTAAGATCCTGCACTTGGAAAACTGACTTAAATAAAAAATTTCAAGCTACACAGTAAACACGTAGAGCTTCAATTGATTTACTGAGTTTTATTTTGGGAATTACTGTAGTTTACTTTGAGCACTCTGGCACCAGGGAAAAGAATTCAATGACATTACTTTCTACTGCAAAATCATCATGCTACGCAATTTTAAAACCCTGTGCTTTTATTAAGGACTAAGGAAGACATGCATCACCAAGACAGAGATTCATATTGACATGCAAATCCTCAAGCACCAACAAGCAACTGTGATGTTAGCAACAAATATGAGGTAAAACTACTCAAAAAACAGGCACCTGGGCAGTGCAACAGATAAGGAACTGTATCCCTTAAGGAGAGATAGAGCAAAAGAAATTCTGTGGTTAGATGGTCTCTTCACAATCTGCCTGCTGGGAGTCACAAAAGATCTCCTGACCTACCTCATATCCTAATTAGCTTCAGGTCCTTTACTGCTCCTGTAAGGGTGATGAGGCTCTAGCTCAAGCCAAGGATATGGAGAAGACTCACTCAAGCATATGGAATGCAGTTAAAAGCAGACATACTTTCATAGGAAAAAGTAATCTGCTCTTTTCAGGTCCTGCACTTTTAGGAATTGCTTTAAGTATTATAGGTATAACATTTTTTGGCAGAAAATTATTTCCAAAGAGCATGTTTCTTCAATGGCTGCATTTTGTACAGTAGCAATCATCCCAAAGTGCTGTTCTCCACAGCATCAGTGTGCACAGGAATTACAAAGCTGACAAAACAGTCTCTCAGCAAAAAAGTAAAAATGCTTCTTGTCAAGCAAGATTCAGATTAGTCCTATCAGTATCTGTCTGTGTACTTAACTTCACGCACAGAGTCAATACATAATAAAGTTCAGTATGTGAACAGTATTGGAAAGAGCAGAAATTAAATATGTATGCAAATACAATTTTGGTTTGCATTGTAGTGTTACTTGAACCTACCTTTTCCTTGATATTTACAGGAGAATTGATTTCTGCCATCTTTATTCAGAAGAGAGTAGTGTCTCTGAAATGAGAAAAAAATCAAAGAGATTAATTTGGAGGTTTTAGTCCCAACCTGTCAAAGCTACACGTGTAATGACTAATTGCATACGCTTACCTGTAAGCATTAGAGAAAAATGAGAACACAATGTCCTGCACAGCAGTGCTCAATCCTGCCAAAAGGTAAAGCTAGTCCAAATTTCCTACCTTCCCAGATTAGTTCTGCAAGCACATTTAAAAATGCCTTATAGCTATGAATCTGGAGAGAAGGCGTATCACACTTCTCCCAGCCATGTCTCCCATACCCTGTTCTAAGGCTATAAAGAGCAGGAGCACCTTAGATGAACTCAACAGCTCCTGTTTTCTCATTCACCAGCATCCTCAATTTTTCCCAAAAGAATTTATCAATTAATGCAGTCCCAAAAAGCAGCTAAATGTGCCAGGAGGTTGGGCTGACAAGTGCTGCACGGCTGTTTGTTGTTTGCTTTTAATTCAAAACTAATTCAGAGGATATAGTTACACAGCTCCTACTGAAACTAACATGGTCTGTAGATTTAAATCTGTAAGTCTTGTCTGAAAACTTGGGCACATGAATGGAATTTGCATATGATTAAGAAATCCTGCAATATGCTTTTTATTTCCAGTTATGTGGCTGGGTAATTGAGAGACACTCTACCACATGATGAAGAGTTAAACACAGGGAAAGGAATCTCGTTGCCTAATCTGGCTTCTATCAAAACCAACTGTCTTAAACTTCACTAAGCTGAATCTCCACATTTTAAAATTAAATCACACACAAAAAATTAGAGCAAACACTAAGTCAAATGAAATACAAACTTGGTTCGGTCACTCTCTCTATTGTACACTGATAAAAAGGTGTAGGTATAAATATATGAGAATGAACCCTTAAGTTCATTCTAAGTTTTTAAGTTGGAATTATCTCCTTTTCCCCATTTGAGCATTTGCTATGTGGACTGATATGTGCTCCAAAAATTCTTCTAAATCTCTTTTAATGTCAATAAATAATCTTCCCTTAATTTCTTCTTTGAAACACAGAAGTTCAAACATAGAGTTCAAACCCCAAAAATTAAGCACTTCTCTTGCAGTATTCACTGACAACATTTAAATCTTATAATTAATTTCTGTATGCACCCATTTTCTAGCTAAAGAGATGAAATTTGAGGAAGCATATGGGGAAGAGATAACAGGAAGAAGAAAAAGAAATTCATTTGAGTTTTGGTCTGATGAAGAGCCAAAAGACAAAAGTAACCATTTCCATTGCCAGCTATTAAAAAGACATGCTTGAAATAAGTAAGGTTAGTCATGCCATCTTCATTTTACTACACCATGAAGAGATGCTGAACTAGAACTCAAATACCTTTTACCTGTGTTAAGTCAGTGGCTCAAACACTTAGCCAAGACTGGAGTCTTGGCAGCTCGAAGGCCTTACTGTCTGCTGGTATCTCAGAGCGGAAGGTTCCCCTTCCTGCCCCTCCTTATATCAAGAATGAAAGAGCTCAAACTAGTTTCTTTGTCAAGCCCACCCAAAGGCTAGAAGCAGAATTAAAAACATCTGGACAGAGGAGGCAGGAAAATCACTCAGAAGGTAAGTTCAGGGCAATTCCATTTCCAGCATTTAGTGTGTTCCAATAACAAAAGAAAGGTGTTGAGAAATGCTTGTAGCCTATAGTCCCCAGACAGCTTTTTTTAATGTACTTCTTGTCTTCTGCTGTCAGCTCTTTCTTATGCCAAAGAGACAAAGAACATGAGATATAGATAACCAATTTTCCCATGCAGACTGGAAAAGTCAGCTCTAAAGTTACTTTGAGTCTTCGTCTCTCTTGCTGCTTCTCATAAAAGCATGGCTTCTATCTTGTGACATCAAACCCATGCTGGACAGGCTATATTCTCTGTTTGAAAGGTAACTTCACGGTAAGGAATAATTAAGGAATTCGACTGGTTTGCTCTTGTATCTAGTACAGATCAGATTTTGTAATGTTAGAGACAACTGATCAATGCACTCTTGTATACTGATTCAAATACACTTAATCCAATCCAGCACCTCATAACAACATTAACAAAAAAAATGAAATCTAGTCCTGAAGAACCAAACACACAACAGAGAAACAAGCTCACTAAGAGTGCTAACAACTCTTCTGGCTGTAAAAGTTTATTAATCTGTAAAAACCATTAAGTAATGGGAGAAGATCTTTGTCACTTTAAATCCTCAGGTTCTTTTTCAACATATATGTCATCAATTTTATACCAAAACTGTACATTTTAAAACTGCATCTTGTATGAAGCAAATTAATCCAAATAGAGATACTTTGTGAAAGCCTCATGCCTCTCAACTAAGGTTTCTTCAAAGATACTAGCTAAATAATTTTTGAAATTTAAATTTACTTTTCTGATTAAACTGTACTACTTAACAAATTCTACTCTTTGTAGCAACGCTCTGACTTGATTTAAAACCAGACATAAAAAGTTCATTCTAACACCTTGCCAGAATTTGATGTGTCTCTTCTTTGCCGTACACTGTAGGTGTTCCTATGATTATAGCCTTCCACCAATAAACGTGGTGCTGATTCAGCTAGCTTGCAACTGCAAGCTATTTCAAAAAGACCTGGCATGCTACATGAAACACACCCTCTGCTTCTTTCTTCCTTTCTCTTTTTTCTTTTCCTTTTAAGATAAAGAACTAAGAGGACACCAGCTTTTACAAATGGACCTATTTCTCTACACTTCATACACTTCATTAATATGCATTTTACAACTGTCAAAATGAAGATGCTAAAACTGAGTTGGAGCTATTTTTCATTCACCTTCTCCAAGGACAGATAATTGAAATAATATTTATAAAACACTTGCTGATTTATATAACTCAGTCCAGCACTGCTTGTTACATAAAATACAGATGATACATTAAAAAGAAAATGTCAATGCTGCACTAATTTTTAAAAGCATCATCCTTTATGGCTATACTTAATAGCTAACAAATTTAAATTTCTCATTGTAGCACCAACTGATTTATTGACTTAATTAGTGTTTTTTCTCTGGTGTTATTTTAATCTCAGTATTTAGCAATTACTTAGTTTCTAATCTTGCGGCAAAAGACTGTAGCACATGCATAATTTTATGAAGAAAATAGTCCCACTGAAGTTTACAAGCTTTATCTCCAGGCTTGGATCTAAGTTTGAGCTGCTACATTCTCATGCTGAGTTCTTCAGCAAAGCTTCCTTCTGTGGGAGTTGTGGAACATCAAAATAGGACCTTCAGCTGAGCCCTAAAAGCACCTAAAGCCAGTAGAGAACAGCACTTTACATGTCACCAACAGCATGCACACAAAAGAATGTTTGGAGAAAAATCTCTGACAGAAGATTTTCTGCACTGGCCAAGATTAAGTTAATACAAGTACTAAATGTAAAACACAGAAGGCGTACTGTATTTGAGAGATTCTCAGCTTCAATGTCAGCTTAAATGCTTTGTCTTTCTCTACAATCTCCTGCTTGCATTTCTGCTCCTGAAATGTCACTGAAAATCATGCCAAAAGACTTCCAAGAAAAAGAAATTAATGAAAAAATCCCCAACAAACTACAAAATCCCTTCTATAAATGGGTCACTAATTACTGATACAAATTTCCAAATGCACTACCTGCAGCAGGAG
The DNA here is from genome assembly GCA_013397155.1 of Irena cyanogastra. Classification (NCBI taxonomy): domain Eukaryota; kingdom Metazoa; phylum Chordata; class Aves; order Passeriformes; family Irenidae; genus Irena; species Irena cyanogastra. The sequence continues at coordinate 211,974 of VWZV01015100.1, forward strand.
ATCACTCTCAGTTTCTCATTACATCCTGACCTCAAATACTGACAGGGTGTTTTTTCTAAAGCTATTGCACACATCCAAATGAGACATTTCACTTGCCTTGTAAAATGAAGCATTTCAATAGCATTCAAGGGAATGCTGCAGAGAAGACTGGACTACTTTTGGCAGAGTTTTACTTCTCTCCCCAACAAACAAAGCAATTCGTATTAGTCTATGCAGGTTTAAGCTACCATGAACCTGAACCAGGGCATCTATGGTGCTGGCACATACTCTGTCCTGCTGACCTTAACTGTAAGCAGCAACGTCCAGCAGGCAGACAGTTACAGGAACGGCCTTTAACCACTGCAGGAAAATATGTCAGAGCTCACTGACACAGCCTAAAGTATGTGGCTGCTTGCTCAGCCTTTACAGAAGTTTCCTTTCTGTCTCCAAGCAGCAGTGAAATCCCACTGCTGCTGTGTTAAGCTTCCAAAGAATGCCCACCACCTTCCCAGTGGTACCAGCATCAGAGGTGTTTGGCCCACAGACACCTTCCAGTCAGCCAGACTCTCAGGTAAAACTGACAAACACTCCATTCTATACAACATTATGGATGGGTGGGATTGCCTGCATCTCAAGCATCAAAGAATCACAACAACAACTCTGTGCCTTAGCACTGCTGCAAAATCTGGCACATTCAAATTTCACACTTCAAAACTCTGTCAGATGCTCCCCATTCCTAACAGCAACAAAAAAATCTCCTTGCAAATACACAGAGACAAAAAGTAGTCTGTGAAAGCATAAAGGTTGCCAGAAAGATTCAATTTGTGAAAATACCCTGTCACAGTAAAGTCCATCAGAGTAGAGACTGTGTGCCACACCTGCTCCACCACTTCTAACATCTGCAAATGCAACTTTGGCAAGGGGGATCAGAAAACTCCCCATTAAACAGCACACAAAAATCTGGAGTTGGGAGGATTTCCCATCTGTAGGCTTATGGATGAATTCTTTCCTACACCCCAAAAAAGGTCATAGTTCCTCATCCGCCCATTGCAACTGTTTCCTTTTATAAAGAAATACTACCCCAGCAAACCAAGAATTCCAGGTCTAACTGACTTGACCCTCGCCAATGCTTCTCTAATCCCAGACAGTGAGTGAGCTTTGTCTATTAAAAGAGAAACTAGAGTTTACAATTTTGTCACTCAAATTTTTTCATGAAGTAGAACATCAGAATAGGAATTTTAATTATTTTATATTTTTAATTACAGATCATTTTCTCATTTCCAAATAGTTAGTCAAAATTTCCTAGCTCCTAAAAGCTAGACAGGCATGGGCAGAACAAAGGAATCACAATTTTAGAGAAACTTCAAAAAATAAGAAAAAAAATGCTAAGTACCTGTGCTAGTTTTGGCTGGGATTTAGTTAATTTTCTTCACAGTAGCTGCGACACAGGGATGTTGTATATACTGCCAGCATTTCTTACATAGCATCAAGACCTTTTCTGCCTCTCACCCCACCCCAGCAGCGAGGAGCCCAAGGGGCACAAGAAACTGGAAGGGGACAGAGCTGGGACAGCTGGCAAAGGGTTATCCCATATCATATGATGTCAGACTCAGCATACAAAGCTCTGCCACTCAAAGCTCACTCCCATGGGGAGGCAGTGAATGAGCAGCTGTGTGGTGCTTAGTTGCTGGCTGGGATTAAACCATGACAGTATCTAATGAGATTGTAGCAGCCTGCACTATGCTTTCATCTTCTCTATTTCTACCTTCTCTACAGAATTACATCTCATTTTCAAATGAGATTCTTATCCATCCATATATATTATATTACACTGTCTTGCCTGCAGACTTCCATATGCCCCAGGTAAAAAGCAAAACCAGCAGAATCAGAGACACATGGCCTCCATTTCACATTTGACTTTGTTTCTCGTTAGAAAGAAATGCTACTAGAGAACTGTACATGAAGCCTGAGATTAACACAATTTTTCTGATGCAGTTTTAAGCTAATATTGTTGAACCAGAAAGACTGAAAAAACTCTGAGAGTGAGATTCCAAAACTCAAGCATTTAAAAAAGGAATTATTTTGGTTTTCACTCAGATTTTATTTAAATAGAAGAAAAAATTAATTAGGTCAAATGGGCAAACACCAGCATGCTGCTGTTTGTGAAACTACAAGAAATACCAAGATTCAGACATTTGTCTTCAGTATCTAGAGATTAGCAATGGGTATGATTTTCTATTTGCTATAGTCTTGTGTCTAAAGAAAAACAAAATAATTAAATGAATAAACACAAGCAGAGTCGGGAGCACTCAGGCCATATTAACAAGTATCCTCACAGCTGTCCTTTTAGCCTTTTGTGTCACTAGGAAGGAACACAGCTAGTAAAACCAACATATAATGTAATTAATACAGAACTGTTGTTTTCCAGTACTGTTTTATATCTTTCTAATGACTGCATGTAAAAATTTCCTATCCACACCATCATTTGGTATTTCCTGGTTTTTGGAAGTTTGATATTAGCCACTCCAGACTAGTTAAGCACCCCAGCTAAGTTTCATGACATCTGAGGCCTTCAGAAGCCTTTCCTTTGAATGCCTGCATAAACATATGTATGGAAGTCCATACACATTCCAGAATATTCCCCATTTGCAGAGTCCCAGTCCCACTACCATTCCTGGTCATGCTTGTCTCAATCACAGAATGCAGCTGCTGCCTCTGCATTCTCCCTCCTGCTCAGCTATTGCAGCCAGATTCTCTACTGGTCACCACACTGTGCCTGAAACCTATTTGCTGCAGATCTGGAAATAGGATGCAGGAAATAAAGCATCTCACTGATTCCACACGTAGCTCTGGATTCCTACAGAAAGAAAGCTAATGCTCCCCCATTGTTTATCACCTCCTCCTGAGGATTTCTGAAATTCCTGACTACACAGTTTGAGGAAGAAGCAGATGTCTCAGATCTACAGCCTTGCAGGCTGCTTGCTTAGAAATGGGCAGTAAGGGGTAAAGGTTTGGAAAACGTGCAGTGGCACATCAGTAACTCAGTTATGCTATTTAACACTATAAAGTCCATATCTGAGAGACCACAGACCTATCTGCCAAACAGAATAAAGGGAAAAAGGTGAGTGGGATATGTGAGGAAGGATATAACTTAGCCCCTGGGACAGTGTCCTTCTGTCTTCTATCCTCCTCAGATTTCTGCCAAGGGCAGGAATGGCTCTAAGCAGGTACCACAGACACACTGCCATGTCCAATCAGAGTTGCAACAAAACAGTTAGGCATCAGTAAGTTCTGTACCTCATTCTGATAAAAGCCATTGCTCTTTAACCTTGTTATGCTCTCCCCTTCCCACGCAGAGATGGTACCATCCATGTAACCCAGGGAGAGCCTGTATTTCTCCCCTCTTGTGAGCTGACTTGTTTCCCTCTCCCAGTTCCAGTGTGTGAGAAACCAGACCACTGCTTATGTGGGCTTCACAGGCATTTGTGTTTTCATAGAGATGTGGTGTGTGAGGGATCCTCAGGTCTTCCCTGCACTTGGTGTTGCAGTTCCCCTGTATGAGAATCCCGCAGAGGAATGCTCTAGCCCTTACCAAGGTCACATTAAGAGAGGGTCAAAAGAAAGCTACTGATTGGCATCTTCCCCAAACTCCATCAATATTTCATCCAAACAGTTTACAAGTATTCAGTGATGTAACCATATCTTTTGATACTGACATCACAAAAGATTCTGGCTGTATTTTCTATCACTGCTCCACAGACAACAACACCCCCTAGGTTTACAAGCGAGGCTGCTAGCAAACCCGCTTCCTGAACGGCGTTTGAATGCTGGGTCTGTCCTATTGAAGCAAAGCTCTTCTTTCACACAAGTTTCAGTGTGGCTTCCCCAGAGACTGGTGACACTGTACAAGCTGGTGTTGGCTCATGACAAGTGACTGACACCCTCTCACAGTGACCACCAGTTAGCACCTCAGAGACCAGAAGTGTAACAACCTGCTACCTCTGTAGAATATAGCTCGGGCTTAGAAGGATCCAAACCAGTAGTTTATATTAAGGTCATTAATGCCATCCTCCATCTGAGCAATGGAGATCCATTAAAAAAGCAGATAAAGAAAGGCCAGCTCTGTATTATTTACAGCAACTTATTGGAATGGAGAACAGAGCTGCAGGTGGGGACACATGCAAGTCCTGCGTAGAGCTATGTATCCATGTTTCAACAGAAAGGTACCAGTGCAAAGTAAATACTCTGTAACTGCTGACATATATATATGTGTGTGTGTACAGGCAAGCACATAGACATACAAAGAATGAATAAAATGCTTTATGAAATAATCATACTTTTAAGTAAAATAAATTTGAAAATAAACTAAGTACCATTATTTTTTAAAAAATAGCATTCTAAACATTGAAAAACTTCCCTAAAACACATGTGACAGTGCACTTCCTAAAGAAAACCTATGAATCCAGATTCAAAAAAATGTCACATTTCTGGAAGGGAGTCTTGTTGCACAGCAGCAGGCTTTTCCATGAAAGGATATTTTACAGGATAGAAGAGCTATTTCCTAGTGAACATTCAAGGGACTTAGGCACAACCTCTGAAAATTCCCCCCATCCTCTTTCCCTTACTGATTAGTAGCCAAACACTTATTTTCAAGCCAGATCCTTTCTAAAATTGCACAACTTGCCATGTGAAGCAGTGAGTCAGTAATCTAAAGCCAACATTTTCCCGCCTAAAATGTTGTACATATCATGTGTTTGAACTCCCTACCGGCTGGTTTTGTCACCTGAACAACTATCAAATACACTGCTGAAAGTCTGTGAGTGGTCAAATGCACATGTAATTCTAAACTAAGGTGACAGCACTTCCTATTCCTCTTCTTTTTGACTCATTCAATTTATATCACCCATTTACCAAAGAAGGGAACACTCAGCAACACCAACTCTACTCCACATTAAGAAGCTATAGTGAGCTAGAAAAATACCAGAAGGCTGAAATAGTATAAGGCAGGAAGTCTCCCAACAATTTTTCATTTCATAGTAGGAAATTATCAACTCATTAAAATCTTTGGAACTTCAGAAAAAATGAGGAGTCCTGTTCTAAAAATGTTTATTATAAAGAACATGAAACAGCTCAAACAGAAGAGACATAAAAAGCTCATCTCAGCAGCCCAGTGACAAGGGAATGTCTCCAGTCCACAGACACTGATCTAGTGCCTGTTCCAAACTTGGCTGCTGCTACACTGGAAGAGTACTTTAACCCCTAGGCCATTCTTAAAAGAAGAGGGTTTTCTCTAAAGAGTTTTCTTATTTCCCTCAAACACATCTATTAGCCTCCTGGAACCAGGTAAGAGCCAGCAAAGGCATATCCCCACCCCAGAGTTCCAAAGGTAGGAAACCCAGCACCACTGTGTAACTACCACAACTGCCCAGTGGCTGCTCAGGATAAAATAGCCACTTGCTGGCTTCTGATGCTCCCCACTTCAGGGACTGCACCCAAGGGTTCTATATCCTCCCCACTCTGCAGGAGAATGTTGCTGGAAGCCTACCCTTGTGTTCTGCTGGCTGGCATCCTAGAGGAACATCTGCAGAGCATCACTGTGATTCAGCATAATCAGAATTCCCAATTTTACTATGTATATCATACTAGTAGAGCTGAGCTCAACTGACAATAGATGAATTCAGCTACATGGTCAGTAAAATGGTTCTCTCTGGTAGGCAGGAGGGAGGGATGGGGGTTCTGGAAAAAAAAAATCAGACTGAGAAAACTCACTTTCCACAGTAAGACTTGCCAAAATAAACATTAGCCTCTTGCTCTTCCTTAAGCGCCACAAAATATCTTCCTAAACATACTGATAAAGAGCAGTGAAATAGCAAAAACCAATCTACTCAAATTCTACATCTGCATGACCCTCCTGCAAAACAACAAAAAAGGTTAACTTTCAGTTTTTACAAACGAGGTATTATCTTCCAAGTTGTTCTTGCCAGGGACTTGAGCTATTAAGCCATTTAGGCTGGCTCCTGTTTCAGCTCAGAAGAGGATGCCAAGAGACAGCGTTGGTTCATTCGCTTTTGCGGTTGCCCAAATGTGGGCTGCTACAAGAGCACAGCATGGGAATGCTAACAGGGAAGGATGTGAAGTGGGAGCGTTACTTGCCTCAATCACAGTGTTTTCTCCCAACAGTAAGAGCAGAAGTACAAAAGTGAATGTCAGGAAGTGTTCAAATTCACACTTGTTTTGGACATCAAGAAATAAATTATCACAAGGAATCAAACTTCTACCAGCAGACTGGTATAGTATAGTAAATTTTCAATGTTGGAATAAACCTCAAGTTCAAAGATTTTCTGGAGCTATTCTGATTTCAGCCTTCTTTCTATTAAGTATTCAAAGTCCACCCCACCTTTCCTTCTTGCTCAGACATCTCTGAAGAACCAGTTTACTGTTGTTAGATGTGCAAGGCTGACTCTCAGCAAATACAATCCTTTGAACTGAAAGAGCTACAGGGACTTGAACCAGCTGCTTACTGGTCCCCCAGGAGCACCCCCAGCTGCAGACAGAGAAGGAGAAGTCATCAGAGCTACCCTGACCAAGCACACAAGGAAGCACCACAGTCATGATGAACTGGCAAGTTTACAGTGAGTTTGGGGAAAGGAAGCTCTTTACCAGAGCTCTGCAAGCGCTCCCTGAATAAAGGGCTTCTGAAGAGAACTGATAAAGCCAGGTGCTCAGCTGGAGGCCTGACAGACCTGAAGAAGCCTTAGTGTGGTGAGACCTCAGGTAAGTAACATATATTCTAAGTGCAGGTAAGCATACTTTATGAGCTAGTGAGGTTATGTATATGCCTTAAGATAAACATCTGATTTAAATGTGGTAAAGCTGTCTGAGCCTTCCAAAACCAATCACTGAAATTAAATGCAGTCTTTCATTTTCTATAACCAAGTCACCTCATATAGCTCCTTTGAAGAATATGCAAATTTTTCCTTGAACAGTATTTAAATTATTATATATTATATACATATGTACACACACAAAATATATGTACATAAAAGCTCTAAGAAATGTTTATGAGTTTCTCTAGTAAAATCACCTGATGTATATCCACAATGAACAGCCACAGGCCCAGCAGTATTCCCATATTAACAGTACCCGTAGAGTCAGACACTACACTGTCACCACCACTGACATTTTGATATTCTCAGATATACAACAAATACTAGTCTTCCTCTCCTCCCCCACCTTCCTACTGCTAAGGAAAACATTGATTTTTCTGCTGTTAACAAAAGGTATTCCTGGAAACAACAACAAAAGCACATAAATATGTTAACCCATAATGACTTATTGTTCATACAGTCTTCCAATCTAATTGCTATTACACATGAATAAGTGGCTATTAGAGCATTTACTGGACTCTGAACTGCACTTTTTAGAGGTACAACCCAAAAGAAACCCTTTATTTTTTTTCAACTGAAACCCACACTACCCAGCTACATCAACATTAACTGCAAAAGTACAGTCAGTCAATGCAGACTGTGTACTGCCAAAAATATGCAAAAGTGCCTTAACCAGTCCCCCCTTCCATGCCCTCCCCAACAGTCAGGAGACAATCTCAAAAAACTTTTCTGCTTCTGAAGGTCAATAGCATGTGAAGTGTTGCTGACATACACGAACTGAGGTCCCTCTTTAGACAGGTATACTAAGGTTTTGGATGTTTTTTTTTTAAATTACAGGTTTCTTAACTTGGAGAGGGCAATCCAGAGATAAAGCTGTTTGACTAGCTGCGACATATGGACAGCAAATGGAGTATCAACAGAATGAAAATAAGATACTTTCTTTATTGAGGAACGTTTTCAAGAAAATAAAAGTATGTCTTATTTTAAGGTACTTCTCTCAAAGACAGGTAAGTTCAGTTACACTATACAGCACAGATACACATTCTAGAGAATCTCTCAGTTCATTTGTTTGTATCTATTCACTGTAAGTGATCTATCTTGGGCATGCCAGAATTCATGAAATTATAAAATCAGTGGACAAACCCTTACTCTGCATCTGTCCAGAATTTCTGAAGATGTACCTTTAACACAGCTGTGGAGGGTAAGATAAAATACTACTTGCTTCACAGAATTCAGCGTTCAAGAGTTAAGCTCTAACTTGTACTTACCTAGGTTACTAGTTACCACTGCAGGCCCTACCAGCTGAAACTCTCAGAGTGCTAAAGGATGCCAAACCCACTTTACTTGGGCAAATATGGACACCAGCAGGTTTCAGATACTGTATTGGGTTTGCGTGACAATGTTTTGATAGTGGAGGGGCTACAGGCATGGCTTCTGTGAGAAACTGCCAGAAGTTTCCCTCATGTCCAACAGTCAGTGCCAGTCAGCTTCAAGACACACCTGCTGCTGGCCAAGGTCAATCCTGTCAGCAACCATGGTAGTGCCTCTGGAATAACAGTCAAGAAGGGTGGGGTGAAAAAAGCTGTGCAGCAGCAATTGCAGGTGAAGGGAGGACTAAGAAAGAATATGTGAAAAGAACAGCTCTGCAGACACCAAGGTCAGTAGAGGAGGGGCAGGAGGTGCTCCAGGCACCGGAGCCAAGATTCCCATGCAGCCCGTGATGCAGCATGTGGTGCAGCCCATGGTGAGGCAGCTGTGCCCCTGCGGTCCATGGGGATCCATCTCTCCATGCAGAGATCCACCTGCAGACTGTGAAGGACACCACACCGGAGCAAGTGCATGCCTGAAGGAGGCTGTATCCCTGTGGGAAACCCTCACTGGAACAAGCTCCTGGCAGTGACCTGTGGACCCTTGGAAAGAGGAGCCCATGCTAGAGCAAGTTTGCTGGTAGGACTTGTGATGCAGTGGGGGGCTCACAATGGAGCAGGCTGTGCCTGAAGGACTGCACCCCATGGGAAGGGACCTTTGCTGGTGCAGTACAGGAATCCACACTGGTGCAGTTTGTGAAGAACTGTAGCTCGCGGGAAGGCCCCATGCTGGAGAACTTCACAGAGGGCCGTGTGCCACGGCAGGGACCCCACACTAGAGCAGGGGAAGAGTGTGGGGAGTCCTTCCCCTGAGGAGGAAGGATCAGCAGATGCAATGTGTGATGAACTGACCGTGACCCGCATTACCCATCCACCAGCACTGCTCTGGAGAGGAGTTAGAGAACTAGGGAGCAAAGTCAAGCCTGAGAAGAAGGGAGGGCTGGGGGGAAGGTGTTTTAAAATGTAGGGGATTTTGCTCATTATCTTACTCTTATTGACTGGGAATAAATTAAGTTAATTTATCCAAGTCTAGCCTGTGATGGTAATAGCTGAGTGATCTGTCCCTGTCCTCATGCCCCACGAGTCTTTTGTTATGTTTTCTCTCTCCTACCCAGCTGCGGAGAGGAGGGACAGAGAGGCTTTGGTGGGCACCTGGTATTCAGCCAGGGTCAATCCACCACAAGCACACAAAAAAGCATGCTTTTTATGGACACCTCAAAATTGCTTTAACTGCGAACTCTCTTCTTGCTGCTGTTAATTAGCAACATTACAACAGTGCTGACAAGCTCTTATATATTGCATGTTGGCACTACCAAAAACCCAGTGCTGGTTAACAGTTACCACACTGAGCAAGCCAACGTCTCAGCAAGTGAAACTCCCAGTATTTCAACTTGCTCTAACCATCCTGTCAGCAGTAAGAACTGTCAGACAATAAACTGAGCTGGCTAGGAATTTCCCAATCAAATGGGTTTTGTTGGGGTTTGGTGAAGCTACTTCAGCATAGCCAAAACATTTCTCGAACACCAGCTAAGCAAGGGTTTCCCCAACAGCTAACCAAATTCCCTGTTTAGCCAGTTATCCTTTCCCAAAAAGCCCAAAACTTGGGCTAAGCAAAACTTGGGATAAGCAAAGTTCAGCTTAAAGCAGGAAGTTACTGCAGCTTGTGCAGACACAGAAGAGCTGACCACAGCATTTATTATCAAGTAAAGCGCTGTTTCAGTCACGCCTTTCCTTCATTATTCTAGAGCCTCACCAAGTACAGGCAGAGATGACTCCTGAACAGCTAGTCCTTTACAAAGTGTCTGACTGTTTTCATGTAGCCATGAACAAAGTTATCATCTTCATTCATAATGAGCAGTTCTGGCAGTCACTCATACAGATTTCTTACTGTGGACAAAAGCACAGTCAGAGCTGCCACAAATTCTCATCTCCAATTTAGCCACACACCAAAACAAGCAGAGCTGGCTCTGCAAGCAGCAGACATGAGCTGTGACTGGATTTTGTGGCTAACAGGGCACTGTTGCTGGCATCCACAGAACCAAGGACTTTGGCTGAAAAGAGCTGGATTTATACTTGCTCAATATTTGGACTCTCCAGTAATGGTGGAAAAAAAAAAAAAAGACCCATGTATGAAACGCAATTTACACAGGATGAGATTCAGCTCCATTGGCTGTCTTCCTTAAACATGCAATTTACTTCCCAATAATATTGACACAGGTAGAGTTTTCCCAAGACCTGAACTTCATCTATCATTATTTTTCCAGGGGTTCTGCTCATTAACTGAGATCAGACAGTCTAGCCACCTTGTTCACAATCAGAGCTCAGCAAACATGGAATGCTTTGGCTCTTTTTAAACTGCCTGAACTGTGCAGCTGGAGAAAAACACAAGAACTCTTTCACCACTTTATCTCCACATACATCTCACTTTTGGACAGGGCACAAATTACTGCCCTTCCAGCAGAATACACACTCCATCCTAGTGTCCTCAGAGAACATTTGTTCCTTTGCTGTCAAAAACAAAGATTTCCATGTAATTCTTCTAACCTGTTCCAACTGCCTGCTCCATAGAGAGAACAAAAAATGGAAGTTATCACTGCCAAAGAAAAAGTACCTGCTCTAATCATGAACCTTTGCAGCTGAACTATTTCAAAACATACTGGAGGGGGGCAATTCTATTTTGCCTTCACTGTGGGTTGCCTTTTATGAATATGTTCACTCTTCTCCACCACACAAGGGAAGTTCCATTCAAGTCAATGCTTCAAGGTTAAAAAGGCATGAAAAATTGCATAGAACTTTTTATGGAGACCATCCAAATCCCATAATGTCATCTCTCTCCTGGAATGATAGCATTGACTGACAAACCCAGTAAAAGGTTTGGAGGTGGCTGCCTTGAAACTTTGACATTTAGACCAGTCACACTGCTACACATTTGTGAATGCTTTGTGATGCTTTTCATTACCAGGAACAAATACTTATATCTCTTCACATTAACAAGTGGAATAAAGAAGGGCCACCAAGAACAGAGCAGGCCAAATACCCTAAAAATAAAGAATCAATTCAAGAACTCGAGAGCCTTCTTTAATCTTTATTATTTTCTCTAAAAAATCTGTGAAAGCTCAACTTGCTTTCAGTTTCAGATTTTGATAGTGATCAAAGTAATCAGTGAGCTCTAATCTGAATTACCCGAACTCTTTGCATCACACAGCTGTCAGTTATTTTTCACTGGCAGCAGCATACATAACCAAAAGTAAGGCATTGCAGGGAAGAACAGGGCCATTCACTGATTTTTTTCAGAAGTGAACTAAGATTTCATTCCTACTTCAAATCTTTTATTTTTTAGTTTTTTCCATTTCTTAGGATAATCCCATATATCTAATTCTTAATGTTTCAATTTTGAAAGCATTTCATTGGTCCAGTCACATGATAAATAAGACTCAGAGTTGATTATTTTAAGGCACAAAATTATGTACTTATACAGGCAGTAACAAGATGCACCTATACACAATTAGAGAATTACCCATTTCTGACATAGGTCTGATGTTCACACTGGGTAAAATTTCTCCAGAATTTTTCTTGCAGGACAGAGTCAGCTTGAATAGACAAACCCTATTCAGACAAGCACTTAAGTGCCACTGAATTCCCCAAAACAATTTTCTGGACACACTTTTCAGTGAAAAATGAACTTCAGCATATTCTTAAGAGTCTTTTTGAACTGTTTCAGAAGTGTGCACGATTCTAATGAAAATTTCACATCTGCACATAAAATAAAACATTTTTCATCAAGAATACTTTGTTCTTAAGATATTACAATAGGATTTTGTTCTTCTGGTAATTCCTTTTTCAGTACTACATTAAAAAGTAAGTAAAAAAAGTAGCATGATTTTGGGTTGTGGTGGGTCTGACTGGGATGGAGTTCACTTTCTTCCCAGCAGCCCATATGGTGCCGTGTTCTGGCTCTGTGGCTACGGCAGCGCTGACAGCACACCAGTGTTTTGGCTATTGCTGAGCTGTGCTTGCACAGTGTCAAGGCCACCTCTGTTTCCTGCTACACCCCCACAGCCAGGCTGATGGTGGGCAAGAGGCTGGGATGGGACACAGGTGGGACAGCTGACTTAAAGTGACCTGAGGGATATTTCACGCGTATCCTCAAGTTCATAAATAAAAACTGGGATAAAGCAAGAAAAGGATATTTTTGTTTTCAAGCAAGTTTTTGGGCTCTTGTTTGGAGACTGGCTAGATATCAGTGTGCCATCATGGCACCTGGTGTGCCATCTCCCTTGCTCTGCTTGGTCTTCACCCTCTGAGCCTTTCTTCACCTATTAAACTGTTTCTGAACTCAGCTCAGGAGATGTCTTTCGTTGTCCCTGTTTTCTCCCCTATTCCCCTGTGGAGAGCTGCTGCAGGGAGTGAGTTAGGAGCTGTGTGGGTGCTTGGCTGCTGGCCAGGGTGAACCCACCATAGCAAGTCAAATCGAAAACCCATCCCAGACTGGTGCACTCTCTTCTCAGATTCTGATCTAGAACTTGCCCCGGTATTCAGTGTCCACAAAAACTCTATTTCTCTAGATACCTGAAGGGCACTTTATCTCCATATATCTGAGCTGAGTATAATCCTCATCCCAACTCTACAGTCTGAAGAAGCATTTGTTATTCTCATTCTGCTGAGGGGTAAAGAAGTGGAGGGGACTAGAGGAAAAGATTTTCAGAGTTGATTTAAAATTCTGGCCTCATTTGCAGAAAGGACATTTACACACAGCCATCTTTTAGTAGCAACCTGAAGGTTTGTCAGAGCTGAAAAACAATCCCTTTGCAAGTTTAAGATCTTTATTGACCTCCCTATTACTGCCACTCCAAGTATAGGATTCACAAATATGTATCTTTACTAACAAGCCAGCAAATTTCCTTATTCTCAGGGCCACAAGGCATCATTATGATGTGGAAGATCAAGTGCAGCTGAAAAACCAGCATCTATCCCAGAAACCATCGCTTCTGAGAAATCCCTGTGCTGTGTAACACTGCTGACAATGGTGGAGATGCTTCCAAGATACCTCGTTCTCTAGGCAGCCCATCTGTTTCTGACAGCTCAACTTCTGGTCAGCAACTGACCCCATGAGTCACTCTGCTTGTACTATACAGAGCTCAGAGCCAGACAAGCAATATTTCATCATGTACTTGGCCACACTTGTGATCAGCAGATGCCTAAGAACCACTTTGGGCACGTATCTTTTTCTTCTTTCCTTTAAGGAAGTCACACGGCTCACCACTACTGAGTTTAGTATGCTGAATTATTAACTACTAGATTGATTTTATTCAGCCACTCCCTGTCAGCTTTCCACTACCAAAAGCTTTGAAAGTTTGCCATGTGGCAATTCTGTGTAAAAAGTCTGAAGCAAAAAGGAAATCCTTAAGAAACAGCATAACTACCTTCACCAAAGAAATAGGGTGCATGAAGTGAAAAATGTGCAAATGAAATGAGTTCTCCTTCCATCTATTTATTATAATGCCTGAGCATTTCAGAAACTTCAATACATAATCGTATTTATCATTGTGACATCCATGCTTAAGTGCAGGAGTATTGTTACCTCATCTCACAGATATAAAATTGAGGAATTAAGTGATTCAGTGATGATTTCTCAGGAAGCCATTAATAGGGGACACAATCCATGCATCCTAGGCTGCAAGAAAACTGGAGAACCTTACAGACATTTGAAAAAAATGGTCATCTTCATCAGAATTACACAGAAGGATGATGTCCTTAGCTCACTTGTTAGATCTAGGCTTGGAACAGACTTAGCTTAAGATTTTTAACATGCTGGACCAGACAAACTGCCTCCTTTGGACAAAATGGCAAAAGGAATTACTTGATATGTTCCAACAAATATTTTCCTCAAAACAAGTGACAAAAACCATGGAGTTTAGACCACCTGTAAAATTAAGCAATTGCAGAGACCCCATTTCTCAGTTTTGTAGTCTATATGTGTATCTATTTTTTTTTTAATTACTACAATGCTACCCTTTCCCACTACCCTCTGAACATCACTTTAGACTACACTCAGTGTGATATGACTTCAGAATACCACTTCAGCAGAACTTTCAGCTGCAAACCATGCTACATCTTTGCAGTGGTTCACACAATTACAAAAGACGAGGAGATGGTGAGGAGCAGCAGTAGGACCATACAGCATAAGCTGGTCAATTTACTGACACAGAGAAAGAAGACAAAGGAGAGAGATTTACAAGGAATGGTGAATGACAGACTCTGGAGAAAAAAACTGCCCCATCCCTGGGAGTGTTCAGGGCCAGGCTGGATGGGGCTCTCAGCAACCTGGTCTAGTGTAAGGTGTCCCTGGCCATGGCAGGAGGCTTGGAACAAGATGATCTTTAAGGTCCCTTCCAACCCAAGCCACTCTATGATTTCCATATGATTCAAGTTCCAAGATGTTCAAATAGACTGCACTGCTCTAGTGAAAGCAGCCCCTAAAGTTCCTGGCTTCTTGCTCCTGCACTGATAGACCTGTAAGTAAAGAACCTTCCTATGTGAATGATCAGCAAAGAGAGATAAAAAGTATCTTACCACTGCAAATGACTCCAGCTTCTGTTCCTATTTTTCTGTCTTCTCCAATAGACTGTATCTCCTGCAAAAATAGCTGGAAGTTTAAAAAAAAAACAAACAAAAATTAACAAGTACTTAATTAATTTTTTTCTTGATTTGCTTTACTGTCTTCTTACAGAAGACTGTCATGAAAAAAACATCCCTCATTCCTTTACTGCTGTGGTCAACACGTGGAGGAGCCCTTACCTGTTTTAGAGGGTATATCTTTTCTAAGGGCCTATCTTCACTGCCATGAAAGCTTAGGCAATCACCTAAGCTTTGCTGTTAGTCTCATTCCTGACCATACATACAATTCTCCCCTGAAACAAACTCATTTTTAAAGCACATACTTAAAGCTCAAACTAGCCAGCACATGGGATGTGCAGAAAAATAAACTTAAGCAATGAAAACTATTTTATCATTAATGCAAGAGAGCCATAGGTCCCAGTCACAGTAATGTAGGAGTTACTAATCAAACCCCTCTGAGCAGCACTAGCGCAGTTTCACTGTGGTCATTCTCCAGAAACAACATTATCATCTAATACTAACTCAGATGAAACAAAGGGAAACCCAAAGAGTGACACTAGCACTTTGTTCGCAATACAAGACCTTTGCTGCTTTACACATAAATTCAGAGGAATTGTCCCCAAAGTTAAAGACACACAGCCACATGGAAAACTGAGTGCCTGTTTACATCTATACAAGGATGAATGGAAACTGATCTCCCAATTTCATTAGTGCAGGGAAGTAGTTAAGTTTTGTATCCTCTTGTGCAGTTTTGAGGACAAGGCAGTCATGGTCTATGATTTACCACGCATGCCAGACAGAAATTGTTCCTCTTTGGCAGCTATTAAGTGAGTTGCACACTGGTCCTCGTTTGCTTTGGAATAAGATCTGTTTAGCAGTCCCTCAGCTAATCCTAAAAGAATACTGCAACATTTCTGAACATCCTGACTGCAGAAATCAGCCTCTACTAAGCCACTATGACTGGACTGTCTTTACAAACAATTTTTTCCTTCTGTACTACAAAATACTCACTCTGTGTACAGACTAGAAGTATGTGACTGCTGCCATATTTAATTCATTTTATCCTTACTGAAACTACATATTTTGCCAAGGCCAAAACAAATTTTAGACTGCAAAAGTTCTGTCAGCATCACAGGTTTTAGTTTAAAGCAAGGCAGAAAGCTCTTAATTGCTTCTGCATCCACAACAGCCAGATGTTCCCTGAAGCATTTCACCTGGCAAAGGCTCCCACAACAAAGACTCTCACAGCTTATGTCCCAAAGTCCATTACAATCTAAACACACATTTCTGCATGGCTTGCTGAGTCACAGTTATGTTCAAAATCAAAGGAATGAATAGAGCAATTTAAAATGCGATGCTTCAATGAAGAAATACAAGTACTCACACATGTCAGTGTTAAAGAGCATTTCTGGGTGTTGGAATCTACACAACAGGCACAGATCCATGAGATGAACAGAGGGGCTGGAAACCTGGTGAGGGAGGCATACCCAATTCCTTGCCTTTGGGCAGAATATCCCAACCAAGCACTGGGGAAGAGGCCTATGTGATGGCCCTACCAGGATTTTTTTCTCTGGGGCAAGCAAGGGCAAGATGTGGCTGTTTCACTCAAAAGGACACAAGGAAGGGCTGAGAACTCATCCCGTTTGTCCAGTGAGCACCTGAATCAAAACAGAGAAGGCAGAAACATTCCTAATAGCTACTGCATTTCTTATGCCAACATCCAGGCATTCAGTTCCTTCCAGTACTGCCTGTAGTCTGCAGGAAGTATTTTTAGGATTTAAACACAGCAAATCAGATCATGGACATTATTGCACTGAGGCACCCTAGTGATTCTTCTTTTTTCCTGCATCACACCACCTGCTACATCCCAGTTTTGATATTTTTCAACCCAGGCTACGGAGGAGAATCCTCTCCAGCTTCGCTGGAAAACTAAAACCTGAAAAAGTCAAATGAGAATAGCTTTATAACTTAAAAAAAAAAGTTTTCCTCCTGCTCAATGAGGAAACTTCGACAATTTTTGTCCTTTGGAACTTGACAAGATTTGAAGAAGAAAGTGACAGATAATGTCAGAATCCCATTTATTGATGTGGTCAAGAAATATGGTCATTGGTATGAAATTATTCAAGCTAGAATTATAATTGTTGTCCCTTGAGAGCTATTATTAAAAACTATTTTAAAAGACAAAGGAACATAAGCAAAAAATTGAAGTCCAAAGTTCTTGTTTTGCATCACCATATAGTAACAAAAGAGATAGCTAACAGCACACTATATGTACAATTCTAAACCCTCCTCATTTTACTGGGTGCAGTAAAGATTTATTCTTTTCAAGCATTACCACATCTATCGAATTTGACCAAATGAGATATACTACCTTGAAAAAAAAAATTAATTCTACAGGACATTTTTTCACAGTTTGATCACCTCCCTAAATCACCACTTTGTCTTTACTCAATGGTCCGTGACATGTTATCAAACAGTACGCAGGAAAAAATGACTCAAGGACGGAGAAAGGAAATCACAAGTGAAGGTATGACAGTTAAAAGGAAA
The DNA here is from genome assembly GCA_013397155.1 of Irena cyanogastra. Lineage (NCBI taxonomy): Eukaryota > Metazoa > Chordata > Aves > Passeriformes > Irenidae > Irena > Irena cyanogastra. The sequence continues at coordinate 229,372 of VWZV01015100.1, forward strand.
CTTATTTGACTTATGTATCATCACAGAAAATACTGTTGCTTAACGTGCAAATGTTCAAGGTAATCTCCCATTAAAACGAAAGGTCAATTCTTGAAGTGACTTTTATTCTCAAACAACAAAAAGCCCCTGAAATAGGAAGGCATGCTGTCACTCTGCAGGCCTTAGAATGCAGGCTGGCAAACAGTGGCCCATATGCTTCTGTGGCAGATCCATGGCTGACGAAGGCCATGTGCATGGAGATGACATGATACCTCCTCACAGAACCTTCAACACATTATTCTCCACTGCAGAGTATAAAGAGGGAAAAAGCAGAGTTTCAGCTATCACATCACCGAAGTGCACATCCACCAGAGCTCGGCGACAAACAAAACCAAACCAAAACCAACATAAGCCCAAACACCTGCCAGGAATCAGTGCTCACCACAGTGCCACAGCCCTGCAGAGCATACAAATAACCCAAATATTTTAATCCTTCCCCATCTTGAGCTGCGACTTTTTCAACAGTTCCCTAATCCTAGTATTAATATGATATGTGACAATAGAAGAACCAGACACAAAGTTTAAACCTAGATCAGAACAGCTATTCATTGTGACACAGCCCTCAATGAAGCTAAAGAACAGAATCAAAGCACAACATGAGCTATATAACACTCCAGATTGGAGTCCTCATCCTACAGGAATCTTTACTCTTCAGAAGAGTAAAACAAGGCCTTTGACCCCTTTTCTTCTGATGCCTAACCCTGACTGCAGCCTTAACCTAGGATTTCGCAACACACCCATCACACAGAAAAGCTCAAAAATTCTAACACTGCACTCTTCTAATTCCACTGTAGACCCATGAGCCTTCTAGACCCTAACAGCAAACATAACCTTCAAGCCCTCCACTCCCAAGTAAATATCCTACACAAATAGGATTGGCACACCTGTGCAAAATACTGTGCACTTGGGGTTTTTTGGCCCTTCTCTGGGTTTTGATTTTGGCCTATCCAGTGAGTCACATTTCCCTAATTGCCAATGCAGCTGTTTAGCACATGGAAAGCAAACCTCACTTTCTTTGACAGTCAGACCTTAAGACATCTACTCTCAACCTTACACCCAACACAGATTGTAAGTTTTGATGTAGTCAATCAGGGTTTCTCCTTGTCTGTCACTTCAACACAGTGGTAAGATCCTGTCAGTATCAGCCAGTTAGTAACAACAACTTCCAAAGCTGAACTCTGCCTGCCTTTAACCCAAGATGCTCCACCTTGTGCACTGAATAAAAGTTTCTAACCCTGGCCAGGGCATGCAGTGCAAAGCACACTCAGAAGAACCCAGCCTTCAGAGGACAATTCATATCAACATTTAGAATGTGCAGTTCTTACTCCAACAAAAGATATATCTGATTGCAAAGCAGCATAAGGCTTTGTGTCTAAAATCACCCTCATGTGGTATTTGCCAGAGATTGTATAGCAAAGAAACATGTTGACATTAGGACTGGGAAACAACCAAATAAAAGCTTCAGGACTGGACCACCTCTCATCCTATACCAGATTTCTGTTCAGTGACACAAGTCAGATAATGATATCACAGTTGGGCAAATGACAGGATGTCTGTAAGCACCTTTATTCTCTTACCAGTGATCTCTCATTATTTCAGTCTTTTACTCCTCCTAATGTAACATCAGTCAACAATTTACTCTCAAGGCATTACGGGCCTAATCCAATTCCTCCTGACAGTACTGGAGCCGGAAGAGATCCGCAGCACATATGCAGATGAGCCAGATGACACTAGAAATTCAACATCACACCACTGAACACCTAGTATCTCACCAGATGAGAAATCTCTCCACTGTTAGAGGAACTGGACCCACTGGAAGTCCAAAATGATTAGAGGACTGAGTTGTGGGCCCCAGTGAAGCACAAAGTCTCAGACAATGAACACAGGGCAATACTTACAAGCTCTACTTCCTATAAGAACTGGTGTCTGCTTCATATACATACCATACTTCTGATAGATGGGGATAGCTTTTTCCATAGCCAGGAATGCTTTACTTGGATGTGTTTATCTTTCTTCAATCTCTGTCTGACTCACAGGTATGTCCAGTTATTTTAGTTTTCTCCACTCTCAGAAACTAAGAGGGTTTCTGTAACCAACTGTACCATAAACAGGTAAGCTGTCTATGACCCTACCAGATTTATGGAAAACTCTCTTCACTAAGAAACTCATCCGCAATTTCCCAAAAATGCCTTATTTTGGGAGTTAACTTAATGAAAAGCAATTTAAACTCATCTGTTACACAACAACAGAATGACTGTCTTAAGAGCTGTTATGTATCTCAGCCTGGAAGTGATAAAAAAAGGATACCTTTCATTTTGCAGAACTCTTTGGTGGAGCAGGGATAGCAACAGAATAGTTACTTAGACATATATGCTATAATCAAGTTCTCAGAATGTCTGTGTACTTTGTCAAGATCAGCTACTTGAAATTAAGATGAGAATTTTCCCTGAAACACATTAGCCCACACGCCAAAATTATTCCCCTTAAGGGCAGGTGAGGACTTCTGAAGCTACATTTGGAAATATTAAAAAAATGACACGACATCCTTAGCCAAATGGCTATGATAGTTCATTATCATCATTGCTAAAGAAAATATTCCCTAACATATTCCAAGCTAAGATTTGTGTGCTCTTCCTTGCCCTGATCTAAGGATGCACATAAAGTCTACCTGCAAAGGTATCCCAGCTGAGGTAACCAAGACTGGCTGATGACACAAGCCATAATTTGTCAAGATTCCAGCTTCTGAACTTGATAAGTTTGTACTGAATCCTGGAAGTCGTTCAATATAAAACATACTTAAAACAGAAAGCCTTTGGGAGTAGCCATGTAGTATACTTGAGGAACAAAAATGACCATTACAGAAGCTTTAGAGGATTTATAATTCTGTTTTGCCTGCAACTGTACAGTAGCCTAGCCCATAAATAGAAACCAGGTGGATTTTTTTTTTTTCACATTTGCTTTACTTTCTTTACTTGAGACTTGTGGGAATCATGGTAACCAAGCAACACCACAAACCTGGAAAGCCCTAGTTAAGACAATTGCTGATACTCTGATGAGACAGGATGTGTTCAGTGCCCAGATGAGCTACAGGACCTCCATTTCTGTAGACTCCAGGGGCCACAAGATTCTAAAAAGAGTGAGGAAAATATTCTGTACAATCTGTGGACTCTTCATGCCTCAGTGTGAAAACTGCCTCCCTCTGAAATGAATTTTGCTGCCACTTCAGAGTCCACTGTGAGTTTTACTTGGCACTTTTGCAAGGTCATCCTGTCACGAGAGCTTCCCCTTACCAAGGCTTGGGAACTCAAAAATACTGGGTGTCAGACAGCATAACTGCCAAGAAATTAAAAATAACATCCATGGATTTATTAGAAATATCACTATGGATAAATATGATTTATGTTCATTTACATATATAAATTTGAGTATGTTCATTTACATAGAACACAACCTTGTAACTAAATGTTGATGATAAAAAGTGTAACTAAATTGAAAAAAAAAAAACCCTGCAATGTTATTTTCTGGTCAGAAAAGCACATCAGAAGAATCAAGCATTTTACAGCTTTTGCAATGAACAACAGCTGAAGTAACTCATTTTCCATGCAAGTGCAATCAGCACTTTCAAACTGGCACATCTTCCATGTAATCAGTCTTCGGCCTCCCAAAAGAAGGAGAGAGCCTTCTGAAGGAAGCAGTACTTCTTACTTTGCACACTAGCAAAATCAGTCGTGCCCTCACTCTGTCAAATGGATTTTATTCAGCATTTTATAAAACAATTTTTTTAAACTGCACCAAAACAAAAGTAGACATTTTCTTAATAGCAAAGTCAATCTATATATTTTTGTACAAGCATTTCAAGACATAACCATATTCTGAGAAAGAAAAGTATGCAAATAATGCTTTTTAAAAAAGTTAAAATTATTTGCTTATTCAAATAATCAGAGGCAGCGAAAATATGCTTTAAAGTGAATGAGGGGTTATTTTAGGAGACAAAGGGTGACTACTGCACACAACGAATGTGTGGCGGCTCCATCGAGGCTCTGGATACTGAGTTTGTGCTGCCATTCATCAGGCAGCACCTTAGTCTCACAGGTAAGACAGTGAGATCAGTACCAAAAGCAAGACCAGCTACAGCAGCTATGTGCTTAAGACACACAAGTATGCAGGTTTTGGGAGTCACAGAGTGCATTAAAAAGCTCAACCCTGCGTAACAGGTTTCAACTTTTCCTCATACTGACATCCAGCTGATACTAGGTTTTATTGTCCAGTATCCAATATCAAAGGTTACAATAAGTAAGTATTAAAATCACCAAAAAACCCCAAGTAGAGACTACATCTAAAGATGTCCCCTGAAAGTTATAGTGGGACACAGACATAAGGGGGCTTCAGGGAATTTGGTCTACTGCCACCACTGCTGGGCTTCTGAAAAAACATCACACAACGAGTGTGAAAAGTAGAACTGTTTGTCAACACAACATCATGCGCTGAGTGTGCCTTTGTAACGGTGTAAGTGGGTGAGGTTCAAAGAACAGAGTGCCTCCTGGGAATCTTTCCAGGGAAGTAGCCCAGCAGAGGGATGCACACTCTGCTTCATCCATTGGAGGAGGTACTCCATCCTGCTCAGAAAGAAAGCACTATGCCAGGGCCCAGCTTGGCAGAAGCAATGGATCCTTAAGTCCAATTCCACTTCACTCCATTGTCATTGCCTTGGTGTGTGGACAGGAGGCAGGTTAAGAACTCCCAGACTGCCATCACCTAAGCAGTTTCACACTTGTCTCCTTCCTGACAGTCCTACAAGAGCTGAACACAACCACAAAGAATATTTGTACAGCACAGAGGTTAGACATATTCCTTCTTATATAAAACTCCAATTCTTCTCCACCTACAATGAAGAAATATTCTTGTCTTGTGCATTCAGATTCTAAGAGTGGGATCGTAATGAACAAAAATGAAGGATGAAATCAATTTACAAACGTAAATATAACTCTAGCCTCTTTTGAAGCTTTAATAGGAAGGAGAAGCAAAATTATCCAGGGGACCTTGGTCAGACTCAGCCATGAGTGTAAATGAGATCTCATTCCCATGTGGTATTTCACATCACAAAGGAAAACACAGAGCTCTCACAGCCCTGAGACAGAAGGTTTCCATGAAACAGTAATTTGGTCATCAAAGCAGCCTCTTCATGGGAATGACATACAAATAACAAAATAACACCCGAAGTTTTTAAGCAAGTTTCTCACGCTGGAACTTAGACTGTTTCACTGATGATTTAAATTATTTCAGCCTGGGCTTCAGCTGAAATGCTTGTCTCAGTATTTTAGTTATGAAGGAACATGTGTAAAATAAAGCAAAAATAGTGTGGTTTTCTATTCTGCTAGTAAGTTTGGATAAAAGCAAGTAGGTGCTGGTGGAAATCTGAAACGTCTTCAGGGAACTCAGATAAATCCTTTGTTAAAGCAAACTAGAGTTAGCCTCAGTTTATTGGCATAGCATCTTCTATATAAGTAATTTACCCTGAATTCAGTCTGCACTTACTTTCCTAGGAACAGACATGCATTTACTGCTGACACTGAGCCTCAGCAACTGATCTATGACTTGGCACGTCTGTTCCAAGTGCCTTTGAGATACCAAGAGTAAAGTTTATTCCAGTAATAACCACTTGCCCACAGGACATAGCCTGAATATTTGACAGTCCACTAAAAAAAGTTACATCCCACTTAATGACAAAGTTGCATGAAAAACATTACACGCACACCACGTGGCCAAGCTACCATCTCTGGCCCAACCTATGCTTTGCAAATTATCAGCCTCTGTATGTCTTAGCTTTGCAAAGTTATAGTATGTTGATGTCATTTATTTTTCCATGTTATTTCCTACGATATTTGCCTCTTCAGTAGAAGAGGGGAGTAGCACACAGTAAGTACAACCTATCTATCTTTCGGGTTTCCAAGGTCTCCCAGCTTTCACAGATGAACCTGCATGGTGGGGGCTCTGCTCAACATCACCCATAACTCTGGTCCTCGGTATGAACAACTGAAGTTTCCACAGGTAAGCAAATCCCTCAACATCCATAGCTGCAGATTTCAAACACACACACTGCTTGACCACCTCATGTTCATCTTGATCACCAACATATTAAATACTAAAATTTTCTCAGCCACCTTCAGACATAGGTACACTTCTTCTAGTGAATTACTAAAGTCAATGAACTTGAGAAGCCAGACAAGCAACTCTTGGTGTATATTCAGAAATAACAGCACACTGTAAAAACTGAGGATTAAAAGCAGAATTATCAAATTTCAAAATAAAAGTGAGATGACTATATCTTTTCACAAAGTCAAAGATTGGTTAAGGTTGGATTGGACCACCATCCCTGCTCAGGTAGGGTCATCCCAGAGCCCGTTGCACAGGATTGCATCCATGCAGTTCCTGAATACCTCTCTGGGAAACCTGTTCCAGTGCACAGTCACTCCCACAGTTAAGAAGTTCCTCCTTATACTAAGGTGGAACTTTCTGCGGTTGTTTTTTGGAGGTAGAGGGTGTTAAACTGTAATCCATGAACAGATACCTTTTTACCTTTGTATTAACACAGTTAATGATTTATGGCCTGTCTCTGAAGGATTCCATCTGCTGTATTTTCCATTCCAATTAACAGCAGATTCCTTCCCAAAACTCTGTGATCAGTACTGGAAACTGAAAATGTCCAAAACTGTAGCACATAAGAGTCCTTGAGGTCACTTCCAGAAAAAATCCCAAATGAGCAAAAGGCAAAACCTTATATGGAGTCTGGTACCAAACTTGTTTAAAGGCAAAATCCAACAAAACCAGCACACTCAGCAGCAGGCCTTGCAAAGCAGCCCAGCTGCCAGCTGGCGGCAGCTCCAGCAGCTCCCCATGTTGGCCAGAGGCCTGGAGAAGGAATGCAGCTCTGCAGGAGCCTCGCTCCCATGGTGGGGAAGCACCCTCACCACACTCCAACCTTACAGACTGACATTTCAAAATGAGTTGTCCTTGCCCAAGTCTTTTGGCACTGCAGAAAAACAGCCCTTGCTACCACATGTTTGACCATTTCCCTCTATTGAACCACTTCTGGAGAGCTGGGCTCTGACTTCACAGCCAGCTCAATGAGGATGCACAGCCTGTTAGGTCAAGCTCAGCCCAGCATAAGTACCATAGCATGGTACAAAATGCCTGGGTTTTGTCATCAGTAACTGCAATCCTGAGGTTTTTCTTTTTTAATTCACAGAAATCTCCAATATGAGGCTAAGGAGCTCTCTAGATGGAAGACGATGTTATTCACTTAAATAGTGAACAGTAGTTTAAAAGTGTGCTATTCAGTCTAACTAATGAGTTTACATTGCTGCATTCTTTTAATATGAGGCAACAATGCTAATGACTAACCCTTTTGCAGTTTTATAGACCTTGCAACTACAAGATGATCCCGCTTTCATTTAAAAAGTCCCTTGTTACAGCTTAAGAAATCATGTTTTGCTTTTTAGCAATTCTCACTAAAATGCTTTGGAAGGCACCATCATTCACTTACAGGCCAATGTTTAGAGGACCTGACTGTACACAATTGCAATAATAACTTCCTGCATTCGACATCTCTGGAAATCCAAAACCAAATTGGGATAGCAATTAAAAATTTCTAACATTTCCTCATCTGTAAGGTAATGCATAAAATAATCACGGTTGTATACAGGTTAACTTCAGAGAGGGAAATCAGGTGTTAAAATGCCAATATGTCAACCTCATCCCAGAAGCAAAGAAAACAGAAACCCATCACTCTCTGTCAAGAGATCACAGAATGGGTTGGGTTCAAAGGGACCACAATGGGTCATCTGCTCCAACCTCCCTGCTCAAGCAGGGCCATTCTAGAGCACACTGCACAGGATTAGGTCTGGATGGTTCTTGAATATCTCCAGTGAAAGAGACACTGTATCTTCTCTAGGCAATCTGTTCCAGTGCTCAGTCACCACACAGTAAAGAAGTTCTTCCTCATGTTCAGGTGGAACTTCCTCTGTACCAGTGTCTGCCCATTGCCTCCTGTCCTATCGCTCAGCACTACCAAGAAGAGCTTATTCCATCCTCTTGGGACTCTCCCTTTAGATATTTATACACATTGATCAGGTCCCCTTTCAATCATCCCTTTATTGCAATCCTCATTGTACTCATAGCAGTGCAATGGGTGAACTTACATACATGACCATCCCTTGCCAGGTTATACAACAGGAGAGTGACTTCCCAGACATGGGATCACAGAATAGTTTGGGTTGGAAGGGACCTTAAAGATCACATAGTTCCAACCCCCAAGCTGCAGGGGTTGGAACATCATCATTACATCAGGATGCCCAGAGCCTCACCCAAACTGGCCTTGAACTCCTCCAGAGATGGTATCCACTTCCAAATAGCTTTCCTTGTGCACAATTTCCTTAGTTTTGTAGGCTTTACTCTCTTTACTACAAAATAAAGTACAACACTTCCCATTATAGAGTATCCTTCATCCTGAAACACCCTGTGGAGTCTGAACCTTCTCACAGAACAGTCAGAAGTTTCAAGACTGAGCACTCAGTGAACTGCTGCAGCCTGCTCCACAGCTGGCTCTCATGTCATATCCTTGACTAAGGACATAGAACCATCTCCTACTCACACCAAAGTGCTGCAAACTGCCAACATATGTAGAGGTCTGACAGAACCTTAGTTTGAAATATCTCTTCCCCAGAAACTCAGCTACAGAGGATGTAGACTGCACCTGTTTCAGACATGTGAAGGGCTTGTGTCTTTAACAACAGGAAAAATTAGTGAGGCTACCAGCCATGCTGTAATGCAGACCCAACAGCACACAATTTGGATCATCTTGTTTCAAAAAGTCCAATCTTCCTCCCCACCAGGGCTTCCCCCAACCACCACCTTCTGCTCGCTTCACAAGCCTACAGGCACTTCTCTTACACAGCAGCTGCTCTAGTTCATCTGTATTTGCCTCACACTTCAGATCTCTTCAGGGCACCTCTTGCCCTGTACCCGCACTAGAGCTCTGTGCACCTGACAGCACATCTGATCTTTTGATTCCTTTCTTCTGCTCTTTCCTTACATTTCAGACTTGGCTGCCTTTCTGCTGGCCAGATGAATTATCCAGTCTTTTTTGGCTTCCACTGTGTTCGTATACAACATAATTTGGTTTTTTTAGAGGAAGAAACCCTCAAGAACTTTAATGAGAAGTAGGTTTCCTTCTTTCATTCTAGTAACAAAGTGCGTGCAGTGCATGGGAGACCTCAGCAGCTGTGGGAACAGATGATGAAGCTTCTCTGCCCCTTAGAGCTGTGCAGTCTATCTCCACATCATCCCTCACTTCAACACACCCAGCAAAAGGACAAGAAGCTCCAATTCTAACACCAAAGCACAATGTCATGACAGCACCTGAACAAACTAGCAAATTCAAAACAATTTCTAGTCAAAACTAAGTTATTAATGGAAAACAGAAACACAGAAAAGGCAACATTTCATTCCGACCTTTTCCTAAAGATCACTAAATCAAATTCTATACAGGCTAGTATCACTGCATAAGATAGTTATTCCCTCAGCAACACAGAAAAGAGAAGTCCTACAGTGACGACATTTTGGGACTTGTAGGCTTTCCACTGCTACCATAAACCACAGTTTCTAAACACATTCCAACTGAGAAGTGCCACCACACCCAAACTGCATGTGCAACGGTTTTATTGCATTTAATTTGACACAGAGAACCATACACAGCACTGTAATTTAGATACTAAAAGGGAGTAACTTAAGTGTAGTGCAGAAGAGGAAGCCACAAACTGGATGTGTGTAGGACAGTACATACTCAAAGCTGGTTGTATGTACTACTAAGTAATTTAGCCTGAAACAACCATTTGAGTACGTGCTTGAGCTTCAAGTCATCCAGAGCCCAAATACTCTTTGCTGGCAGTTTTACCTAACTAATAAGAAAGTCTCAAGTCTTGATCTGCCACTATGAACCACTCTTCTGCAGCGATGAAAGCCAGGTGCCACAGACAACATTCAGGCAGACACTCCAGGGTTGAACCTTCAGGGCAAGTACTGCACACATTTCTAACAAAATTAGCCAGGATCCTGAAGAGCTATCCTCATTTGGCAATTTCTCACAGCACCAACAATATCTTTTGGTGGTGTTTCAGGTAAGACTCAGCCAAGCACCATAAATTCTTGCACATATTTTACACAAGGTTGGGCCAAAACCACCAGTCTACCTATCCCAAACATAAGGTGTTTATTTTGAAATTCTGCCAGGCAGGTTGGCTTTACCAGCACAGAGAGGTAACTCTGTGAGACTGAGCTGTCAACACAACAGTGGCAGCAGCTTCTTGAATGCCAAAACACATCCACAACCTCCAAGGACATTCACCTTCCAAGAAATCATACTCACAGTTTGCTTGGCTATGCATAGCACAAACAGATAACATTGCTCAACTCCACCCAGGACATAAAACAGCATCAACCCTCTCAGAAACACAGTTCATGGCAACACCAGGTTTAAGTTATCACTTAAAAAAAATACAACAGACTTTCAGTCAAAGAAAATCAAATAAAACTGCACTAATTCACACAAGCCAAAATCTGTTCCCAACCCTGAGTAGCACACTGGTATTCACAAACAGGTGAGGCTTCTTTGCCATTTGAACTCACCTTTCCAACACTTGAGAGATTGGATTCATCAGTAATTTAAATACTGGACACAGTACACCACCATAGGCATTTTTTTCAGCTAGCAAACCACTCAAGAGAGTACTGAAAGGCCTATTATGAGGGCCAATCGCTATCCTTTTCTTGAATGACCACATGAAAACCAGTGACTGTTCCACAATGGTTTGAAAGGGCCTTTTGTCTGAAGGAAAGGACAAGGAGTCACAAAGTATTGCAGATTCATTTGTAACTCATGGCTTTTGAAGAAACTGCAGAACTTCAGTTAAAAGCAAACCAAGAAAAGAACAAGCTTTGAAAATGTTATGCCACAATCCTTTCCTACTATGTACATGCAGAGCATATTTTTAGTCTCTTTTGTATCACAAAAAGATGGGCTGGCATTCTATATTATTGTTGTTTTACAAGAGAAGCTTAAAACACTTGCAGAGTTTTGACTTTATTCCCAAACCCTAATTAGGGTCTGCAGCACTATTGTATAAACAGAAAATCATCAGGAGCTTTTTCTGGTACAACATCTAGTAAAAGTGTAATTGTACTTGGATAATAAGTGAAACCATTGTCACTGTTGCTTAATAATCACCTCAGTAATTGAGCAAATTTGGCATTGTCCGTAAAGCATAAGATGGCCAATTCAAGAAAAAGACTTCTTTTATTCTGAGAAACCAGCATTAGACTCGAATTTTGACGTCTGTTTCTGAAGTCCTTCACAAAAAAAGAAGTTAATTACATCTGCCCACAACTTCCCAGAAGAAAATAATGTTTTACTTCTCTGCCTACCCCAATGACAATTCAGTTCCCAGATTTTACACGCAGAGGTGCACACACATTCAAAATGGGACTTGCATACATGATTTCATTACACTTTCTAAACAAGCTTCACATGCACAAACTTTCAGCAGGAATAACAGTGGAAGCTAATAACCTAAAATAGAATTCTTCTAACCCATACCCAGAACTACAGAAGTACTGCACTTCCATTCAAAAACAAGAGTTACAGCTGACAGACTTGCCCTCTTCCCTATATGTTCCACCCACATACCATGCACCTAAACAATCAAAAGGTGTCAGTTTTCACTTCCCAGTTCCTTGCCATGTTCCAAAATTTATATTCCTTGTGCTCCCACAACGTCACCAAAACCAAACAATATATTTTGCACACACCACTGGTCAAGGTGCCAGTTACATTTAGCTCTTCTGACCACCTTATCAAACTACATCAGGCATGGAGCTGGTCCTTGGCATGTTACAAGACTGTACAAGGCCCAAAGTTTTTGCTGTAGGAAGCAGCCACGATGCTACTCCCATATATACATGGGAAGTAAAAGTCCTGCCATGACAAATACACCCCCAAGGTAACTACACACCCCCTCATCTCATGCTCTCCAAAACAAAAGCTTACCATTCTGAGGACCTAAAGAGACTCTTGCCAATGCAAAGCAGAAGCTGAACAATGCCACACATCTTGAAGCTCAAGGTGTTCAGAAACCCACAGGGCACAGAGGTGTGACATGTAAAGCTCCCTGTTAAGTGAAGTTCAGGATTCAAATTCTTTGATTTCAATATGGAGTACTGCTTTCAAACAATTTTTACCAGGTGAAGGTGTCCAGTCTAAACTAAACTTCACTACTGTTTCTTTTTATACTAGAAGAAAACTGTGAGAAAGCTGGTGAGGCATCTGAGGAAGGAAGGCAGGAGGAACAGAAAAACTGAAGCATTAGAACAGTGCAGAAAAACTCAGAGCAGAGAGTAGCACCAGACAGGAGCCGTATTTCTCAAGAATAACATGGACAATAAAATCCTTGATATTAGCTACAAATCAACTACAATTAACTGTTATTTTTCTTCCCTAGATCTTCGTGCAAAGTCTCACTGCCCTTTGGTGCTCTGCTCCAAGTCATTACACAGCTTTACTTTTATCCTCCAGTGCACAGTGAAAAGTGGAGTTTGACCTTTCCTTTAGATTTGTAAAGCACCACAGCAGACTGTTTTGAGAACATGACTGAGGTGGGGTTTTTTTGTATTCTACATGACTAACATTGCTAACAGCGTCTAGAGACGTCTAAGACGTGGCTTCTCGAAAACACACCAGGAAACACAGTCCCTTAGAATGATAACAGAGGCCATGGATGTGGGTAAAAAGGTATAGAAATATAAGAGTTTGTGGGAACTAATACAAAATGCAGGCTGTCTACAACTGCTAACAGGCACAGGTTTGGTATTTCCATGATTGCTAGAGAAAAAGTTGAAGAAAATATAAAACACATTGCAAGCCACTGGAAACTTTGTATTTTCCCTTAAAAACAGGCCTGAATCAATTTCAGTTCCAGACAAGCATTTCCTTAAAATTTGGGAAACAGCAGGAAGGTGTCCTGACATAGCCTCCTTTCTGTTTCTTTGAGCAAGAAGCACTAGATAAGAATAACCAATCTACATTCAGAACCAAACCTCTCTCAACATAGAAAGATGTTCGTGTTCAGTTTTTAGGCTTACTACAGTATGTCAGATAAAACAATAATTCTCAAGCACATTTCTTCTCAGACATCTGCCTGGGCATAAGGACTGTGGAAACAGACCCTTTACTTCAGGATAACCCTGAGGACATTTTGAAGGGTACTTAGTTTAATTTATCTTAATCATAGCACATTTTTATGCAGTAAATTTCCTGGAGTTGTGACCTTACCTCCTTACACAGTTATACAGCACCTGACACAGTGCAAGCCTTATCTTGATTAGTGTCTCATTACATTTAACAGATCCTGCTGTTCTCAAAGGGGCAAACTCCTTCCACCTCCCTAGCACAATTAGTGGGAGAACACTCACAGCCTAGCACCCGGTGTTCAGCTCCAGCAGTTTGTGAAGGCACCTCACCAAATTCATCAACTTGTTCTGACCTGAAAATCATTCTGCATTTGCACAGTTTGACTGCATTCACAGAAACAATTGTGGCAAGGGCACAGTGTCCTGCTCACAGCAGCTTGAAGACTCTAGTTAGTGGCATTCAACAGGTTGCCATCCAGGATTTCTTTCACAGACAGTGCAAATACATTCCTAGTTAACCTAACATTCTACATGCAGCAGCCTTTTCCACTTTCTGTGCAGGAAGTTTTTAATTTACCTTTTTGAACCACCATGTTCTGGAAAATACTTTATAACTGCATCAAGAGCTCAAAGAAACGGAAGAAAAACGCCTCTTGCATACACTGGTAATTCAATTTTAAGGGTTAACAAAAAAAAATTCCCACAGATCATTAGTTGCCTTGAAGCACATTTTCAAGCTGAAATCAACCAAATCAATCTAGTGGAATGTGACCTGGAATGAAACAGATGGATTTTCTGTGGTGCCTCCTAGTTCTCCTAAAGAAAACAAATCTGTAGTACAAGTGATTCACATCTCCAAGCGATGAGGCTGAGGGTGGGGAAGTAGCTTACACTATTAATTTACAGCTCAACAAAGGAGGCATTGCATTCTGATAGAGAATAAAGGAGTACTGCCAGCTGCCACTGCTTATCAACTAATTCCATACCTATTAATTTTTTTATGCACAGTAAAAAAGCCAACAAAGACTTAAAAAAACCCAACAAACCCTAAACCAAACTCAAAATCAGTAACAAAAAACCCCCTATCATCTTGGCGGTCTTTTACCTCGGCAGAAATAAGGAAGAACGTCAACTGGGTGGATTTATGCCGAAACAGCAGCTGAGGCACAGCAAGCTCCGTGCCCACCTTGCGGTGTGGCAGCGCTGGCAGCAGCGTTCACGGCCCTGCCAGAGCCCCCGGCGGCGGTTCGGGACCGAACGCTCCGCTGGCTCAGCGCGCTGGGCACGGGCGGCCACGCTCGGCGACACCCGGCTCCCCGGGCGCGCAGTTAATCATTTATGGCCGAGGCTGTTACCGAAGAGCCTTGAACAGCCCGGCCCAGCCCAGCTCCGCTTCGGCTCCGGAGGCGCCGAGGGCTGGCGGAGCGGCGGCCGAGGGGGAGCGGCGGCTCCCGGCTCCCGGGCGCGGGCGGAGCGGGTCCCGGCGCACGCTAGGCGGGGTCCAGGGAACGGGGCCGCCCGGCTGCGGTCCCCGTGCCGCCAGGAGGGGCCCACCCGCAGCCGGAGCTCGGCGCCGGGATCCGAGGCGACAGAGCAACGGGTGGGGCACCGCGGCAGCCGCACCCCTCCCTCCCCGGCACCCCTCGGCACGGAACTCCCGGCGGCCCCCCGCCGCCCCGCGCAGGTGCTGCTGAGGGGAGGCGACGGCGGCGCCTTACCTGGTGCGGCCGCGGCGGAGGCCAAGGAGGGGCTGGGGCCGGTGGTGGCCGTGGCACCGCCGCCCTCCNCGTCGCTTCTGCAGCGCTGCGCGCGTCCTGGGCTCTCTGCGTGCCGGGCCGGGGGAGCTGTGAGGGGCGGAGAGCGGGCCCAGGGGTTGGCTTCGGCCGCGGGCACGTGATTTACGTGTACCCCGCTTGCCAGGCAGAAACGAAACACCCACGGCACGCAAGAACAGCGCTGGGCCTCGTGTGAGGAACTATTCATGAACTTCTCTGTAAGTGAAAGTGAAAAAACAGGCGACATCAGCCTCGAGAAGAGATGACCAAGAGGGGACTTCATTAATATGTATAAATATTTAAAGGAGGAAGGGGGGTGTGCCCTAAGAGGATGGATCAGGCTCTTCTCGGTGGTGCTGAGCACAAGAGGCACGGAGCAGAAACCGATGCACAGGAAGTTCCACCGGAACGTGAGAAAGAATTTTATTGTACAGTAGCCATGTATGGGAACCAGTTGCCCAGAGGCTGTAGAATTTCTCTCTCCGGAGATACTCAAGAACCATCTGAACACAATCCTGTGCCTGGTACTCTGGGATAACCCTGCTTGAGCAGGGACGTTGGCCCAGATCACCCATCCAGGTCCCTTCAACCTTACCCATTCTGTGATGCTGTAAATCTCTATGAATACTCACGGCAAACAATGAGAATATAAAAATTTACCACAAGTTTTTCAGTAATCAGTGTTTTAAAATACCACCTAAAAGGTGGAAATAAAATGCAGTCACGATTGTTAACACAAAGATTAAGAAACAATTAATAACTATCCACGTATATTTAAACACTAGAACACAAAAAGCCAACAAAAAAACCCAAACAAACCAAAGAACCCAAAAAACTAAACCCCTCCCAAAATCCCATAAACAAATACAAACTGGATTTACCATCAGCATTGGTGTCTTACACTGTCATAAGCATTTCCCTTAACCCAAACACATATCAGCACTCATTTTTATTAGCAATGATTGCCACAGGTATTGGAAAAATCATAGTATTCCCTCTCAAAATGGTTACATACCTCTTTTCCAGCTAGCACAAATGGGACTTTCTTGGTCATACCACACCTCTACCTGACTCCCTCCCCTCAGCCAGGAAACAAACTTCCATACTCACAGTTTGGAGACAACACTTGAGCCTTACTGTTTTCAACCAGCTGAAACTGCTGCACTGAAAATCATTCGAGGTGCAATTGGTAATGAATGTATCCAACCCACCCTGCAAACCAGGCAGAGCTGGCAGCGTTTCCTCCTGGCAGGGAACCACAGCAGTGGGACAGTGCAAGGCTCCCAGCAGTGCCCCAGGAAGCCTCACTGGGCACTTTCTACTCTATTCAGGCACGGTGGCTTCGTTGAGTGAGTATCTGTCAAATGGACTTGTCCACCTGCTGCAGAAAGCTGGGCATGAATTACATAGTCATTGTTATGGTGAGGCCACAGGTTGAGAATTACATCTGCAGTTGGAATCATGTCTTCAAAATTATTCAAGATCTTCAGTAAATGCTCGTTTATTTTAAACAATGTAACTTGGAATGTCCAGACTTGTGTTTGTGTAGTGAGAGTGCTCTTTACAGCAATGCTAACATTTGTCTGCACTCTGAGCTGTATGAATTTTGCCTGGGAGTTTTGGAAATGATTCTGAAGTTCAGGAGAATGGTGGATTATATTCATAAAACAAGGGTGCCACTGACCTTTCAGCACAAGAGAATAGATGTGAATCAGGGACCTGAGATTCATCTAAAGGAACACAGTGGAAACACACAGGATGAAAGGCTCTAAAGGCTTTACAAATTATATTTGGATGAGGGAGAGCAGGGAGAAAGAGAATGTGGGAAAAAGAAGAATGAAAAAGGATCCTGCTGTTTAGCTCATGCATAAACTGTATGTGCCTAGCCAAAGGTCACTCCTTTTATTTTCTCATTAATTTCAATGACGGTAATGGTATATGAAGAACAATCTAAAAATAAGAACAGCCAGAAATAGCTTAGGGTTTTTGTGTGACAGCGTGGCAAGAAGAAAAACCTGAACTGAAACTTCATTCCAGATCTTTACTTCTGGCTTTTGAAAAAGTAGTGACTTAATTATTTAAGATGAACTGTAAATCTATTTAGAGAAGTTAAACAAAAATTAAGTGGTCTACTTTTTAATGTATTTTCCAATAAAGTTTTTATACTCTGTGTACACTGAAATTAATTCCTGAGGGTCTTTTTTTCATCTACTGCTCTTGTGAGAAATGGTGTATATGGACAGTTTTGAGGGGGAGTTTTCTGGGTTCTAAACACAAGTGAAAAAAACCAAACCACTAAGTACTAGGCAGCTGTAAACAAATAGAGGAGGAATAACAGCTTTGGGAAGCTTTCAGGTGCATGCAAAAGCTGACACAAGGAAATTGCCATCCACAGCAACTGAAAGTAGAGGCTGAAATGGGAACATAAAAAGGATAACGTATGTTTTGCTTTGGGGGTCATGAAAGGCTGCCTCAAACAAATCTTCAGGCAACAGGAGCTCTTCATACAGAGACTGATGCAACATCTGCCAACCTTTTTTTTCTAGGGAATAATGGGCCAATATCTAGAAGGCAATCTACAGACAAGGTGACACATTTGCAAAAAGAGGACACCAGCTGCCCAGAGTTTAGTTCTCCTCTATTGTTTATGCCAAATAGCAGTATGAACCTTATGGTTAACTCATGTTGCAGTGGTTCACTTTCTGCACAGAGCTTAGTAAATGATAAAGGTAAAATGATAAGCAACAACAATTAAGCATTCCAGCTGGAATATTTGGGCTATATTAGAAGTGAGATGACATGCTCAAAGCACCAACTTTGGATTTTGCATTAAATCCTCAGGTCACTTTATTTCCTGCACAACCATGGTCATATTTCTGATGTGATCCCAGACAACTCATTTGATTTCTCTCAGCCTCAGTTTCCCATCTGCAGAAGAAGTTTCCAGCCCTCAGTGTATGTGACAAAGATTAAGAGATACTTAGGTGTAACTGTACAATATAGTAACTTTGGCAGAAAAGGTGTCTGAATGATTTCTTGCTCACTTGCAGCCTCCCTGACTCCATCCTGGCACTGTAATCTATTATTCTGTTCAGTTTTTGAAACCTACCCGCAGTCCAGACCACAGAAATGACCTGGGTTAAAAATACCACACCACACTCCTTGTTCTTTAGAGATTTTTTAACTGAGATCCAGTTGTTATTGAAGCTCCAGCAGCTGGTGACCTGTCATGAAAAGGACCTTGAAAAGTGACACGTCATACTCTAACATCATATAATGAGCTGCAGTAATCCAGAGGGATGTCACAACACAGCCTTTGTAAAGTCGCTGGTTTTGAAGGGGAAAAATACCCCTCACATATGATATGGGTTCAATATCTGGTCCTACTTGATTAGTCTTGGGGCTAGGGATGGAACAGGAGCCAACTGAAAGCAAAGGTAATAGGACAATTACATAGGGATCTATTTTATCTCATCTCCTTCAAACACCTACTGCTCCCACAAGACTGACAGACTCCAATGCTTCCATTGCATCAGTAACACCACATCCTCTTGGACTGCTTCTTGGCAATCAGTTTTAAAGTACTGCCTGAAGCAGGTCACTGCTGTTTTTCCTGACTACAGATAAGAGACAGTAGCAAAGAAAGAAATGGTGCAGAGAACTTCTCAGCTGCAGAAATAAAGCACAGGTTTTCTGAGTCCTGCCCAATGCACTGGCTACAAAGCCTCATCTTCTGCTATTTGGTGACATCTGTCACCTCCCCAAAGGGACTGTGTGCCATGTGCAGCAGCAACAGGAGACCATGGAGCAGGGAGGAGAGGTATGTTTCTCTAAATATGTATTAGTTTGTTAGTTTCAGTACCAGAATCAGTGATTAAGGGTTTGTGAATTGGCAACAAATTAAATCAGTTGAAATTCCCCTGGCTCAAAACTGTTTCTGGCTCACAACAAGGGAAAATTGATTCAACATAAAAATTTGGAAATCAAGTAGTACAGTCATAGTGATCTGGCAACAGATCTGACAGTGAAGATATAGAAAACAGCAAATTACATGTTGTGCAGCAGTTGCTAATCTAGAGCATAAATATTACAAGGGTCTTTTAAGCCAGGAGAAGGACTGATAATAACATTTTATCCTGGCTTTTGTTAACAGCAGTTAAAAACTGGAATGTTAGTGGAAAGAAGTTCAAAGAGAGGCACCAAAAGTGATTAACAGGAATGTATCTTCAGGAGATAGGTGTTTACATGCTTGGCTTATGAGAAAGCAGCCATACAAAGAGAAGACAGAGGATCCTTTCAAGGGACCTTGGTGGAATCCCAAAGAACATTATATAGAGTGTAAGCATGGAAAGAAGAAAAAGAAAATTTATGATAACTATAAAAAATTCTGACAGCCACAGTAGACCAAAACCCTAGAGAGGGCTGGCTTCCTACTGTTATCAGCAGAAAGTTGTATTCAACATTCAGAAAAAATTTAGAAATAGAAAAGCCTTTCCACTTGCCTGTGTGAGCCCAAGCAGAAAAATGAAGGACAGCATTTTTTTTAGCTCTCAAAGCAGGTCAAATTCAGAAAGAATAATTCACAACCCACACATAAGTCAATGGCCATTATGTTTGCTCAGACAAGACCTGAATTTGATTAAATGCTTATGAGCATGCGGACTATATACTATATAAACAAAAATCTGTTTTGCAATGAGATTATTTATATCAAAGATTATTTCAACTGCTTTTCTGAGATCTCACATTTGGTTAAAAATACAAAGTCCCCAAAGGACTGTGACAGTCAGAGTGCAATATTCTAAGAAATATTTTCATTTTTACTTTTTTTTTTTTTTAAGATTGGCAAAGAGGCTGGTTAAAACCTTCACATAAACATGCAGCTGAAAAAAAGAACCTGAGCATTTTCTGATTCCAGAAGCAACACAGCCGTATCTTGTGGTGTCTGATGTTTCAGAGTGAGTGGACTTGAGCAGGGTGGTAAACACTTAAGAATGACTGAAGTTCAAAAACAAACAAAAAGAAGCCTTGAGCTCACTCTTGTAGTAAATGGGAAAAAAAGTGAGGGAAAGCTTGGCAAAAATCAGCATAATAGTGGGCTTATTGTTGAATCTGAAAGCTTCATTTTCCAACGGTGTCCCTTTTCTGGGAAGCTGCACAACCACTCTGAAAGCACTTTCTATAGAGATGATAAATCTGTGGTGGAGATTTATGCACATTCAGATTAAGTCAGGAAATCAGTAATGAAAAGGATAATTAAATAGAGAGACAAAAACCTAGAAGAAAAATTACCAAAAGCTCCCAAAACAAACACAGCTAACAATACACCATATATATCAGGTCCTGGGATTCTGACTCTGACTTTGGCACCCATTCTTACTTGAGCAACACACAGGGTGAGCAACCTCATCCTCTTCCTCACTGTGTTTCCCAGGACTCTAGAGAAGGGCAATCTGCAAAGCAGCAGATTCTGTGTGAGCAAGATGAGGCTTGGTATCTTTGGTCCTCTCTCTGTTTCTTTTTGCACAAGCTCTTAATTCATGAGTAGGTGGAAAAGCATAGGAAGAAAAAAAATATTCTATACTTATTTATGGATCTGTTTGAGGCCACAGCACTCCTGGCCCTGAGGGAGCATCCAAAAAGGAGGGGGAAGATAGAGGGACAACTCTCAGTGACATCAGTCAATCTCAAAAAAAAAAAAATAAAAATCACAAACAAACTAACTAACTAACTAAAAAGTGGTTGGTTGGAAGAGTTCCTGATAATGGCTTGCAGTTCCAGGATATTGAAGCTGGGTTAATGCTCATCTTTTTGAGGATTCAGAGTGCTGGTATGCACTCAGCACTAAAGAGACAGCCAAAGAGATGCCTCTGTTAGCAGCTGTGGTACACTCCTGCTCTGTGGTTGAACTAAACCCTGGGCTACAGAGGCTGCTCTCACTGTTTGGCCTCAGGCATCCAGCTTGAGTGCCTAAGCCAGCAGCCTCAGGGCCTGGGCTGCCAGGGGAGCCCCAGGTGTCCCACTGACCCTGCAGGAGCCTTCAGCCCCATGATCACTAGACTTAGGTGCCTGCAGTTAAACTGTGAAAATCCCCAGTGCAGTGATGGCTGTCACAGCATTACTTGTGTTACTCTCCTGCAGCACCTGCCTGCAAAGAAAACTGCCCTCAGTAACCCAGAGGCACTGTGCCACTGTCTGATCTAGCAGCTTTATATTCCAAAAGGGCTTGGGCCACCCCAAAACTTCAGCAACAAAAGAACAGGGAACTTCCATTAGCTGGTAGCACTAGCAGATTGCTGTCCTCTGTCTGGAGTTGATACTGTGGGGAGAAAATCAAGAGTTCATAAGCTAAATGAGAGCTTTTGAACATTACAGTCTCCATTTTATAACCAACAGCCCTGTCTTTCTAGGCACAAGTAAATGAGGGTCTGTGAGAGCTGCTTTTGTCAGAGAGGTCACTTCTTCCCTTTTGACTTTGAAAGATGTGAACACTCAGTGTTGATAGTAAAGCAAACACACTGACTGAACAAAATTTAGCAAAAAAGCCCTTCTCTTTTTTATGACTGTAACTCTAAAACATGAAAACTCAGTACTGAGTCATAGTCCAGTATGCAAACTTTTCCAGCTTTAAAGATATGGTGTACAAATGCTGAAACTGTGTGACAATCTTTAGTTTGTGCACCATTACTTTTAAATTAATTAATTTATTTACTTTCTAGATGTTGTCCCACCTCTCTAAAGTGGATTCAGTCCTAGTGTCTGATTAATCTCATGTGGGAACTAAAGACAGATGAAAAAATTGACATCTAAAAGAAGTGGATCTGCTTCCAAGTTTTGCAGTGCAAGATGATCTGTAGTAGAAACTATTTACAATCCTTTCTCTCACACCACTGGACAAAAAGAAAGCTCCACAAAAAGTGTAGCAATTCCAACTTCTGCTTCAGAGTTCTGTTCTAGGCAGTGTGCAAAATGCTGCTTCAGCCCCTGCCCTAACTCTCCTTTCTGCTATCAAGAATAATTTACAACAGTTTGAACTTTTTTCCACGGGGCTGGGTGAGTTTACAGATGACAATTTACTTTCTGCTATTAATATGCCAGGCTCAATTCAAACAAAAATCTCCATGCAAAAAACATCATGTCATTTACTAACACAAAGCAAGACAATCTCCCTTAAGCACCAAACCTGATAACCAAGTATGCCACTGCCATTTGGAGATGTATGGGACTTTAACTGACACTTACATTGGTGTAAAGAAAAAAATGCATATAACAGGCAGCCATGCAAAGCAGGGAGCACACTCCAGGACTGGCTTTGCATGTGGACATTACTCTGGTCTCCTTCACATCCAAAAGTCATCTGCACAAAGTAATCCTAGCCGGAAGGAAAAAGTGAGCAAAATATTGAATGCTTTGAAGTGTGGTTTCAAGATCAACATGAAACTTATCTGGGAAGTAATGTAAATAACAGAAGTGGCACATTTAAATTATGATTTAACTACTAACTCAGGAGTTTGGCAGTTGAGATTCTGGTTGATACAGTGACATGTCTGATGGTATTTGAAAGAAGAGATGATCAACAGGCAAAAACATATAATCAAGTTGGAAAAAAACAATAAATGCAAGTATTATAGCTTTAGTGTTGTTACACAGCATACAGGGAATTAGAGGAAAGTACTAAAACAGTAATTACAGAAGAAATTAAAAGGTATCAAACCCCCAAATTTGATCAATCAGCAGAGTGCTTTAGAAGTCCAGTGATCATAACAGAAAATATGTTAGCAATGTGATTCAGAAATTACCAAGGTAACTTAAGGTTTAATATGGAATAATGCCAAGCATAGGTTTGGTTTATCTCAGAAAAGACTGAGGGAAAGCTCCACAATGTAGAATTAAAATTCCTCAAAAGCAAAGGGAAAGTGTCCTCAGGGCTCTGCACTAGGAAAGCAGCACCTCTGTTTAACAAGGAGAGAGTCCCAGCTCAGAAAGTGCCTCACCCATGGCTGCACAGGAAAGCTGTGTGAGGGCTGAACACAGCCCTCCACCAGGAAACTTACCTTATGGTGGCTGTTGAAAGTTATCCTAAAATTAAAAAAAAATTTAAATCTGCTTAAAAAAACCACTCTGGCTAAAACAAGAACAAAATCCATCTAGGTGGAGTTACTTGATTTAATGCACAAATACAGCCTGCTACTCTTAAAGACCAGAAAGGACTGCTCATGGACTAGGAGAAGAGAGAGATAACATTTTGTCTTCTAGGTTAAAAAACCTAGAAGACAAAACTGAAACAGGGAGATATATAGATACAGATTCAGTATAAAAACCTACCAACCTTGGGGTCATCCTTTGTACAAGTGTCTTACTGCATGTCACAGAATTCAGACTTCTGTAGTCATGGTCCCCAAATCTTCTAGAATGTAATGAACATGTACCATTTGTGACTCAATTTATTATACAGAAGTATAACTCCTTATTGATCATAATCCTTAGGCTGGCTTCAAATTTTTTTGAGAAAGATGATATTATTCTATGCCAGAGTACTTCTCCCTGAAGAATATATAAGGAGTTAACTCACACATAGATGGATATTGTTACTTATCAGCACTTCACTGCCATTACCATGGCAGCAAGGCAAAGACCATTTTGTTCTGCCCCATTCTTCCCTCAGAACTGACAGTTCGCTTCCCAATACAGAATCTTAGCAGAAACTAATGTCGAGGGCAGATTTTGCATTGTGTCCTAAAAGCTCAATCTGATATGAAGTTTAATGAAAAGGTGGAACAAAAGGCTGTTGTTTCGTAAGCCTGACTGAACATTAGGAGGCTGATTATGCTGTTTGCAGTACAACGTGCATAAAAAGAATCAAACAAAACTCAGATCAAGCATTTTCTGGGTAAAATGTGCCCCAAAAACTATCTGCATCTTCTTTTGCTGCTCACAGACAAGTGCAGGGACCAGCATGTTGCTGCAGGACACCTATGATTGCCAAGAAGGAACATGTACAGTGAAATTACAATAGCTTCATCAGGAATGTGTGGAAAACAGTGAGTGGAGTGCACAAAGGAGTAGTCAAGAGCATGTAACAAGCCAGCCATCATTACACTTCACATCTGCATACCCAAGACATTATCAATATTAATAGGTGCACGAGGAGACTGCTGGTGCACCAGAATTGCATTTTCTGATTTACTCTGACACTTTAGAGCTTGTCTAAAGAATAAAAAACAAAGGGAAAGAATGCCACAGACAAATAACCTAAGGAATACAATTACTACCTAGCTGGTTCAGGCTCTTTATCTGACTCCACAAAGGTCCAAAAATTAAGGAGTCACTGTGACATTAAAAAATTCCTCCACCAATCCCATTCACCAAACTTCATGGATGAACAATTCATAGGAGCTCTCCTGCCATTCCTGAGAAGAAATAATTTGGATGAAATGTAGAAGGCAGGAGAGCAAGGCTTAGTGAAACAGAACTCTGACACAAACAAGCTGGGAAACAACTGGAAGGGAAGGTTGAGAAGACAGAGAGATGCAGGGGAAGCAGAAGGCAGCAAGTCTTACTCTTCTGGACAGGAAGTTTCGAGTGTGTCTGTGGGGACGTCATGAAAGATCCAGATGGTCTTCTCCACCCAACAGTGTAGTTTGCTCATGTAGGTCCTGGGAGAGTTACCTGAACAACCTGTTCTCTCTTATAAAACCTGTCATGCAATCCAAGTTTATCCTGCTGAGCTGACCACAAAATAACAAAGTACTTGGCTGTTCCCTGCCCCCTTATGTCACAAACACTGTATAAGCTGTGTTTTGTCTACAGCAAAGTAAGAGTTAATATCTGCACAGGAACAGAGGCAGACAAAAAGAAATCAAGAAAGGGGATAGAGTAAAGCTGCAGGCTGCAACAGTTATGCCATTTGATTCCCAGCTTTAAATAAACCCTTTGAAGTAGAACAGGTTTTTTATGTTAAAAAAGCTGCTTTTCAGTCTGCATCACTGTTTACGGTTGCAAAAATTACTCCACTTGAACTCCAAACTGGATACTCAACATTGAAAAAAATAGTGAAAAATTTATGTGCAGATCCCCATCTTCCCACAGCTCCTGTGCCACATCCAACACTTACTAGCTGCAGCAGTATTAAGTCTTACAGTTACAGATGACATTGTTTTACAGGCACAGTTCAAAAACTTCACTAACCTCCCTACATGAGCTGAATGGTACAGCTTCACAACGGAAAAGTCTGAATTAACTTCAGAAAAATAATATGTATCATTTCTGTGAACTTCACTTACTGAAAAGATCTTAAAGAGCCACAAAAGAGAATATCCCATGTGAACAAATAAATGCTGAAGCTGCTGAGCTGGGTTTCATTGCACTCTCCTCTCTCCTACACCTCATTAAATTAGACTATAAATACCAAGCAGAAGTGCAAATAACTTCCTGAATGGAGACTAAGTTTGCACCTACCTGAGGAAGCTTGGCAATTTTGCCAATCAAATGCACATAATTTATCCTCTTGTTAAAACCAGAAATGTGAAGGACAGGAGGCAGGTCTAACAGAGCTTTCAAAATTATGGGTAATGTACACACACAGCAGTGGGAGAATGTCATTGTTATTTTCTACTATATAGATCTTGCTTCAGTATTTAAAGGGTTCACCCTTGCTACCTATGAGATTGCCAGGACTTTGGAGATTTGATAGCACTTATATCAGTATCAACATTCCCAAAGTTCTATATTCTCCATGAGAACTAATGAAGAGGGCCTCAACAAATAGTTGCTGTGCATTTGTATTTCTGTAACAGCTGTAAATTAAGAATTGCAAACTTGACTACATGCAATATCAAACCATAAGTCCCAGAAGTACTGAGGTGTAATAAAACAGGCTAGGAAGCAGTTGTTTATTTAAACTAAATTATATAAACGAACAGCTGCATTTCCAAGAACAAAGCCCCAAACAACAAAAAGCAATGAAGAAAAGACAAGCCTACATGTAGTTCTTCTAAAATGGCTCTCCAAAGGCAGAAAACTTCAGATTTACAATAAAATCTAATGTGGGGCTTTAAGGTTCAGTAAAATGCAGTTCTAATACTTGTTCCAGAGATACCAACAAATGTCTACAAACCCCTTAGCGAAGTGTTGTGATTAAAAAAGACCAAAAGCTACACAGTGGCCAAGGGAGATGAAATGCTGGCAGTTAGCCAAATATGGGTTCAGGATGATATAATTTGTCATGCTCAGCATTGATTGCTATTGCAAAGCTGCTCTGGGATCAAAATCCTGATTATAATCCATCAAACCAGTAACTACAGTGAGCTGAATGGCTGAGCAATTGTGATGACACAGCTGGCTGCAGGGATGGTGCTAGAAATTAATAAGTAAAGCTGCTATTAGCATGTAGAAAGCTTTAGAGAAATGGAAAAGCAGCATGGTAATTGCTAATACCCACAACACAGAAAGGATAGCAAAAGTTTTATTAAAAAGAAACCAAATCATGTCATGCTGATTTTTGAAGGAGAAATACTTACGCCTGCTGCTCACAATCTCACAATTGAAACAAAAAGTGTGTCTATACATCTCTGGTACAAGCAGAAAAACTTTGTTTTCTTCTGAGTCAGCTACAGTCACAGGCTATATTCAGGGAGCACCAGGAGAAAGAATCAGAACAGTGGACAATTCACACCAACTGGAACCAGCTTTCCCAAGCTGGCAATAGGAATACCACCGTCACACAAAACTGATTTTGCTTGGGCCACTGTTAGCACTCTGCCTCTATCCTGCCTACTGGACAGGGTGTGAGAGACCTACATGGACTGTCCATGCAAAAACCAGGGGGGCACTTCTGCCTCCAGGAAAGCAGAATCCAAGGACACTCAGCAATTCTGACCAAATACTGCTCAGCTTGCTCTGGTAAGTCACCTCAGAGAAGTCTTCAGTGTGACTGAAATCCAGCAACAGTATTCCTCACTTTGGTTTGTGCTTCCTATTGCCTTTGACCCTTCATCTCCCATCTGTGGGATTCTTGCCTGTAGTGTATTTTTTCATCTAAATATAGCAGCTTTTCAGTCTTTTTGTCTCTCTGCTACAACCTTGGCTTCCTTTAATGCATCCTGCATGAAATTAGACCTAGTTTGCATTCTAATCAACTTTGGTTACTTATGCTTTTAATTAATCCTTAATATTCCTCCAGTCTCCATGGATGGTGCATTATAAAAACCCATTTATATGTGTCATTGTGGTTTCAGCTTCAGGGGAAAAATGTCTGACAAACGGTATATGTATAAGAAATATATGCAATTTATCATAAAACATTATGATTGTATTCTCTCCAGCTGGAGTAGCAGACAAGTTAATATGTTTTTCCAATTGAAAAAGTTCCATGTGATTTATTATTCCACAAGGAGCAGGGGTCCAACAAGGCCCCTACTTGGATACAACCTCTATGGGATTCCCAACATATTGAAACTTGCTGGATCTGAGTAAGCCCTCTCCAAAACCACAGCAGGCCGCTGACTGCCTTGCACGCAAAGATTTAACAAGTTAATTGACCAAATCATGCTCACTTCAATAGCCCCTTTGTGTTCCAAATTTGACCCACAGAAGAGCTCTGAAAGTTTAGAGCACAAGGTAAGTGGTAAGTATTACTGGGTCACATTTTGAGGTTCAGAATCAGTTGTTACTTAATGTTTATTCAGGTTCTGTTAAAGTAGAGCACTGAATCAAAAACCAAGGAAGGATCTCCAAATTTCACCCATTATTAATCATTTGATGTTATCAATTCAATTTAATGTTCTCTGACATCTTTTACTCTTGCCTGAGTATCACTCCAGATAAAAGCTATTCAGCTGTCACTTATAAAGTGTGATTTATTGCTAGCCTACATGCTCATCTGATAGTTGAGTGAACCAAGAAGTTTCTGTGAGGGTTCTTGAAATAATCTTTCACTTCAGTTATATTTATTTCCAGTTTCTGACTGTATTTAACAATAATTAGAATAATCACTCCAGAAATGACATCTAGAAAAACACATATCCTAAGAGTATTCATAAACCAGCAACTTCTTTTAAAACATCAAAATCTTTTCCCATCATGTCAGACACATGGGACTGGCATTAAGTATAACCTACAAATGCTTCAGAGCAGTGAGAGTTTTCTTCACACCCATAAGATAAGTTCTTTTAGCATTTCACATCTCCTACTAAGTATGTTTTATTAAAATATTTATTCCCATTTTTTATTTTGAATAGAAGAGTTAAAAGATAAGCTAGGAAGTAAAATTCTGAACCAATCATCTAAAACACTTGGTCCCAGGAAAATAATACAGGAAAAATATGAGGCCCACTGCCATTACTGCCACTAAGATTTCATCTTCTGTTCCCTGCCAGCTCAGCAGTTTGCAACACCAGAACTAAAAGTCAGTCTTGTGGTTTTCAGATATTGTTTGTTTGGTGAACAAAAGCAATGCTCATGTCTACATTTTAAAGATGAGGAGACACACCTGTCAGCTGATGGAGTGACATTTCAGCCAGGAAAGAAAACTTGAACTTGTTAACATCAGTGGCACAGGGGCATATCATAAATCTGACCTCAGTGTCTCATTTCTCAGTCACAGTCAGTAATTGATGGTTAAGAAAGAATGTGACAAGAATGAAAACGGGCAGTCTGTATTCTCCACTAAAGTCTCCCAGTTTCCAGAACTGCTTGGGCACCTTCCTTCTGACATGGTGGAAATTACCAGTATGAAGATCTTAATCTTTCAGGATTTGAACAAGGAAAATGGTGAACAGCACCTGAGTGTGTCACTTTATATGGATGACAACTCCTGAAATCCAAATAGTTGCCTGGATAAAGGCCAGGCTCCTCAGCCTCTTGCAGAACTGAAACATTAAAGTCTAAGGGACTACGGGAGAGGGAGGATAATTTGTTAATCCTGGCTGACTTTACTCTGAGGCTGCCAGAGCTTGAAAGAAGGCAAGCCTAAACTGTGTTACCATCTCAGTGGTTACTCAAAGGTATCATCTGGAGTGGGCACTTCTGCCTCCAAAAACACTGGGCCAGATTGGAGATCTTTTTCCTTCCACTTCTGCAAACTTCAAAAGAACTTTAACAAGTTATGTGAGCATTGTAATATTTCAGCCTAAGGTAAAGGAAGCTCATAAAGAAAACTTACTTGCAGTTCAGTCCTAGGAAAGGAAACAACCCAGCTTCAGGATTTAATCCCTTTAAAGGTAACTGACTTTATTGAGGGAGAATTTTATCCCCAACTCCTAAACACATTAAATATATAATAATTACTGGATAATTATTTCTTGCATTTTTTCTTAGTCAAGAGACCAAAAGAAGTCTGGGATTCAGAAATTCTTGCAAACAAGAAGATACATGTTTCCAAAACCATCAGTAAAATAAATCAGAAAAAGTGCAAGATAAATTAAGGTGAATAACACTTTTATGGATCAGCCTAAAATTTATACTCACAAAATTAAACAAGAAAAATTATTACTATTACATATAGTCACAGGTAACAGTCAAATGTAGAAAGCTTGGGGTTTGCTCATATGCAGGGCAGAAATATTTCATAATAATTTGTAATATATACAAAAATATACAAATTAAAAAGCCAAATTCTCTAAATCAAATACAGAGCTGCTCTCAGCAGCAAGTTACCCAAAGATTTCAATGAAAGCAACTTATATCAGTATAAAATTCTCTCCATTTCCAAAATTCTTGTTCTGAAAGCCTTTTCACTTGCTTTAACAAAATCCAGCACTTTTGCCATTTGCACAAAAACATTTCCTGTTCGCTGTGTAGGAACTGAAGCAAGGAGTCATGTAAGTGCCAGTCAGCTCTCCTATCTGAAACACTGGGGAAATATATTAAAATAACTCAGCACAGTCTAGACGAGCTCAGCACTGTCTGCCTTCAAAATTGTGGTTCAGGCATACCCAAATGCATGAGTTTGTTTTCAAACAGTAGTATCTTTCAGAAATCATTTGTTTACCTTTGATTTTTTTGAGTGTTTGCTGTTTAGTCAAACATTCCCATGATGAATAATTTTTTTACTAGTTTCGAAAAACCAGCAGCAACATTTTACCTAGTCATAGCTGCCAAGGAGCTGGAACTTGAAAAAAATATAACATAGTGCAAAAATCATAATAAAATTGTCAGAGTGAACAAAACTGAATTGAATGGGGGAAGATGTGATGTGTCCCTAAGTAAAACATTTAAAAAATAATAGAAAAAATAAATTTAAAAAAAATTAGAAAACCAAAAGGTTTATTGTTATTTGTTATTAATTGCACATTAATAATATTAAGAATCAGCTTTCTGTGAGAACAAAAAGTGGGAAAAATCTTGCCTTTATTGCAGTATTAAAAATCAAGTTAGTGTATGAAAATAGATGTGATGCAGAATAGAATGCCAGAACAGACTTAGGCCATCCTGGCAGGTATGTGTTCAACAATGCTGAGGAAAGTTCCTCAGCCTCCTTCAAAACTACAGCATTTCAAAGCCTGTATAATCAAAAAATATTTCCTCTTATCTAACTTCTGTTTTCCTTGTGTATTAAATTAATTTCCCATGCCTAGTGGAAGGACAACATATCACTGTTCTTCTTAGAAAAATTCCTACATTTTCATTTTTATCTCCATTTTGCTTTTCCTTTTTTGGACTAAGAAGTCCCTTTCTTCACTGTATTTCATTAGCTGTATTTTCTGAGCTTTCACACTATCCCAACCTCCCTAGGCTCGTGTTCTTTGTGTAGTTCTCACAGAAACTTGTCACCTACTTTATATATACACCCAAAAAAAGTACATGCATAAACAACAACCATTAAATCAATCAAAGTCAACCCCCATTACATTTTAAAATATTTATATTAACTTGTCAGTCAACAGTGTCAGCACTGCCAAAAGATTCATGACCCCTCCACAATGATCCTTCTATTTTCCTGCAGTACTTTTTTCAATTACATTTGGTTGAAGAACTTCACTGATGTGTATTATGTAGTGCACCTTACATTTAAGACAATATGCAAAACTCTTGGATAATATCACTAGTAGTTCTGAATTTTAAACATTTTAAAATTACTGGAATGTTACATTTCTTCTAAAGGTGATGACATTTGGAAAAATTTTAGTGTTTTCTTCCCAGAGAGAAGTCTTGTGAGAAGCTCAAAAGTCTGGAGCCACAGTTGCCAAGGAAAGGAAAAGAGATCAAAGACTTCCTTTCCCCAGATTCAACAAGTATTTGTAGTATCTTTGCAGGTGAGAGGGCAAATTGTATGACTAATTTCACTCCATGTGAGAACAGAACATAGTAAATTTTTTTTAACCTAAAAATGTGAAAAGAAAGGCAGAAAAGCTGTAGGGAGAGATTATAAACTGACCTGAGAAGATGGAATCAGCCACAGGGAACTTCTGAAGCTGGTCAAGGAGACTGCAGCAGAGTAAAAGTTGTAAGTGGGTCAGTGCCAGGTTGGGGTTGTTCCTGCAGGCAAATGAGAGTTACAAAGGCTCCTTTGCACTGTGAATTAAGGAGTGAAATTGGCATCCAGCTGCTCCAAGCCAGTAACCTGAGAGAATTGTTGTGCAAAGATGAGGATGGATGTGGGATGTCAATTTTAATAAAGACATTGAGAAACTGAAGGGATTAAGTGGGTTCCAGTCATAGAGAAATATGATAGTGAAGGCAAAATAAATTGCTCACAATTGCTCCAAGAAAAATACAGAGTATATGCAAACATGCAGTGACACAAAGTCTAGAGCTAGGCATTATACCCAGCAATTTGATTAAAAACCTAGACACACCTTGTCTGCTAGTAAACTGTAATGGGGATGCAGCATGCCCCAGAATCTCACAATAATGATTTTGACAACTGGAATGGAGTGAGAATGTTCTATGTGCCTGCAAAGACCATGATCTGCCAAGACAGGGGCAGATGTCTGTCAAAATAGAGATGATTTGGAAGTGTTGGGTAAAAAAGCAATCATAAAAGAGAGAAATTTGAAAGACATTTGGTACCTGAACAAAGAGGGCTAATAACTTTTTCTACTGGTCCTAAATGAAGAGTTTTGAAGAACCTGTGAAGACCTACCAGGGTACCAAGAAGAATGCCAGGCTAAGCAATACAGACTTTGCTCGTAACATAAGCAAATATAGGTCTCAGCATGCTAGTGAAAAACATGACAGAGATCATAACATAGCTGACAAGGAGTCTCAGCAGCAATGAAATGTGGCAACCACCTGAGGAAAACCGAGTATTCAATGTCTCTGCAGTGAGGAAATGATTTCAAAGAAAATGGAAAATCTTAATTTTAAACTAGGATATACAAAGGTGAACTTAAAAAAAAAATGCAGTATGATTTTGGGTTGTGGTGGTCTGACTGGGATGGAGTTCACTTTCTTCCCAGCAGCCCATATGGTGCCGTGTTCTGGCTCTGTGGCTACGGCAGTGCTGACAGCACACCAGTGTTTTGGCTATTGCTGAGCTGTGCTTGCACAGTGTCAAGGCCACCTCTGTTTCCTGCTACACCCCCACAGCCAGGCTGAGGGTGGGCAAGAGGCTGGGATGGGACACAGGTGGGACCCAAGGGACATTTCATGTGATGTATCCTCAAGGGCAGAAATAAAAAGGGGAAGAAGAAAAAGACTGGGGGGTGGGGGGGTGGAATGTTTGGCTTCCAAAATGGATGTTTAGAGACTGGCTGGGCACTGCTAGAGGTGGTTTCATCTCCTTTGCCTCACTTGTTTCTCCCCACCCCATTCTTTTCTTCACCTGTTAAATTGGTTTTTATCTCCACTGTAGAGTTCTCTCAATTTCGTTTTTCCTATTTTCTCCCCACCGTGAGGAGCTGCTGCAGGGAGTGTCAGCAGCTGCTGGCTGGGGTCAGGGGCTGGTTAGAAGAGGCACTTTATTTAGTACTGTGCTTTCACAGAGCTTACCTTGCAATAAAGGGGAAAAAATAAATCTAACGCCAGTGTTTGCATTTACTGCAACTACCCAGAGTTGCAACCACTACTACAGGCAGAACATATCCACCTGAAATTTCTTCACCCAGTT
Organism: Irena cyanogastra; assembly: GCA_013397155.1. NCBI lineage: Eukaryota > Metazoa > Chordata > Aves > Passeriformes > Irenidae > Irena > Irena cyanogastra. The sequence goes on from VWZV01015100.1 coordinate 262,474, forward strand.
CAAGAATCCTTCAATGTCCAAGACTACACAGTTTCAGGAGCACTTTTCCTACACATGTGCCTATTATAAAACCCTAAGACATAAATGTAGCCACTAATGCCAATCACTTACATTTGACACCCTGGCCAGCCTCCAGCTCCTTGCTGAATGCAGCAGGGGGAGGCTGGTGTTCAGTTCTGTGGCACTTAGAGAGCCCACTGCACACTCAGCCTGCACATCACACACTCCTGGAGAGCAAACCAAGCTCTCCCATTTCTAGTCTGGTTAACTGAGCAGTTGGTTTCACTGGAGACCTGATAAATGGGAGATTTCTTCTCATATCCTCCAGTTATATATAACCTAATCTTAAAAAGCATACGTAACAGTTGATTTCGCCATCTACATTTTAATGATATTTAAATACTGCTAATCTCTGGGACTTAAACTGATGGAACTCATTACCAAAGGACACTATACATTAAACAAATGTGTATTTATTTTAACTGGTTTAAAATACCTGTATTTAAGTCTCATCAGATAACTACAGCTCTGTTAGTTTAAAGAATAGGTGAATTCTAAAAATAATACAATTTAAAAATCCAATATAATGCAGAATTTCTTGGCACATGAAAAAATCCTGAGTATTACACTAGACTCAGTCCAGTGAAATAGAAAAGTTTTTCCATTTACAATCCTGTATTCTCATATGGGTCCCAATTTAATTTCCAAGAAAGTGAAACTGCAGAGCTGACAGACTATGTGTGTCTGGGTCTTATCCTGATTTACCCTTTTTATGCCTTCCATTATTTCTGCAAAATGGCAAAGGCAAATATTCAAGTGAAATCTAATCCCTCTATTCCTCAAACACCAGTTCTAGTGCAACACAAGTTCTAACTGAATTATTGACTGACTTCTAAGCAATATTATAGGCCCAAGTTAGAAATAATTCCTGCCAGTGCTAAATAAGGTGGAGCTTCTGCTTTGATATTGATTTATTTTCCAGGAAAAGAAGGTGTACTTGGTTTGTGACTTCTGACACAGAGTAGACACTATATCATCTGTTTTTGATAGAATGGTGGAACTTTGACCACTTCCCTTTCCCCTCCCAAAGGGTTCCCCTCTCACCTGGCTTGTCTAGTGAGGTTACAGAGGTTCTCTCTTTCTGTCACATTGAATTACCACCCAAACCACTGAAGCATTTTTCTAAAACAAAGACCCACTATAAGTTAGGTTCTCTAGGAAAACTGTTTTGTGCTTATATCCTCTTTCCTTGCAGATCTTGGATATATATATCTCTCAGACATAAATATTAGACAGAGACAATTATTGTTGATATGCTTATCAGGATTCAAGAGCACAGTGAAGAATGGGACTTGGGAATCCTCACTCACTGTCAAAATTATGGAATTTCAGAGAAACAGTTTGTCCTTGCACTTGAATATATAGGTGACATAGAGAACCAGGACATACATATTTAATAGTGAGATTTTTTTAGGAGTGAAAAGATTTCTCTTTTTAATATGTGAAAGTGATAACAGATTTGATTAGGAGAAGATGCTGGAGATAACAGGTTCTTGGCTGCTGGCTGGTCAATGCACATGTGCTTATTTTTCTACCATACCCAATGAAAAGGTCACAGGCAAGAGATTTAACCACATCTTCTCCCAGAGACCCTCCATTAATCACGATTATCAATTCATGAGTTCATGATAAACCTCTTTTTGTTCAATCTGATTTTTTCTCCTCCTTGTTTAGAAGTTGAATTAAAGCATAATTACTTACATTATGCCACTTGTGACAGTATGAGCTGATTAGCTTGTAAAGCACTGATTAGTTTGGGGCTACCTTAGGAGAAAGCTATGAATTATAATGAAATTCACAGATAAGCTTGGAGAGGTACTTACGATATGAACCAAATGAATTTTATATATAATTCAAAATGAGAGTAATTCATAATTGCAACCTATTATAAATGGAAGAAACGACACCATATGACAGATTATGCTAATCTCATACCCAAACAAGTAGTACCATTTCACAATCAGTACATCTTTCTGTTTTCTGGTGCAGCAGCTTTGTGTCCCTCCCTCTCCAGCACACCCCAGCTCCCAGCAATGGGTTCACTCCATACCTGCCTGATGGGAGAGCTCCCACTGGTTCCACCATAAACATTTTGTTTGTGGCATGTCAATGCAGATCAAACTCAAACTAGAACATTTTGCATTTCATAGCAACCCTCAGCTCGCTGAACCACTGGTGCTCTCAGGCCAGGGCACAGTGGGTGGGCTGACCATAGCTCAGTGGGATATCTTCTGCATGTCCTACTGAGTAATGAGATTTCAGAACAGAAAACAGAGTCGTAGCTTTTAGTGCCTTTTCAGCATATATGAGTAGGAGAATTAAATTCTCAGCACTTTTCAGAACCACCCAAATATGAATACCATAATCTATTGCTAAGTGTCCATTCTAGAAAACAATAATTTATTTTTTCCAGTTAAGCTGAACTTAATTTTACAGGATGTGATCCAACAGGTTTTTCATGAGTCTACTCCCCTTAATAAATTTAATAAATTGATTTACATGCTTTTGCTGTTAGCATCAGGGTAAGATAATGCAGTATCTTCTGAGAGGGAGTATCAGCTTGTGCAAAAGAATGCAGATGCACTGATGGTTTTGGAATGTGGTAGATTTACAGCAGCTGAATAACTAACTGTCCTCCAGCAAAACTGTTGCAAAGGTCACAGATGCAGACATCCAGAAGAGTATCCAACGGTGCTCACACTTTATTTCAAGCTGGATTCCTCAGAGCTGCTAAACTCAGGGTAATCCACATTGTATCACACAGCACAGACCATTGTGAATCTACTGACTGCACACACGTACGGTGGAACCTGGGCTACATTACTACTAAATCAGCCTTTTCACTTGAGCCTATGATTTGATTACAAACTGCAGATGAAAAATGTGTCATGAGGTGGTGGGTTTACATTTACAGAAATCAGATTTGTTTTAACAGCTTTTTCCAACTATAGCTTATAACGTGGAATAAGAATGGTACACTTCTGAAGTGTTCTTCATCCACTATTTATTATTTTTCACTTAAAGCATTTCTGGAAATTTCTTTCACTTTGACAGCAGATCAATTACCTTTAAAATTGTTTTTTTTCTAAGCATGTACATGACATTCAGTGATTTCAAATGTTTATGTAGCACTGTATATTCAGAAATCAATGTGTAATTTGAGGTTCTTACTTCCCCCTTTCTAAAACGATGATGTCACTTTTCAATTTTGTTGGAAAAAAACTACTACTCCATTAGAAAGTCAGCAAGAAAATGAACATGTTGATAATCTATAAGTTTCATTTAGTTACTTTGGGCCTGATACAAATCACACAAGTGAATTCGGTGGACTCTGGCTGACACCATAAGCCTTGTTTGTTTTTCTACTTTAAGTTATTCTCCATTTCACACAGAATCTTTTGCATTTTTTAATGTCGTTAAGCATATAACATAGAGGTACTAAAGGATCAAGTTTTCAGTATGATATTGCATACAGTTTGAAGGAGATTTTATAGAATAATAAAATCACATGATAACTAGTTGGGTATAATAAGTCAAGTCTCCCTCTGTCAGCACAATTACTCCTGTTTCAAATCAGAAATTCTTTCTGTATTCTTATAAGCTCAAATGGATTCCTGCTAGATGCCTGCCTTTTTTATTTCCCTAAATGGACACATATTTTTCTTGTTACACTCTCTGTCATAATACTCATAGCAGAGTAAGGGAAGTGTTTCGCTTGTGTGTTTTTTTTTTTATTAAGTATTTTGTCCTCTTAGAAATCCCTTAAAAAACAGCAAAAGAACACATCTACCAAGAACAGCAACCAGAGGAGAAAAGCCTTGGGCTCAGAAAAAGAATGGTTCAGGCTCAGTGGACCTAATTTGTCAGTGAATTTTCTTATGGCCAGAGAGATAACCAAGCGCTCTGAAGGAGCCTCAACCTGTATTATTTAGTCACAAGGAATTCTGTGTGGTGGACAACTTAGAGTAAACACACCAGAGGAAAGCACAGTGCATAAAGCAGAAGGACAAAACAATCAAGAATCTTACAGAGCCCAACATCACAGATCATCATCAGCAGCTATAGTAGAAACTATTCTTGAAATTCAGTATTTTGGGCCTTGGTGTGTAGAAGAGCCCTTTGTCCTTCAGTGAGTTTTGAGGGTTATCTGAAGGACACATTCTTCTCTGCTATTTTTAAGAATCCTATGTTACACATGCTGTTCTCAGGTCTTCAGAAGAAACAAAGACAGTCTTAGCTCAGTAAGCTTACAGCTACCCTGCAAAGGGCACATCATGAAGCAATCTTCTGTGCAGTGCCCAGTTCAACAACAGACTCCTCTGTGTTTATCATTAAATTACATTGTCAATCAAAGCAAGAATTCTTAAGCCTTATCAGTTGGTCCAATTGGATTTTAACTGATCGTCCTCTATCCTTGTGCATCATTTCACTATCAACAGCACAACCCTTCAACCCAGAGGAAGAGGAGTACTCAGAGGATATAAATGTGTTAAATTCCCTTCAGCACATTTCATTAACAAGCTCATTTGCTTGTCTGCCACATAATCCTTGGTGGGAGAAACAAGCACAAATGCAGCCCCATAGTTTCAAAGCACACAAAGCACACATTAAGCCATCTAAGTAAACATAGATACAATAAGATAAACATTCAGCAGGAAATGCACATTATTGCCAGGACACATAGTCCTAGGGAAGACAATTTTTTGCATACTTCTATGGTCACTGATATGCTGCATATATACTTGCAACAACATCTCTGTACTTTGCATAGCTCAACACACATATATAACACTTGGGAAAAGAGAAATAGAAAATGAATTACTGACCTGTACTACGTCTCCTATTTGCTCCTGTAATCTTTCTTCCTTTTCTTTAACATGAAATAATGTACTATTTCTAGCAAACCAAGAGGAGTTCACATGACAATGCTATGATGTAAGCAGCAAGGTCTGCATGTGCAGACCACTTGTGAATTACCAGAAGAGCAATCAGACATTTCAGAACCTTTCACAAGAACCTCATGGATCCCAGCATTGCATGGTTTATGTCCCCTGAGCATTACATAATGCATGGAATAAACCATGTTTATAACCACAGTTGGGGTACAGGTCAGGCTCTAATAAATCAACACCAAATTTTGCTGAATATATCCAAACATCATGGTGAGCCATCTTCCTCCCTGTTAGTTGCCACATTTAGCCTGTGTTACTCCTTTACAATGATTTAGGGCATATTCTCCCACACGTCTCTGCTCAGTGTTTTATCCATAACCCAATATTTTTCTGCATAGTCCCTCTCATGTTCTGTAATTGAAACTAAAAGCTGTAGCAATCACTCTAGCAAATTTTCACAGGGGGGAAAAAACTTCTGCCAGGTCTCTGGAACAACAGTAGCCAAATTACTTGACAGTCCTGGAGTGAGAGCAGGAGAGCTGGAAATGCCATGTTCTCCTGAGCCTTTGGAACAAGGGTGTCATAACTGGGCCTCAGAAATCATTTACTGGTGTGATTTGCTCTAATTTGAAAGCCATGCCTTGTTTGGCAGGAAGATACAAAGCTCATTTAGCTAGGTATTGAGGTTATCTTGAGGACTATAGACTTAGCAAGAAGACCATCAAGAGTCTGTGACCTATTTTCTTCAGAAATCACCAGCCCAGCAGGATTTTACAAAGCCATTCCATCCTGTTTGGAAACACTGGTGCTAGATGTGCTTCAGTTCCACTGTACCAGGGGATCTCACGTCCGTATCACTGTCTTTCCAAATGTTTACAACAGGGTTTCGGTTTTATCAGTTAGCTATGTCCTGACTGGGCAGAAACTTCAAACAAGTTACACATTTATTTGCTGTATAGTACTCACAATACTTTGTAAAAAAGTTGAAACAAGAATCTCAGCTTTTTTTCCCCTTCTTTTCCCTTGTACACTCAGCTTTTGAAGCTGTGTTCTGGTCTGTTTTCACTTATTTTTAAAAAAGCATTGTACACAGTACAATATCAGACCAGTTATGGTTTATATATGCGAACATATGTGGCCACATTCTTTCTCTTTAAGTAAACAGTGAGCAGCAGAGTAGTCTGCAACCTTCTGGAAAAAAAGTCACCATTGGAAAAAATTACTTCGTAGATGGCTTCATGCAATTGTGGCTACAATTCATTATGCCAAAGATGGGAAATAAAGAAAAGAGCATAGCAGTCCATCAGGCCCTGCTGAGGCAAACACATGAGAATCATTACACATACACATACAATCCTAAAATAACCCCAGAGCCTAGCTTCTGGGTGGGGAGGTGGTAAATTCAAATTAAGGCTGAATCCCTGGACAAAGTCCATCTCTGATGTAACTCACTGGGGGCCCCTGAAACCACCAGAGCCAGCTAAGCAGAGCAGTCTGACAGCACAGATGGAAGATGCTGTTCTGCAGGCAGGTGCAGACAGTGCTAAGCAATGTCACCCCTGCCTATGGCTGAAAGGATGCCAGCACTGAAATGAAGACAGGCTTTTGAGTACCTGTACCCTGAAAAAATTTTCATTATCTTCCATCTCTGCAACATATTAGAGCTCTGAATAAGCAATAGCTGCAGACAGTAACTTGAAGCCTCAAATCCAAATTTCTTTTTTGCAGAAGGTGAATGCTTTTCTCAGTTAAGTCTTTAACAGACTTTCTGCCGTCTTGCCTGGAGGTACAATTTCACCCATCAAGATGAAAGAAGCTATTAATCAAATGTTAATTCCACCATTCTGTCTCAATGCCCACCAAAGTAAAGAGCATGATAATGTGCCCTTTTTGTTGTTGTTTTGTTATGAAAAGGCTTCAGGAAGACTCCATCCCTTCTAGCATAACCCTTGTTCTCTGTATAGTACACAGCAATACCAAACACACAGGAGCACTTGTAATGGCAAAGTTATCTGGGCATACATTCAGTAACACCTCTGTACCTAGGAGATTTTTGGAACACCTTGTGTCCAGGAGAGAACTAAGATGTCAAAAAAAGTGTGCTGGACACATTAAGCCTGAGGAAAGTTTAACTAGCCCAGGAAGGCTCAACAGAGTTATATGAATCCTGGATGCTGGCCAAAGTATTCGCTATTGTAGAACTTTCCAGATCACTGAAATGCACATTTTTGATCAGACAATACCTGTAAGTAAACCAAGCTGTTGCTGACAAATAGGACAGGTAAGGACTGGAAGATGTGACACAGCTGAAACACTGCAGAGATACTGCCATCAGGGTGGGCAGCCCCACCCAGACCTCTATTTTTTATTGTGTCAAGTGCAGCACTTTCAAGGGTGATTGGCAAGCAGAAAAAAACATGAGAAGAAAATATAAGGGAGACCTACAGTGATTTGTCTGCAATTTGGCATCAAATGATAGATATGGGAATAGGAGCTAGGTGTCTGTCCTCTCAGAATTCTGTCCTCTCCAGCCCACCTTTAGGTTTTCTTGAAGTAGGCTGTTGAAATTTTTTTCCTCTCTTCTATATATTTTTGAAATGGAATGAAACCAGAGAGTCAACATGTAAGATTCCCAAGACGTCATTCCTGAAGTGAAGGACACTAAGTCCTTGCCAATGGTCTAGCTGCCTACAAAAGGAAGTTGGAAATAAATTGAGAATAATTTTTCAAATTCTCTTTCAAACTGCAGAGAAATAAACTTTTGTGTCATCCCATTCCATCTCTGCCCTCCTCAACATAGAAAATATATGCCCTTCTGGTGAAGAAGCCAATTGAAAAATCCACCCTTCAGCTTGCATTACTCATTTTCCTGCACAGAAAATTAGGAGATTTAAATTAAGCTAACAGTAATAAAAAAAAGCTGTTGGAAATGTTACCAGGATGTGTAAGTCAGACAGGTAATGCCACATCCAAAGGTTCTCATATTTTATTGGTGATAAAAGTAACACCCCCAACCCCACTGTGGAAAGTCAGATGGTTGGAGACAGTTTTCAGCCAGCTGACACTCTTTTCCAAGGCAAATACTTTGATTAGGAAAACAGCTGCTAACATTGATTTTTGCAGTGTCTATTGTACCAAAAACAATGTCAGCCACGAGTGAAAGGAACACCTTGGAAAAAAAATTATACACCTCTTCCTTTTCCCTTCATGCTTTCCTTGCAAGCGTGGGGAGCCACAGGAGACACCCACAGCTGTGGGAATAACTCTGCAGAGGCCAATTCCTGGCATTGCTGCAGAGCACCCAGCTGCTGCAGTAAGCTGTGGCATGGGAAGTTGTGGCAAGGCCCTGCTCTTCTCTTCTAGGGAAGGGAAATGGTCTTGCCATTGCCCTGCCAGGGCCCAGACTCCTTGTCTGGCAGCTACTTAGTGTTTGGAGGGATGTTAATTTTATCAGCAGGCCCTGCAGAGAAGCTAGGTGGGTGATGGTGGCCAACAAAAGGCCTGTGAGGGCAGGTTGGTTACTTTGCCCATCTGCTGGGTTGTTTAATAATGTTTCACTCTGTAAACAAACAAGATCTACAGCAACAATAAACATACAGAGAAATATCCTTATCCTACACAATCTCACCCAGAGGCCTCAATGATGCCATTTTAAAGAGCTGGTACACAAATTCTCTGCACCTCACATGAGAATATTTGAAAGACTAACATATAAAAAAAGATTAAAATGAAACTTATAAACATTCCATAAAACAAGTAAATAAATAGAAACTTGACATCTGCTAACTATTGTCACTCAGTCGCTAATTTTGAATTTGGCAGAAATTCCATTTCTGGAAGTATTTTTCTGTATTTTTACAGTCTTACTCAGCTCTGAAGCCAAATAACTCATTTCAGGCAGAAATGCTGCACAGTGTGGGGCCCGTTGCCTCTATTTGTAGTGTTTGTACCTTTCTGTTTCCTATTGAAGATTTGCTGTCTCAAAGCAGTTCTGGGTCTGGAGCTGCAGCAAGTAAACTTTATCCAGAGGGCTAAAACCCTGTCTTTCACTGAGCAGCCAGTGTCAGCTGCAGTTGTTCCTCCTGGCTTGGCTGCCTATTCTTGCAGACTATCACTGCAGCAAGACAAACAGCCATGGCTACTGCTTCTTGCCAGCACTCAAAGAACAAATTACTCTGAACCTTTCATATATTACTCACGTCCAACTTAGTTTTTGCTGGATGCCTTTCATGATCTGTCAGTTTCCTCACGACCAACACTTCATAAGCTGAAATTCACTCTGTGTTCCTAGTTATTTACTTGGCTGTTAAAAATCAGACACTTTTTGCATGTGCAAGTAGCTGATACTCTTTCCAAAAATCACTAATCTCTCAGACTAGGCAGATATCTGATATCCCCATTCACAGAGATTTTCTATGACCAGTGAATAAGGGGCAAGGTGTTTGACTGCATCTTTTTCTTTTCAACTGTGATTGGAATTGCTTTTGCCAGAATCCCTTAAGTAATGTGAATGTGTCAGATATTAAAACTTAAAATAAAAATCAGTGGAGCCTTCCAATAAATTACAAGCACATTAAATACAGTGCTGGCAACTCTAAAGGTCAGAGACACTGTTTTCTGTTGAATGCTTTTAACTTCCAGCCACAGAAATCCGTTCTGATCCATGCAGCTCAACACCTTAAAACACAGCAGAAGAAATATCACAAATGTAAATTAAATAACAAATCATTCAATTGGCATTTGCCAGAAGGTAATCTTCCTGCTAAAGACAAGTTTCACCCTTCGGACAGGACCATGTTAGCAATCACTAAAATCCCAAGACAGGAACACAAAACAGCTCTCCACTTTGCTAGTCATTAGACAATACTTTCAAAACTGTCAACGGTCAGAATTTTGAGTAGGTAAATATTCATATAAGGACTCATGGGATTTTCCAAAAACACAAACTAACTCAATTCCCATGGAAATTAACTAGCAGTAAGCACTAAATGAGATTTTCTAATGCAATGAGGGATTTACCTGCCATTTCTAAGTGCCTGGATATCTTTCAAACCTAAAGTCTCTTGTGAAACAGTTTTTCAGAAGTGACTCTGGGTTAGTTGTGAACTCCAGTTCAGTTACAATGCACTGTGTTAAACTGAAGTTAGCCCCCACAGGACAGGAACTGATGAAAACTCTTCACAGTGGGATTTGTGCCTGTTGAGGTGATGACACAGCCCTTGGATCAGATCCTCAGCTGATGTAAATCAGCACCCATCAGACCTTCCCAAGGTGTGTCTTTATACAGTTAAATCTAAAAGTTCAGAACCCAAAAGGCACAAAATTTGGAATCCATATAATAATATTTTTTATGTAAGATTAGGCTTGAGGGATCCGTGTTCCTATTAGTAGCCACTGAAGGAGAAACTGGAAACTAATGCTCCTTTCAGTGTTCACCTAGCAGCAATTTTTGCTGCAAATTCATCTTCCAGCTTGATATTACCTAAGCATTTAGTTTTGAATTGATTTGTAAGCTTGTGTGTATTGTCCACACACTAAAAAATAGTACAAACTTACATATTCCTGCACATAAAGAGCATGTATATATGTTTAAAAAAAAAATAAAGAGAAAATGGCAAGCTTTTATTTTGTGACTGATTTATCAGTTCCTGGCTTATGCATATTGCTATGCATTTCTTAGCAGAAAGCATCTTAGTGGGGGTGGGTTGCTCATATATAAGCATAAATGCAAGTATTCCCTATAGAGGAGATGCTAGACACTGGTCATCTAGACAATATCTTTGTAGAAGTGGAGAGGAATTTTCTCCATAGATATATTTCTTCTTTTCCTCCCTAAACTGAACTCCCTTAAACTCTCATTGTAGAGCTACTATATGCAACATATATCAAACATTCCAGGTGCTTGAATGATATATAGAATTTAAAGCTCATCCTGAAACTTTCTGACATGAAAAAACACCAGGGAGGCATAGACAATGCCCATTCCTGCTTCATGCTGCAGACACTTAATGTTCCTCTGAGGGACACGAGGTCAGTGTACCCTCCAAACACTCAGCAAAGCTTTTTCCCTGGTTTTACCGAGGCCCAGTTCCTGCTCACATGAATGGGAATGCTTTATAACTATTAATAGGAGTGAGCTCTGTGTTACAATAGCACCTCTGAGGACATGCTGTACCAGGTGCTACACACCTAACGAGCAGGAAGGAGGCAGCTCTGCCTAGGAGAATAGATATGCTCCTTACAGAGCAACCAAACCAACAAATCTAGGTAAATGACAGTCTTTAGAATAGATGTACTTGAGGCACAAAATGATCAAGTAAAAGGAGACCAAAATCACACAGGAAGGCTCATCAAGTCCAGAACTGGCTATTCCTTGCCAAGAATACTAACATCACCACTGCACAAGCTGAACAATTACTTTTACTGCTTGAGTGTGTAGAAAATGCTCTACTACATTCACCTCAGGTGACATCCCAAAAGGTGCTGCTCCGTTTGCTCACACAATAGTCTTTCACTAATTGAAATTAATGTTTCAGTAGCAGTCTAGAAATTAATTATAGAAATAAGTAAATAAATTAGATCACAACCATGTTATCATCTTCAAAAAATATTTTTAAAAAAGAATGAATTACCAAACACAATAATTGAACACAAAAATTCTCTCTCCAGTGCAAATGTACACCAATTTCTCCAAATCCTCTTTAGTTATATGCAGCAGGGGCCTCCTCTCTTAATCACAGACATCCCAGATCTCAGTCTTTAATTGAGCCACAGGGAAGTTACATGTGCTGGAAAAGCTGAAATGACCATGTTAGTCTGAATCCATGACGTTTTCAGCCAAGTTTTGATTCTTAAGATCACAAAGTAACTAAAACTTTTTTTCTTCTCAAGCATGCTGCTATTACAAGGGTTTGAGTCAGCAGGAACACATGCACATTTTTCAGAGAGTAATTTTTCCAGTGACTTAATGTCTGAATGAATTTATCATGAGACATGGAAGTGTCATTAACATTTGCCCCAAGCAAAAGAGTAGCTTTGAGTGTGTCCACACACATTTGCGTCATTCCAGCCACGGTTCACTACCTTGAATACTCATTCCACCAGACTGTTTGGTCCTGGTAAACACAGAACAAGTTTTCCTGGCTCCTGTACTTATTAAACCAAAGGATCATTTTGCTGACAGGTGTGTAGCTGGTGTATTTCAGAACCCCAGACAGCAATCATAGGTGATCTCTGAAAAAACCTCTTTCATACAAGATCACAAACCTGGCTGTGATCTGTAAGGAACAGAACTTTGGACTATATCAAGCCTTTCAATAAACCAGCAAAGTATTTTGAAGATGGAAAGAGTGAATCTACACGAACTTCCCAAAGATGAAAGGAAGCTATGCTGAAGGTGATTTGAAATGAAATTCTCCTTCCTATGAATACCTAACATCTATGCCTTAGGAACAAGGCACTGCTGCATCTTTCCAAACAGAAAATGCACACGACTGAGACATTTTTGTGAAGCCAAGTCTACCAACTTTTCCCAGAGGCCAGGATAATTTTGTTCCCATCCAGCTGCAGCCAGAGATCTGCTCTGCATTAAATGCAGATCCTCCCAGAACCTTCCCAGTGCTTTCCCCCCAAATGTCAATAGCATGCAAATGAATTCCACATGCAAATGAGCAGCTCAGTGAATATGACAAAACTGTCCTGTTATTCCAGTTCTGTGACTCGAGAAAAACAAGGCAGCTACACTACCTATGTGTTACTCTTTATACAAAACCTCTGTTAAGCACATAGTGGCCAGATTCAGAATAACACACACAACTTGGTTGTGTCCTAGTCCAGGAGCTCACTTAGTGCAAAGGTAGAATTATTGTTAGGTGGAAGATAAAGGTAGCAAAATCCAGTTTCTAAAAGCAATAAAATGTTGTATGGCTACTGATTATTCAGTTTCTTCACTCTGTGTAAAAGCCTGAATAGGGTTTGTATGAGTTTGTATCAGGATATTGGAATACAGAACTCTCCTCTCCCCTACTTTTTAAGAGTCAAGTACTGATGGTTCCAACCTCCACAGCCTTCCCCTACAGACCCACAGTCACGGGCTGGGAAAGTTCTACCTCATTGCCCCCACACCCTTCCATATCAGAGACATGCAACCATGAAAGCTCTGTCACAGTCCATACACAAAGCATTTCATGACAGAGCTTTAAATACTTTGTAATGTATCACAATATGAACTAACATTTTATTGTTTACTTGTACCAAAACTTAGGGTACATTAGAAGCAAGAGCAACAATCTCAGATCCCTCTCTTGCTTCACAGTTTCAACTTCCATTGGATAAATGTGAATAAAGAGGTTGTGGATGTATCAAGAGAGGATAGACCATAATTTTTTAAAAGAAACCACTGTCAACACCAAATGATGAAAATTTTGAAAACATGAACCACTTTGTATAAGAGTTTTAAAAACTACTGGTAATTTATAGCTAGATTCTATTCCAGAAACTTTACAGCTCCTCCTTTACAAAAAGTACACACTGTACTTTAACATAGTGGGTTTATAGCTCTTAGCAGTTTAATTACATAGATTCTCAGAACTCATTTCACAGACTTGTACCACTGCACACTGCAAAAATTCAGATACCTTGTGGAAGCTCATGCAACAAAAAATTTTCTCCTGTCATCAAGTCCTTTCAGGCAACTTATTGGGTGACCCATAAAACACATCCTATTTACTAACAGGGACCTACTGATTTCAGTAGGGTGTCAGATACATCAAACATACTGACAATTCTCACAGTAAGAACATGAATAGCCCTTAAAACTGAATCACCCTGGCCATTATAAAAATCCTTCAACGCTAGTGTTACCAGTACCAGCACTTCTTTTAACTAATCTATTAAGTCCCTGCAATTAGCTATTATATAATTCATTTCAAAGAACAATTTACAAGGGCAGCATTTTGCTTTCCATCTGAATCCTCAACAATTATTAAAACTTTAGTAATTCTTAGATGCTAATGTCACTTGTTTAAAACAAACATCATCTGCTAGGTAACAGAGACAACAGAGTTAATTGTGTTGCTGCAGAACTGGGGCACAAATTTTACTAAATCAAGGGATCTCAAGCAGCTGCAATGATCATAAGGTTCAAGAACAACTCCTGTACTTTAAGAAAGCAAAATTTGTGCTGAAGTCTCACAGATCACTGCACTTCTGCCCATCCTTCTCATAAAAATTAGTAAAAATCCCACTGCATATGCCAAAGTTATACTAGGAAGTGGGAACACACAGAGAAAAATGTTCATGCAAAAAGCATCAGTCTGATTTAATTTTCACATTAGGAAGAAAGATGTCATGGTCCCAGGATGTATCTATGTAATTCTATTCCAGAAAAAGGAAATATTAAGCCTTTATGTGATTCAGTTTGAAGAAATCCTTAGACATCATGGCCTAGGAGTTCCAGGAAAACATAGGTATTGATCTCAGAATAACTCAGCTTATGGATCAAAAAGCTTTTGCTTCCTTCACCCATTTTTTTTTTTTTTTGGTAAAGGTTAAAGGTTAATTTCTACTCAAGCATAAATCCACTGCAGCCACAGTATCTAGCTGGAGTCCCCTGTCAGAGGCTGATTTAATAGATAGGATTTGAGGAGGTTGTCCCTCCCCCCTCAGCCCCTGTCATATAGGGCACATATTCCTAGGATTTCTGGGGGACATGCTACAGTGACAACACACAGTTCTCCTGTTCCTGCATCCACAGCAAGCAATGCAGTTATACTGGGAAAGCCACCTGCCCTGCCACAGCCACACAGCCATCCAGTTCCATTTCCATAGACAGAGGGTGTTTGTGTGTACCCAGAGGCAGCAGTCCCCTGCCTCCAGTCTCATCAGGAGCCAAGGACTCTCCCCTTCAAAAGAACAGCTCAGCTGGTAATAAAAGCTGCTTGATCATCAAGTTCAAGAGTGAGGCATCAATCCTAATGGTCTCAGAGACAAGTCTGAAGCACTCTGACTGCCAGGCTGTGTTAAAGCATTCAGCTCCATATGGCACAGTACAGGAGCAAAGCCTGTCCCTCGGGAATATTTGGAGCCTGCTGTGGACAGAGCGCTGATGCTGCACATCAGTGAGGAAAACACACTGCAGAGCAGGACTGAAAGCACTGTGTGACCTTGGGAGAGCCTCATGTCCCTGGAGAGATGCACAGCAGGAGCACATCTCCCACAGAGACCACAGCAGGATATATTTGGAACTATAAATACAACCTAATGTGAAGACATTATAATACATTTTTTATTTACAGCTGTTAGGAACTTGCTTGTATCTCTGAAATCTCTTGGGTCTGTTCTTCCACTAGCCTTGAAAAATAGTCAGGGACACTCTCCTCAGTTACTACAAAAAAGAGTAGGAGCAAGCCAGACTAAAAGTCTGTAACCAGATACAGACTGCTGGTTAATCATTTGCCTGCTAAATTAAACATGTAAACAAAGCTTCATAGCAGAGATGCTTGTTAGGGAGTATTTATTAGCTCTTTCATGCTTCCCTTCTTAAAAGTTCTTTTACTCTTCAGCATTGTATCTTGATGCTAATTTTATTACATTCAGCTTCAGCAATATAATCTTGTAGTATAAAGCCTCACCAGTGGTTATGCAAGAAGAGGAAATTAAGAGAGAGCTCAAAGGCAGATATATGTCCTTTACCAGGTTTGTCAAAAACATACATGTCCTGACAGATTCCATGAGTTGAGTGGCAATTACACAGAGCTGAGATAACCACTGGCTAAGCCTGTGTAAAGTAAATCTGGTGAGCCCACCTGCATATGGTCCTATTTCTATTACCACCCTAAGAAGCAGAACTGACGATGGACTTTGGCACCCTGTGGTTACTGTACTTTGATGTATCTTTATAAATCCAGTGCCTGGCTTTTAGTGGCAACTTTGCTTTTTCTGTCACTTAATAAGGCCCACACTTAGTAACTGCAGTTAAGAAGACATAAATGTTTTGACGTAATGGTCATGACTACAGACGAATTTATTTTTTTTATTTCAGTGGCTGAACTGCAAATGTTCACAAGTGAGGAAAACATTGAACAGTGGTCTGTCAAGAAGATAGCTTAAACAATCTCACCAAATGGTCAGGATTAAATAAGTAAATTCCAGCTCATGAAAGCTGAGAACAAAATAACACCTAGTTGTTATTGATTCAGAAAGTTGGAATATGCTCTCTAAAATGTTAACTACATATAGTTCAACCTAAAATTCTTCAGTCCACCCTAGGAAAGACTGGAAGGTAAGGTCCTTTTCAGTTATAATGCTGACTATGCCAGTATGACAGATGTTTCCTGTCCCACTGGCTCCATTACTGCTTCACTCAATTTCTGTGTTTCCAGCTAATGTTGGCTAACTGATAGCTTTTAATCTTTCTCATTCATGCTATTGTCTCTATATCAGGCCAGTACAGATGCCTCCAAATTAGCTCAGAGCATTAACATTCCAGATTCATCTTTTGCACAAGACTCATGCATCATATTTTCTTCTGTGACTTCTCAGAGATGATTTGAAGATGTTTTTCTGTTTGATGTATGCTTGTATCAAGAGCTCCATGCTTTTAGATCTCTAGTACTTGCTTCAATTTTTCCTATTTCCCACTTCTATTTTCCAAATAAGCTTTTGGAATTGTCACCAGGAGGGAGGATCGAGGAAAAAGCTCCAAAACTAAGTGCTGAGCTCATTTCACCATATGTGAAGCTGCAACTAGAAGCCAAGGCATTTTTTTTGTATCATCTAATCTATTGCAGAAAACACCAGAAAATGGAGAGGCCAAGGACTTACTAGGTATTGGGCCAATATGAGAGCACTGAAGGCCTGTCCCAGCTGTCAGCATCTGGACCTAAGGTTTTTAAAACTGAAGCTGGAAGGGTCTTGCCACAAGAAGAAAAATCTGGTTCATGCTACAACATAATCAATTCTATTTCAACACTAACAGTAACCTTTTAAAATTGCTCCCAGTGCAAACAGCCTCTTGAGACAATAATGTTTGGTGCCCATGGAAAAAAGCTGTAATAAAATGAGAATATGAAACAATATGGAATACATAGTTGTGTGTGTGTGTGTTGATCCATCAGATCACATAACAGACTTAACAATGACCTTGGGCATTTTTGTAGATGACTTTGGATGGGTCCTCTAACTCTACAGGAAATAGAGCCTGGATACCCCCTACAACACAGATTTTTACAGCTCTTTATTCAGCAATGCTTTCTCTATTCTTATTCTGTTTAAACAGGGGGACAGACAATCACAGAGCAATGGCACCACATCAAGTAAAATTATGCCTGTGTAAATGTTCACAGGACCCAGGCCTTCTGGTACAGCCAGAAAAATTTATAACAGATTCCCATACAAAAAGTTAGATTGTCACACAGTAAAAACTGGTGCAGTTCTTTATTAGGAGAGCTCATAAGGGCTTCCTTTATGCTGTCAACTCTCTCTAGCTAATGTTACAGACATCTAAGGTGACTTATAAGGATATCAGAAGGAGTAAATCCACTCTGATTTTATGGCATTTTAATGGATTTTTTTGGCAGTTTAGGGGAATATAAAAGGGTTGCAGATTTCTGCAATACATAATTAACCTGAGTAAAGGGGAGCACTGTTGTTATGAATACATGAACTGTCTATTAGAGCTATACACACCTACTGAAATGAGGGGATATTTTTGGTCAGTTGAACAGGGGAACTGGAAGACAACAAGCAGAAAGGCAGATAACAGCCTAAGAAGTAACCATGCAATAAGCCAACAACAGGAGTCAGGCGATTACGGAACAGACAATAAGATGCACCCAATGAGGACACACACAGAAGAGAACAGTCTGTGAGACACACAGGATAAACACTGTGCCTCACATGTTGAGAAAGCCTCATCTGGGACCTCCTGTATGTTTGTTTGTTTTTAATAATTAGAATTACCTTCCCCAGTTATATATTTGTTAGTAGAAAACAAGTTCTCTCTAAATCAAGACTGAAATGCAATAAGCCTTAAATCCCTCATCCTCAAAAATTTTCCTATTCTCAAAATTCTTTTACTTTCTACATTTTCCCCATCCTCAAAAATTGTTTACTTTCTACATGTATTCCAAGCGTCCTACTGACTTTTGAATGCATGGACATCAAAGAGCCAGGCAAGTTACAATGCGGAATGATTTTGCTAAAGCTGTTTATGACTTTAATGTCTTCTCTATAACCACAAGATGTTCTTGCTTATATGTCCCACAAGCACTCCACTAAGCTGCAGAATGCACTAGGAATGCACATGCAACTGCTCATTCAGATGGGCCCCCAGCCCCTGCCAGTGTTACTGTATGCAGTGCTCTGGTCATTTTGACCAAAATACAGACCCTGCATTTCCCTGTATAATCTCTTCCTCCCCCATTATGTGACAGGATAACACCTGTACAAATACCATCTCAATCCTTGCCAAATGCAAGAAAACTTAAATGAAAAAAATGTTCTAGAGCAACACAACACAAGAATTGGAGATCTAACACAATTCTTACTTAATTTCAGCATTCAGTCACCTCCAGCCCTTTACCTCTTCTTGCTAGCATGGTGAACTCTCAAGGTTTACACAGGGAGCCAGAGGCAGGCAGGAAATCAGGAGCCTTCACCCCTTTCCAGGGACTACAGGGCCTAAACTAGTCTAAAATGAATCACTTCACCATATCACCTATCTGTTGTTATACAAAAGCAACAAAAAGACAGAAGCTCTTCACACGGAAAAACAGGACTTGGGATTCAGTTAACAGAAAGATCTAACTACTAAGCACTAGCAGAAACCCCTGGTGCTGGCTGCTGCTAACACCTGTCAGCACCACTGAGACAACATTTGTTTCACACATGTCCTGGCTTGGCAGGCACCTGATTTACATTTTCACACTTTGTATCAGCTTTCTACACACTTGCTCTCTAGCATAGTGTTCATACATCAGACACTACTGGGGGCCCATTTTTCAGTGCTGTCATAGCTAGATTATTGCAGAGGACAAAACTCTTGCTCTGAAGTACACCTGCATCAAAACAAAGTAACCTTGAGGTAACATATGAATTAATGACACACGAATTTCAGGTTAAAAAGCCATTAACCTGTTAATAACCAAGCCTATTTAATTTTCAGACTTCTCCTTATTGCACTCTAATAATGAACTCTGACTGTTAAATTAAAAACAGTAACCAGTAACTATGACTTCACTTGTCTTAAAATTGGTAGCAGTCCTAAATTTGGCCCAGAAGCCACTGAACTCACTAGTCCCATTTTCTCAGTTGTCAAGGTAGGATAGACCTGTACCAAAACCTTCTCTTTTTAATAGCTTATAGTGAGCTGGCCTCCAATTACACGTGCCAAAACTGTAAGATATGTGTTTACCCACCCTGAAGGATGCAGTGGTGGTAAGAATGCTTTGTGTCATTCTGGCAAATCTCTTAACTGAAGCTAACACTGCTTTTCTGTGACCACTAGAGATGTATCACTGAAGGAATGACACCCAAACACTTACAGACTGTGGCCTGTTTGCAGCCACTAAAAAGTATTAATTAGCTGCATTATGGCAGAGGCATAAGTCAGAGAACTTATATAATACAGGACCATATTGCTCAGAAATTATGGTCTAAACTGACACAAGGGCAAAGTGAAACAGAGAACCCAAGAGGCAAAATGATCTATCCATGGTAAGTCTGTTGCAATGTTTGCAACAGTACCAAGGCATTTTGCCTTTCAGACCTCGTTCCACAGCTCTTCTCCAGAACACTTAAGTCTTACACTACAAACAGGTAGACCTGCTAGGATTTTCCAGAGGCATCTGTCTAGTGTTAACAAAAGAGCACTTTTGAGTAATATTTAAGCCATACATGAGTAACTTAATTGTTTCTATAATTGATAATGCAAGATAGAAAATATTAGCAAGCTTTTCTTAACAAGTAGCTCTTACCAAAGAAGGCTCTGCATATGGGGCAGTCAGCAGAGCAGTGCAGAGACACAGCAGACTGCAAGAACAGCAGCTATATGTCTTGAGTGCAAAAACCCTGACAGTCCCCTACAAACAGGGAGGTGGAACAGATTACTGAATAACATCCAGATGGATTCCCAGAGAATTACACAGACAGGCAATATGTAAAGATCTCCAACTGCATGAGTTCCTGCAGAACAGAGTTTTACTGGGCAGCAGCAGGCAGCAAACTTCTTGGCCCTCCAGAGTAGCCTGATCTGAGCTTTAAAGATTACAAACTCTGTGAGAGGTTATCACTGACCCATAAAAACAGTGTCCTTCCACCACCCATCCAGGATGGATGGTGCTGTCAGAGCTAGTAGGGAACTTTCTCATGTGTTTCTGCCATTGTGCATCAGGTTATTCTTATAAGAAACAGGTCTGGAAATGCAGAGAGCTGCACCCCTATGAGCTCCCATGTTCAGTACAGGGATAAGCCCAGAAGGCTTAGATATTTGTGTGGTGTTTGCAGTGGATGTTTATAAGAGATCTTGTTACTCTTTCAGCTTTCCTGTCAGATGTTATAGCTGAGGTGTTTTTTGTACAGCAAGCAGAATAATCTAACCTATGAGAGAAACCAGTGAGGTCTTTCATGTGCCATTTTCACATGTGACTGTGCTCACATTAAGGTATCCTGAAAGCAGTGTGCAGTTATGCCTCAATCATTAGCCCACTTGTTTTGTTAAAGCAACAGAGCTCTAGTAGTGAAAGTGTTGGTATGGCCAAGAAAAAGAAAAAGGATGAGTGGGACAAAGGAGAGGAAAAAGAATAATCTCCTCCATGGGCAGAAAAGCTTGGGTTCAGAGTCTTTCCCTTCAGAAGCACAGAATCAGGAGTACAGAACAGGAATTGGATGACACTCCACAGGCCTCACTATAAGGAATAAATCTATATTTGCCCTGCTAGAATGGTGTATATTAGCAGATTAAACACAATTAATAAATTAATACTTTACATCTTCCTCTATGATGCTGAGGCCAAAAGACTCTCACTTGGGTATAACTGAGTAGAGCTTACTACTTTCAAAAGTCTCTTAATTCTTAGCACAATCTTGTGATAGCAGTAAGTTCTGAAAATATCTTACCTAGAGAGATAATGGAATTTTACTTAAAACTAAGAAAGGCAAATGACTACAAACCAGGATATAATCATGTATCAGCCCACTGTGTGGTGGGAGGGATGGCCTGTCAGACTCCAAACTTCTCTTGGAGCCATGTTTTTCAGTAAGTCTGTGTTACAGAATATGGAGCTATTTCAACAAACACAGAGGTGTTTTCTGTACACCACCATGCATCTTGTAACCCAGACTTCAGACAAACAAAAAAAGAGATTGATCTGTCACTGACTGGTAATGAGAACCCAAATTTGCAAAGCTGTGTGAGAAAGTTTGGCCCTCGGCTACAAAGCACCTCCTGGCAGCTCAAGGAGCTCTGTTTTGGGTTAATCAGCTGCTTCCCAAAGGAAATGGGACTGTGACAGTCACAATGGAGGAGTAATTTTTTGTGCATGTAGGCTCACGTCCTGTGTGACTTGTAAATTTAATTAGCAGATTTCAAACAAAGTTGACAGAGGAATGGGCAATTCAGAGTTAAGAGGAAACAGGCAGCTAAATAGAGGACACTATCTTGAGCATCTGGCTGAGGGAACAGCTTTTGACATCAGAGAACATAGTTGGAATGCTACTCTTAAATTTTGCAACTATAAAAAAGTCAAAGTTTGCATAAATCATGAAGCAGAAATCTATAGAAACCAGATTTGTTACTTCATTTGTTCTTTTTGTTCTGAAGGAAAAGTTCAAAGCTTTTTGGATAGGATACTATTCCCACATTGATTTGTCAGTGGTACACAAATCCTATTACAGTATCACAGCACGTATAAAATAGGGGATTAAATGCTTCCCCTAAGTGATTGAATGGTAGACAACAAATACAGTATTTTGCTTAAGAAGTTCAGCGGTTACTTTGGTACAAAGATTGGAGCAGAAAAAGGTTATTAAAGTATTCTTGGCTTCCTTTCTCCCTTGAATTCTTGTTTTAACCCAGTTTTCCCTTTAACCTTGCCCTTCACCTCTAAGGAATTTCATTGACTATAGAAGAAAGCGTTTTCTTTGCTGGCTGTGGTAATGAAACCTATTAGTTTTGCTCACTCTGAGATGTAGGTGTATCACCAACAGAGGATTTTGCTGCCAGCATGACAGCAGACATTGCTGTCAGTTCAGCTGGACTCACGTTCCAGAAGTGTGTGACCCTGGGGGCATATAAAGGCATCTAATTATAACAGAGGGCTGCGCGTTTTATAGAAATAATAAAGTGCTACAAGTAAGAGGAAAACAGGAGCATTTCACAAAGGGCTGAGTAAATGTTACTTTGATGATTTCCACTGGATACTGTGTATTTCCAGTGCTGAAAGTGCCATGTACCCTCCAGACTGGGATGATGCAGCTCAAGATTGGCTGAAAACATGTCAGAGCCCTGACGGCCTTCACCTGACTGCAGTGCTCAGGGTGCTGCAGTGGAACAAGAAATCTGGAAGCAAAAGGGAGAGACTGTCATTCTGCAGTCTTTAACAATATAACATTTTAACTTTAATTTCAGGGTTATAAAACAACCTTGAGAAAAGGCTTTCAGGTCTTAATCTAGAGTTTATGGAGCTGACGTGCTTTACTGTCATTCTCCTAGTGTCAGGGGCAGAGCTTAAAGAAGATGCTGAAAAGCAAAAATATTATCCTTTCTCCTGGTACTCACTGATCTCCATTCTCCTATAAGTCAGAAGATGCCAGTCACAACCCCATGCCTATGAGTCACTCTGGAGGATTTCCTGTGAAGAAAGGGTGCTGGTCTTGGTGGGTCCTGACTGAGTGCAGAGACACTGCCCTTGAGCATCTGTGTTCTGTACATAATTAAGATGATGAAAGTGGACACAGAGTAAAGCAAGTCATTAAAGAGGATAAATAGGCTTTTTTCACCCAAGTTTATCCCAGCACAGGAAATGATGTGAGCTGTGAAGTGTTTTCACTGGACAGATTTGCATCGAACACTCACTACCTTTCCTTCTCCAAACAACTGATGAATCCACCACAGCCACATATGGCACACTCCTTTCCTAATTTAACTCCTGTATGGTTGTCTCACGAATCAGATGCTTTGTTGAAAAGATTCTGCTTTGATGCAGACAGAAAGGACTGAGAATAGATACAGAGCTGTTCAGACACTGGCTCAGCTGAGAATTTAAAACAAAACCAATACCCTAATGACACGCGGGCTTTAATTTGCCATCCAGCATTAGACACATGAGCCACTCTTCCCAGTTCTCCATTAGAGCCAGGGACAAATGGCAAACAGAAACAATTCAAGGAAAAATGCAGTCTTTATTTTGCTCTAACCAGCAATTTCAGGAAATGCCTAATCTTCTTGCAGTTTGCACAGATTGTATGTTTATTTAAATAACAGTGGAGCAAGAGTATCGAAGCTGACTGGGAAAACAAAGCTTGATATTATAAAAGATGATAAAAATTACCAATTACAGAAGTTACAGTTCAATGTCCCAACAGCAGTACAATATATAAAGCTCCTGTCAAATGATTTCTATCCAGCATGAGTTTTTGAACTGATACTACTAATCATATTTTAGCCTCAGTCTAAGATAGTTTTTGCAGAACTAATATTATCTTGCTACTAAAGACCTTTTCAAAATAAAAAGATACCTCAATCTAATTATCTTAATGCCATACAAACTCTAGTATCAGTATTGACCTTTTAACTTCCTTTAGAAATCACAATCAACATCCATCCTGCAGATTAATCTCCTAAATTGTTTCCTTGTCAAAGTGTCATGCTTTTTCATTAGTGATTGTAGCTAATTGCAATTCTCTCTAATCTGCTATGTAGATAATTATCTAAAAGAGACTTCACTGTCAGAGTATGCATGTTGTCTCTTATATAGTAAAATGTACCATCATTATATATATATCACCATAGTACTTGGATGTCCCAAATGATGCTCTGCTTTTCATCTGCTAGGTGCTATACACACATAGAATTAATCTAGCACTTCAGTATCAGTAAAGCCATGTTCACATGTGAGTGCTCTGGTGCTTGGGTCTGAGCACATGTGTGCAGAAAGCATGAGATGAAAAGCAGACCAGTCAGTCCTCACTGCCTGGAGGCAGGAGGGCCATACAAATGAAACCATTTCATCCAGGATCATGAAAAACTTTAGAAGGGGCAGAAGCTGAACTCAGAATCTTCTGATCCAGGTTTACAGCTTCACAAATAGCTCACTTTCAAGCACTTATAGTTCATACATGCCAGAATCCAGACTAGGAAAACCTTAACCTGAGTTGCGATAACACAGCTGGCATCTCTTAATTACACAGTCAAAATACAGTCCTGGTTTCCAGAATATACTTGGAGTATTTTCTCTCTAAAGAGAGAGGAAAAGATGGAAAAGATAGACACCCTGCTAGCAGCAACATGGAAAGAACCTGCTGTATTTATACAAATCTTTTTCATGTACATGATTGTAGCCAAGAGAAAGGCATTGAACTGACAGCATTATCCCCTTCATATCAGTGGTGGGCAGAGTGCAGTAAACCAAGATTCTGAAAGGAGCTCCCAAGGAACTACTTGAAACAGCCATTTTAACATCTTCCTGAAGAGGCACAGAGGTGAATGACAAAATACAACATTCAGGCATAATAGTCTCAAAAAACAAAATAGGTCAAATTTTAAAGACTTTGAGAAAGCTCACACAATCCTTTCAAGGCACAAAATAATTTAAAAATATTAAATGTAAAAGTTCACCTGAGATAAATGTTACTGCCCGTTTCACACAAAACCGGACAAAAGCAGCAAGACTTGTGGGATTCTGGTGGGAAGGGAAATTTAAACAAGAAAATATTAAACTGTTCTTCTGGGGGAGTTTAAATTGGTATAAATTGGAGATGGAAAGTGACTGGGACTGAAATAGATGCTGATGAGATTTTGAAGGGAAGCAGATTTGATGATATGTGCTAAGCCAGGCCATGTCTTTATGAAGCAGTCCACATCAACTAGTGTGTAATTCATCAACATTTCTGGCTTCTTCAGTAAGCTTAGGGAATTTTTGTCAACATTTATCTGAATTTCCCACTATTCTCCAATAACATTACAGCCTCAAGAGATGGGCCTGCTCAGGGCCCCAAATCTCTGCTTGTTCATTACCTCTATCATCACTGCAACTTGCAAACACACCCTTTCATGCCAGAGGGGGCTTTCTTCATTACCATCTGCCTTCTCTCTGTCCTCTTTCCTGGCTTCTGCAGCACCACCAGTCTGCAACTTGTGTGACACCAGTGCACAGAAAGTTTCAGTTTGTGGTGATTTATAACCAAAGGAAATTCAGAAAATTATTTGTTCATTGGCACAGCAGGTAAGAACTTCTTGACTGAATATACTCAGGTAATTGGGACTGTTCTAATCAAACTATGTCCCTACTTACTTGTGCAAGTTTGTCTGTCAATAAATTATCAATAACAACATTATTCCCCATTTGCCCAAAGTTAAATTGGCTATTTAAAACACTTCATGTTTAAATACTGCCATATTATGAAACAGTGCTATAAAACAGAAGTTACTGATATATATTCCTAATTACAGCCAACCTAAAGACCTTTTTGAGTGGAGATTTATATAATTATTACCAGATTGCTCTTATATTTTTATTTCAGTAAGTCACAGTACTGTTGCCAATTCATAAAGCAGCTTCAAGATCTGTTTGTGCTGAAAGACATTAAGATATAAGGGCAAGAAAATAGCCCTTATAGTTTAAGGTCAACGATATGCCATGTGAAATATATACTGAAATGAATTAACTGCAAATATACCACATCAAATATTCCAGGAGCTTTACTGTTTATGCCTGTTTAACTTTTATAGATATATATACA
Organism: Irena cyanogastra; assembly: GCA_013397155.1. Classification (NCBI taxonomy): domain Eukaryota; kingdom Metazoa; phylum Chordata; class Aves; order Passeriformes; family Irenidae; genus Irena; species Irena cyanogastra. Next base: position 288,384 of record VWZV01015100.1, read on the forward strand.
CAAACACACTCATAAACATATATTTCCCAGAAAATAAACTTCAGATATCTGGCAGTATTATCAACATATTACCATTCAGAAATTGCATGTACCTCATTCTTTGGCCTGATAGCTATCACATGAACTTTGAAAGAAACAGATTCCTGTTTCTAATTAATAAGAACATAAAAGTGTTTATGCAGGAGGAGAACCTAGAGAGTTTATTACACTGAGGCCTGTTCAGAGCCAGTGTGGTTTTGTCATTTGCAGGTTAAAACTGACACAGCCAAGTTTGGTTACAGCCTGTAGAGCATCTGCAAGTCATTTACATACTTCCAAATGGTGCAATGATAAACACACACAGCTCTGTGACCATCTGATGGTTACGTCTCAAAGTGAATGAAGAGAAAGCATTCAGAAAAAGAGAGGGTAAATTGCGTAGACTGAGTTTAGGGAAGGGTGGGAATGAAGAGAAAGAAGCCCAAAAAATATTTCTAAGGACCTGAGCAGAACTTATTTTGCACTCCTTATTCTAGAGAAAGTTACTCCTGCCACATTTACATTGTGGAGGCACAGCCCAGAGAAATATGGCTATTCAGACATATAGGAAGTGAGTTTGCTTATTGCACAGCTGCCTGACTGACCTCATCACAACTCCCCAAGGGAAAGCTCATTTTGGGCAGAGACTGATCCCAGCACAGATCTTGTCTACTCAAGACCAAACTTCTGACTCCAGCCTAAGCTAAGAGTTTATTTCCTCTCATACAATGGACAGGGCTCCTTCTCATGTGTTGATTTTAATCACAAGAGTTAGCCTTACTAGCAGTCCCAAATCAATCACTTCAATGTAAGTATTAGTCTGACATAACCAAAGAAGTCCTTTTTGTCTGTTTTGCTTTGAAGTTAAGAATCTCTTACTCTTATTTCAGATCTCTAAGGAATGAGAAAAATGTCCAAAGTTGGATCTGCATTCACACTCTCACTATAGCCAACTCCAATGAATAGCCCTGGTGGTAGAATTGTAGTTTAAGATCTTTTTGAAATAGCTTGGGGTGTTGGTGACCCTCTAATCTGCTTTATCCATTCATACAAGATCTATTAAAGGACTAAAAGGATGTGGTGTAAGTTAGATGGAATGTGTTTGGACAAGCACTTTGCATTATGCACTTCTTGGCTATGGCTGTCAGCTTCTTTATATTTTTTTTTTACAAGCAGAAAAATTACTCTAAATTTTCAGTGCATATAAAAACCCAGTAACAGCCTCCTTTGAAACACAGAAAAATGTGTATACTTGAAAGAAAAGTTTAAATTTGGAAATTTTACAAGTTTTATTGGTATTTCTGACATTGACATCAACAGAGACCATCAGCTGACTCCTCATTGGTGACACCTCTTCAGAAAAGTCAGGTAATCTCTGTAGAGTTTCTACTCAGTCAAAAGTTACCAATATATTTTTAGATCTGGATTTACAGAGCCTACTTTCTTTAGCTCAAAACATTTCCCATTAAATCCAGAGGACAAGTGTTCCAGTCAACTACAGCCACGTATGTAGTAAATGTACCTCCAAACCAGCTTCAAGACTGCTCTAAAATACAGTGGTAGAAGTAGAGATGAGGAAAAGCCAGCTAAAAAACCTGACTGGCTTGAGGATTATGTGAGCAAAAATAGCTGTGATTTCTTGCCACAAAATTAGCAGTTACAGCCTGGAGGCCTGGCTATAAAGTCCCAGGACAACGATGATAGATGGACTGTACTGCCTTCATGCTTTCATCAAGGGACTGAAAAAGAGAAGACATCATTGCTATTTTGTCTGCTCTCTCATATGTCATTAATGGCCACATTTTCCTATAATTTGACTGCCACAGTGAGTGTGAATGTATGTCCAGTTGTGGACATTTTTCTCACTCCTTTCAAGATCTAAATCTTATGGCTGAAAGACAAGGAGTAAAATAAATTGTGATCAAGAAGGTTGAATCTGCACAGATGAGCAAGAACACATTACTTGAGTTAATGTCTTCCTCATTGTTCTGCAAATTAAAAAACTAATCAATAATAAACAGCTACAGAAACCATGAAAGTATGATTCCACAATGGTAAGAGAATAACAGCCTATATACTGGGTATCAGTACTGTCTGCTCAAGTGCCTCATGATGGATTAATCTGAGCCATTTGACTTTGTGTTGGTGATGGACCAGGCACACAGGAGTTTAGTTTACATTTCTGATATGCAGGGGCCTTGCACAATCTAAATTCACATCCACAGAATCTCACTTGCAGCCAGTGCAGCAAAAGCACTTCACAAGATCAGAGTGAAAGATACAAAGAGATATCAATGCCCATACAGGTTGCTTTGGAAAGAAGATGACACATTGCAGAGCAGACCTTACTCCCACTCCCCCTAACATTCCCAAATTACATCATTGCTTCCTATGGTGCTACTTGTGATTCCTGCAGGTATAAGCAGTAGATAATGGTGCAAATTGTGTGGAAACAGTCTTGAGAGACGCAGTGAAAAAAAAAAGGGGGCAAACATGAAATTTTTTTCAAGTAGTACAGCAAGCAATTTGACCTAAAGACAGCAAAAGTCAGATCAAACAATTACTCTTCTAAGTAAGAAGTTAGAAGATGGGAGGAGCCACAATCCATGCAGACAAACAGTTGGCCCTGAGTGGAAGTGGCATGTCAATGGGACACTGCCCTTAAAACAGGACACATGACACAAAGAAGTTTGCAAACAGATGGCTTTTTACATACTTGTAGGCACACGTGGGCAGAACAAGCCCACACAATGTTGGAGCAGTACTGTAAACCACTTCTTCTGCAAAACAACAGTTCTGGGCATCTGGCCATGTGACTGAATACAGGGATGAGTCAATCCTAAACCTAGAGATGCTCAATAAACTAAACAATCAAAGGGTTTACAAACTAGTGAACTCGGATAAACACATCTATAACAACTTTAACTTTGTAAAAGATCCAACACCTCTATAAAACTACTTCTTACTCTGTTTACTCCTGTGTAATTGCAGGCTTGATAGAAATCCTAAACACCTTGGTTGAGAAAGAGGAAAAGGTACAGTGACAAGTGGGCAAAAACTGACCACTATTATCAGCTATGCCTGGTATAGAGAGCATTGCAGCAAAACACAGACTTCAGTTGGTCAACAAGCAAATTACTTCCTGCTTTTGAAAGTGTAATTCTAGGCTCAAAAATATATGGACTAATGATAAGCATTGAAAAAATCTTAGAAAGATACATAAAAGCTTAAAGAAAAGTATATAACCCATAGACAAAATGATCATTTTGTCCAGTATAAAAAACTCTGCTCGAGGCAGGGGGAAGTCACCCATGTTTGACCACTTGAAAGTCAGGATATTGACTTTGTCCAAAATGGGCTGCTTAGTGTAAATCTATGATTTCCACTACTATAGCTGCCCATCTTGTCTATTTTTATGTGCTGTGCAGTCTATTAAGACTCAGCTAAGTACCTTTTTTGGTCTGGCAATTCCAATGAGGATAGGATTGGAAGACAAATACAGGAGCTTGATTTTTTAAATTACTCTCTGGTGCACATCAAACAAGTGTCCCAATTATACTAAACCTATTCATACCATCTGTGACCCACAAACATCGGTGTTTCCACAAAGGTGCACAAGTATATCTCAAGTAGACAGACTCATTACTGTACTGTGGTGTCCAAGGTGCAGTAGGCAGTGAAAAAAAGGCGATGTCATGAAAGTATCAGCAAAACAATGTTTATGCTTGAGACAGGCAACTGCTGAAGACCTGGAACAACCTCCTGTTAGTATTATTGGGGGGAAAAAAAAAGGCAAACAAAACGCACTCCCCCCTCTCAACTAGTTTAATAAGAGAGTCCCATAAGGTTACAACACATGCCCTTAGCTGGTGCCAGAGATGAAGTGATTATTCAGGGGACAACTTCCAGCCCCAGGTCAATAGTCTAAGCCATCCCCTCAGTGTCCTAAATGTCTCAGGGATGAAGAAGATTAATTCTGGGAGCAGATCTGGCAACTCACTTAGCACAGGTTGTGCCACAGCTGCCCTCTGCACAGCTTTGTCACTGGAACTGCGAGATGCCCGCACAGCCTCTCCAATGCTCTCCTGCAGACAAGGCAGCCCCGCTCCCCACAGCTGCCACAAGCACAGCAGCCAGCCAGGCTAACCTGCTCCAGTGTCTACAGCACAGGCACTGCAAACAGGATGGCCAGAACCACATCCTGGACATCTGTACTTTCCCCTTGCTAGCCCACCTCCACACTGTGCTCTGCCATCAGTCTTGAGCTCCCATTACTAACCCCTGTTTTATTTAACTGCTTAGAGCAGAGATCAGAAAGGAAAAATTCCCTGTGGCGAGTATTACTAATTTAGTGAAATCCTGCAGGGACTCAAAAAATCTGCACTAAAATGAAGCATGCCCTGGAGTTTTCAAAAGACTAGCAGAGTTTGAGAGAAAACAGGTACTCTCAAGCTGTCACTGCTTTTCTTTGCAGAGATCCAGCTTTGTGGAAAAATGCAACATTTTGATTTGTGAATCGGATCCAATTTTTTTAACTGGGCTGCTGTTCAAAGTAATGTATTAAAGAACTTCCTCACTTCAAATTATTTTCCCATTTTAGCTTTCTGGAAGTAGATGCTCTCGACTGACCAGATTTGTTATTTCGGTTATTCACTATTTCCAAAAGTAATGACATGTTATTCATTTAAGGGGTTCAGTTCTCAACTCACTATTATGCAGTCATGCTTAAACCAGTCAATCATTGATTTGAACTTGAAAACCTCAATTTCATTTTTAAAATGCCGTTCCCAAATGCAGTCTATGCAGTTTTTAGTGTGCAACAGGACATTGCATTGGAAGTACGGCAGAATTTAGCCAGAAGCTTTTTGGCACAGAGCCTCTCACACCTCTTGCCCTTTTCCTGGATTAGGCTTATGTCCTGGACAATCATTAGGCACATATAACTCGTCTCAGTAACCATCTATCAAGAACTGAAAGAACTGAGCTGGCTGATATACATAGATCACTTCATAAATCACACTGGTCTCAAAGGCATTGCTTGCTGAGCAGTTTTAGAAAATACATCCTGAGTAGTTACACGTGGCTTTTGGAAGCTAATGCAGCATTTACAAAACTGAACTAATAAGACTAACAGCTTCACTTTGTGCACCAAAATGCTGAAAACCGGCACATCAATTCTCAATATAAAAGCTTAAGAAAAAAAAAAAAGCCAATTCCCAGAATCTAAACTCTGAAGTCCCAGATGACATCATGACATCTCTTGAAGGCCAAGCTCAGGATCACAGAATATAGAAGCACATGCCCCTTTTGCCCTACCCAGAGATCAGGGGCTTGCACATGCAAAATTCTTCAGATATCTTCTGAGACTTCCAAGAGTGCCTAGCCCAGTTTTGTACTTAAGTGGAAAAAAAAAAAAAGGGATTTTAAGATCCCATCCTGTTTAACACATCTGAAATATTTGCTAGCAATTATCAGCTTCAGTGACCTGTACTACGTAAGACCAATTTCTGGTCTCATAGCTAAAAGCTGATCTGAGTCTTGATATATGTTTCTGTACAAAACAGGTGGCAGACAACCACACTCTGTTTTCCAGCATGGGTCAGGCATGTAGTCTGAGGGTCTGAGCACCTATTTGGAGCAGAGAAACCCTGCCTATTATTTTTTATTGATTTTCACTGTATATAACATGGACAGAGATCATATTGAAGAACAATTGCATGTCAGAAGCAATATAGACTCAAATCCTAGCATTTACCCTAGAAACCTCATCCTAGAAACCTCATAGATGTGATCAGAACACCCTTCCAAGAAATGGCCTCACCAGATTGCTCCTGGTAACTTCAGAAGACAGCCCATGGGAGCTGTGGCCAGTTCTGGGACAGCAGAACAGTAAGGACATGCTTTGTGTTTGTAGCAACATAGCTTTAAAAGACACTAAGTTAATATACTGGGGATTTATTTACCTCCAAAAAAGCCAGGACTAAAAGCAGAAAGAAGAAACGATGGTCCAAAACACTTGTGGCTTTTTCCAAAGCCTAAACTTGCAACTCAGCTACAATTTCCCTGAGGAGGTAATATCATGTTTGCACTGCAAGTTTTGTCAAGAAGAGATAAGTGATGGTTACGTAACAGTGAGAGAAACTGTTCAAATCCACCTGATGCCTTTAAAATTGCTTCCCCTACAGCCAGCCTCCAAGACAGAAATAAACACTGTTGCCACAACCATGAAGAAAAAAAAGTGCTGCAGCAATAGTTATAGAGGGTTGAAAATCCCTTTGAAGGTCCCAAAGCTCTGTCCCATGCTCAGAACTTCAGGCTCTGTGTGGGGGCCATGGGCTACTGCCCAGAGCCCAGCACAGGCCACTTGCTCTGTGCTGCTCACACTACACAAACAGTGTGAGAGAGCTGGTGCTTCATAAACTGTCTGCTTTCATGCTGAGCAGGCAAAAGAAGAGCTTGCTTTGTGCTTAAAGAAACAACAAAATTTGGTGTTGTTAAGTTACTAGGGTTAACTGTGCTCTCAGCAAGCCACTCTCCAGCTTCTTATAAAACACAGCAAAAAATATAACCAGAACAAGAAAACTCTCTTCTTCAGGATGGCATTCTGAATTTTATACTTTTAGATTAAAGAGGCACATTGCTAGAGATATAAAATACATAAACAGAGTTATAAAACTCTTTTTCTGCTTGTACCTCTAAACCTTTCTCTGGGTTTTAAAATGGAGGATTCCTCCTTTGTTTTGAGCACATTTCCTCTGTATTTCATAAGGTGGGGCCTCCTTCTTGCTTGAGAAGGTTTCCTTTATAGAAAGTTAAACAATGAGTTTAGAAAAGTTTTGATTGATAATAGCTTACATATGGTGCTACAGAAAAGGAGTCTATTTTAAGGATCCTTCTTCTCCAAGAAGGGATTCTAAAGAGGCACCATGTGTTCCAAACTTGCTGGCAACACTTGAGCCTGCTCTCAGAGCCTGCCTCTGGAACAGCTCCCTGGCTTGTGATGGAAACCATAATCCTAAGAGCAGTGGAAGTACATTTTATTTCCTGTGGTTGTGAGGCTCTGAGAATATGGCAGGACCAGTGTGTAACACATGCTGTTCTGGAGGGGATTCCTAAGAAACATTCATACGCTGGTCTCAGGTATATGAATACAGAGCCACAGATGTATTTCTTCCTCACATAAACCCAGAGAAAAGGAAGAGACACTTGGTTGTCTACTTTCCTCCTTAGTGTTTGCATTTAAAAAATTTATTTAGAATATATTATTACAAGGAAATACATTGTAGCTAAAGAGACATTTTGCAATCTATTTGACCCAACTATCTGAGAAATGAAACTGCATGAAACCTTTCACATTAACATGAGTCTTCAGGTCTTTCTCACTTTCCATCAAGATCTAATCCTAAAACATAATGTTAAGGGCATCAGGCACAGTGGCTTTCAGATAAGATGCTTGTGTTTCTGGCCATAATCAAGAATTCCAGGAATTCTTCTTTCAGCAAATAACAGGCAGGAAGGACATACTGACCTTGCAACATTCAACCTGCATCAAGAGCTGTCTGCCAACTTAAATCTTGCCTATGATTTCTGTGATTACACAGCATTTCCTTTTCTAAACAGTTGCTTTGCTTTGTGTAACTGTTTAGGATATTATTTACAGAAGGGTGAAATAATCTCTAACAACTTCAGTGATTACAAAACTTGCCAAGAACAAAGTAAGATTATCCTCAACAAATTTTGTAAGAAAAGAAGTACTAGCTTATAGTAATTTAAAAACACTTTTGTAATGTCTACAGCTATGACAAGTCACTTGGAACAAAACTGAAAAACATGCAGAAGGGGGTTTTTGCTTATGAATTCTCTGAATGCTTTCTATAAATATATTATCAGCATTGTTAATGTACAAAACCATTTGATCGTGGTAACAAGAGTCCTAACAATTATCTGTCATCTGTGACATGTCTCTTGATAATGCAGATCATAGTGTTTCTGTTTTCTGGGTATCTGCAACTATGTATAATGGAAGCAGAACTATTCGTATAAAGAGTTAAAGTTTAAAATATTATCTGAGTTACACTTTTCCATTTTCAGTATAAGCTGAAAAGTAAGAAAGCACTAAAAAAAGTTGTCTGCTTTACTTACCCCAAAAGGCTTTTGACATAATGATCATAAAACATCAGAGGTTCATCAGATGACTTTCACTGTGATGGAAAAAGATAGTGGTTATCAAAACAGCAAACCACGTTGCCTGCTTTTGGTTAAACTTCTTCAGTGCTTGCATACTTCTTCCTAGCAGCAGCATGAATTAACCATAATGGAATTTCATAAATATACAAGGCCAAAGTTATCTCTAAGGTACAACAAAGATTATTTTGGTCTAAATTAAAACCACCTGAATTTTAATGCAAAATAATGAAAGTGTCATGTGCAAATTCACTTATCCAAAGTTCATATTTTTGAAATTTCAAATCAAAGACTACTGGAACCTTTTGTCTGACTCAAAGAAATGTTTTACTAAGGATATTAACTTCATTGACCTCATAAAGCATGCAAGTAAGTGAAAAAAACTTGTCATTGGGCAGTTCATAATGCTAGCACCACTGTTCATATCTGTAACTAGAGACATCCATGTTCCTCAGTCTTTTAAGTGATAGGTGACTGGGCAGTATTCACAGCAATAGCTTGCACTGGGAACATCAAACGCATTAGGCAACAAGCTTGGCAGAAGGGCAACCTTCACATCATAATCCTGTGCAATTAATCCTGGCGTTGTGAAGGATTGTGAGATCCATGTCTCACTGCCAGGTCTTGTCATTTTAGAGGTATTTAACATTGTGATATCGTTCTCACCCTTGTGAGAGCTTGTCCTAGTTAAACCATGACAGAGCTCTTCCTTGCTCCCCAGTAAAGCTTCCCTTTTCCCTTGTGGCACAAAGGTATTTTGCAGATTCAGGCAATCTCCAAGCGCCCACCCACAACTCCCTTCCCTTGATACTTCCAGCTCCAGGAATGATGTTTACTAGAAAGGCAATTCCTCTCCTTAGAAGAAAACAGGGAGTGGATAAATGCTACCACTAGAGAGCATTTCACACTCTTCATAAACAGTTAATTCTAGTTAGTGCATGCAGACTCACAAAATGCAACTGCTAAGGAAGAACATATGCTTTCCATACATATGCAATAAAAATTTTACAAAACTGTCTTTCAAGATTGTCTTTCTTCTTCAGTCTGAGCCAATGCATTCTAATCCCAAGGAGTTGTCTGCCTCAAGTGATGCTGCATTGCTCCTTGCAGCCTTCTGAAGCAGTTTCCTTTTCTGTGAGCTATGCTTATCACATCCTGTGCTTCATTACGTTTCCAGGAAAGGTTCCCTAGCACACAACAGTTTCTCTGAAGCCCTTTTGCTCCATTCCTTTCTTCTGCTGCTTCATCACATGAAGGAAGTACAATCACCCCAGGGAGGAAAGATACACCAAGCAGTCCTGCCCTGCTTTAGAGAGACCAGAAGAGAGTCTGGGTCTTGCACAGCTTGAAACTTCACATCTCAAAACCTAGGACTTCAACTGACTGCTAGCTTCAAACCAACGCTTCCATCCACTGTTTCTCTGCAACATCCTTCCTAAAGCACTTTAAATGCACAATATCCAGGTAATTAATGTACATAAAAAACCCCTGTGGCTGCCTTGCAGAAAATAGGTTTTATTTTTTAAGGAAATAAAGACAGTAAGGTAGCTTTTGAAGAGAGACACCAAACAGATTTGTCACCTGAGAGAGCAGCACATGGAGCTCTGCACAGAGATGTTTACTTACTCAGGCAGCCAGGAGCAGAGTGTTATGGTCATCAAGATAACCCCCTTCCAGATCTTCTAACAGTCATGTTAACCAACAGTCACATTTCTAACAATTTGATCCCAGTTACCTTAAGCTATTCAAAATACACAACTTTTCAGTTTGGAGTCTGGCTCTCTCAGTCAAAACTCCAGAAGTGCTAACAAATTCCAGGTAACAGACTGGCTGAGGGTTAGGAATTTATGCTTAAAAATTCCCAAGATTACTTGTTAATTCCCCCAACCTTTCACAGATGTATGCAAGCATGTATGAGTAGAGGTAAAGCACACAGATTACATTCTAGGGCAGGAACTAAGCTGGTCATGAGGATTTCCTGTTTGTTGAAAAGAAGTGATCCAGTTTCATTGTGTAGCTACTTCTTTGTCTAGTGAGAAGTAAATTTCGTAATTGTCATTAAAAGTGTAATACTCTAGACAGGGAAATACAAACTGAGTTAAGTTAAATACAAAGGCATCCTTTTTTTCATTTGGACACAGATCAAACATTCTGAGGAAGAGTCTGCCATACAAGAACACCCTTCTACACTCCTTTCTTCCTAAGAGAAAAATAAATGGCTGGGTCTGATCTTGTTTATTCTCAGGGGGATATTATGAATTCTGGCCTTGCCTTATGGAAGATGCAGTTTTAGTAAATAGTGGGAAGATTTGTTAATAGTTGGGTTTACATATATATATGGAATACTGAGAGACTGTCAGTGCTCTCAGTGCATTAAAATTCTCCTGAGTTGGAAGGGTTAGAAATGCTTTCCCTTCCTAAGTCTGAAAAACACACACAGAGTAAATTACTTTCAATACTGTAAAACAAAAAAGGTAGAAAAATTTAAGCCTTGGGAGACAGCAACCTGTAGAATTGCATTTAGATGGTTTTGACTTACAAAGTATAGTCTGGGCAAGAATGTCACCACCTCCTTGAAGCAATCTACATGCCGCTCAGGAAAATAGAAACTCAGGTGCCAATGCACAGATGAAAAGATCTGAGGATATTTTTTTGGTTTCCACAGGCAAGGCTGGTCAGCTGGCTCATGCTTGTGTATTGTCCCCATGTGCAAACACAAGTAAACTCTGCTATCAACTCCTGGGATTCTCATCATACCTCACATGGATCCTAAATCCTAATTTCCTACAAGCATGTGAACTGGGGACAGTCTTGGTGGCACTGGAAGACACCATCCTTGTCTTCAATATCACAGAGAAAAGCTTTCCAAAATGTGCCTTTAATGAACAAATAAACTCAGAAAGTCTGAATAAAACAAACCAAAAGCAGTCAGATCTCAGAGTTCAATTAATTTAACAAATATTAGGCCACTGCTGTAATTTTCACTGCTTGTATTCAGGAACACTGGATCAGAACAACCACAAAAAATGAAAGGGGAAGATGAGTATGTAATTTCTGGGTGCCAGCAGCTATGCAGGTGATGGTCTGATGTAACAAGACTCATCTGGGGACAGGAGGCTGCCTAAACACTGGTTCAACTGCAGAGACAGGCTCCACAAGGGAGAACTGCTGCTGGAAGAAGGCAACCCAGTACAGCAGGGCTGATCACATGCAGATGCAATAAAACTGGTTTCTCACACTTTCACAACACTCACAACTGCTGAGCCAGGGCAATAGCTAAGCTAAGAACCCAATAACCTCTGAGCATTTGTACTTCTCTTCAAGCCCGACCTAGCAGATTTTTAAAAATTAAAAACAGCAAAGAAGTAATAGAGGGAATACACAGCCAACAGTGGGGCAAGGAGGATGAGTAAACCTTTCTTTGCCCACAACAAAACTGTTTTCAGCAAGCTGCACTCAAGAGCACTGTAGTGAGTGGTGCTACGTGAGGATCCTGGGGAGAGGCAGCTCACACTGCAGCAGTGCTCCCTATGAGGGCGAGCAGGGTGAGCTTTTATCACTACTGGCTATTTTCTCCTTCCTCTAAGAGGCACAGCTGTTAACCAGATACATGAAGCAGGAAGTCCTTCTACTTTCCTTTTCTAGTGCTTTGGGAACACTTAATGAGAAGTCTGGGTCAGAGCTTATAAATAATATGAAACTTTAAGTAAGCTAACAAATTCCTGCAGGAGAGAGCTTTCAAGAGAATGAGTTCTGTGTTTCTTCTTTTTTGGCAAATAGTACAGTACACAATTTGATTGCTGAACCAAAATACTCTGTGAGTTGCATGGCAATTCAAGCTCTGCCTCTTTTCATAAACGTCCTTCATGTGCTTTTCCCTTCCCCTCATCCTGGCTGCTAGGAAGGCCTGACTATGGCCCTCTGCATATCCCAGGGAACTGTTAAATAAGAAAGAGAATGATAATGTAAAAAAATAAGCCACTGATACTTAAGTCTTAAATCAATATTAGAACAGGAAGCTTTAGTCTAATGTATAGGTCAGGGTAGTATTTGAAATATAAACACTGGACAGCTTGGTTCACAGAGAGGGCTGGCTCACAGAGCTCTGCTGCTCTGAGGAAAGCAGGATACAGCTGCTCTGTGCTGTAGATACAGCTCTGCTCCTGACTGTTCCCCACAGAACACCAGACAGACTATTTTACTGCTCCAAGACCATGACAGGGTAAAACAGGCCAGGTTTCATGCAAAGCTGGGGTTTGGACTGCACTCAGAGAAAAGAGGAAAATCATTGCTCCTGCTCGGAGACAAAAGCCACATGGACAGTAAGGCTCAAAAACATGTTCCCAGCAGTACTTAAGAAAACTTATCAAACCAGGAAACTGAGGCTCAGATTTATAAAAGGAATCTAAACCTGGAATTATAAAGTCCACAATGTGACAAGCGCTGTCGTCATAATTTTGATTCAAAATCCCAAACAAACAAAAAGCCAAACTCTACACAAAGAACAAATTCCTAGAAATTCACAGAACTTAAAAAGCAAGAGTGAAACTCTGTAATCCATGATACTTCTATGGAATATTTGGTAGCACTGGGGCTAGTACACACAGCAGTACCTTACCTTGTTGAGTGCCCGGGCTCATCAGTGAATTGCAGAATATTCTGAAGCACACTGAAATCAAAGAGTCATTTATAAGAAGTTTTGAGTCATGTTTTTTTTTTACACGAGCTGTCTTCAGTGAATGGTATTAGGCAGCTGCACTGCTGAAGTCACTGCAAAACTTCAGGTACTGAGGCTTTTGGAAACAGAGTCCTCAGGCCTCAAACAAGCAAAATGCACACTTTAAAAGCACAAATACTGGCAGGGAGGCTCTGACCTCACAGAAACTGTATTAGCCTGAGACTGGATAACTGTATTCACCCAATGACTTCAGCAAGTGAACATGGATATAGCCAAGAACTCCTCCACCCAACCCCATTTCCATCTGTAAATGAACATAATAAAATGCTCTGAAAGTTGCATGCAAACCAGGTTTTTCATTTCTCAGTGGTTTAGGAAGACCAGTTACCATGGTTGGCTTATAGGGAAGATATACATAAACACTTCTGTATGAATACAACACCTTTTTAGGGGTGATACATATGTTAGGTGTCTGTACCATATCCTCCCTGCAAATACACTAAAGAGTTAGTGCATGAGATGCACTGTAAAACCACTCTCTGTGATCTGGTTAAACAGTCATAACCAGGAAAACATCAAGCTGTGTAGCAAGCAAAAAGGACAACTGTTCTCATTACTTCCAAGAACTAAGCATGAGGAAGACGAGCAAAATTGAAACAATACTTTAAACACCAGGATTATTGTGTCACCATGTCATATATTTACATGTGCTTTCTGACCCCTCTGAAGTGTTTATGCCTTATGCCCCATGGGGACTTACTTTGGTATCTTTTATTTTAAAAACTGCTTAAGGATGCCCACACACAGCTCTACAGTCCACGGTTTAAGAATTCTGGCAGACCCATCCCAGGATAATCTTAACTGTGCAGTAGCTTGCACAGTGCCTGAAGAAACTCCAGGCAGCACAGTCTGCTCTTTCCTGGGAAGACAAAACAAAACAAATCCCTATCTCTCATCAGCGCTCTCTGACCAAGGACAGTATTTCTACATTTCCAAAGTGACTTTTCTTCCACATTTATTTGGTTTTGCTTGTTTGCATTGGTAGAAATCACCATTAAGAATATTAGGATGGAATATGGCATTGAGAATAATAGGATGTGAATAACGGAAAGCTATTCAAGTAAATTATAATAACCATGCTACATTTAATCCCCTAACATATACAGTGTATTCTTTTTAGGAATTTTGATCTGCATTTAGGACCAGACATACAAATATCTTGAAAAGACCATCTTTCAAGACAATTTCTAGGGGAAAAACAAAAACGGAAGAGGAGAAAGTGAAGCACGGAAAACACAGAAGATAAAACTCAAAACCAGAGCTGTTTCACAAACTAACAAGCATAAGAATTTAATCCAAGTTAAGCTGCTGCAGCAGACTGTAAGACTAACGTGCAAGTGTTTGATGCATACCAGAGAACCTTGAAAGAGAAGAGGCATGTGAACAAAATATGATTCAATAAAATAATTCATGCTGAAATGACGGGATTTTAATTATGCGCAACTTCAGCCCTGTGAATATGAAACAGGAAGCACCTCAGGCATTTAAGGCTTCGATGACAAAAGTTGTAAATTTATTCAGTGATTTACTTCATGAAATATTAAGTTGGATGCAACATTTGGAAAAAAAAAAAGAAAAAAATCATAACCAGCAAACCCAAACCAAAACATAAAAACCAATACACAAGTGAACCTGCAAAGATCATATATTAAGATGTGGTCTTCATCAATAATCAGGACTACCAGTTTAAGAATAACTGAAGTGACAACATAAAGCCACTTCCCTCAGATACCCGTGTGTGTTCCAAACAGCTGTAGCATCAGCACAGACACTGCAATAGTGCACAAAATATGTGAAAGTGTACATGTGGATTTAAAAACAGTCTTGTTAAGGACTAACCCGGGAACATAAGACAGCTCATACACTTGGAAGAGGAATGTATATCTGGATAAAGGCTCCAAAATAGTTCCCAAATCATTCAGGAAGAAAGCAAGAATGGTAAAATAATTACATATGGTGATGTTCACAAAGAAAACAGGAAACAGAGTCCACTGGGGAGAAATATAAAAGACTACTAAAACAGGCAGCCTCTTGTGAATGCAAACATGAAATTAGAAGAGAAAGCGATTCAAAACTCCCCCACAACAGCTCTTAAAAACCACGAAGCACAGCAAACCAGCTAAGAAGCGAGCAGGCAACACTATGTATCTAAATGAATCCTTTTAAAATCCTCTTTGCTTTGTAGCTCATTTTACACCCAGATGGTACTGGGAGGGTTTTTTAAGTAAATATCTAGTCAAAGTTCAAGAAAAATTTAAGCAAAAAGTAAAGATCATGTAAATATAAGTTAAAGGATCACTGTTTTAGTAAAGCAGCAGGGAAGCTAGAGCAAACAATTACGTCTTTTGTACTCAAACAATTGGCTGGATTAGTGCTTGAATGCACACAGAAATTTTACGTATCAAATAAACTGCATTGAGAGTGGGGTATCAATTTACACATGAAGAATATGACTAGAGATCAGTGCAGGAGGGGATACACAACTGTGACATGGTACACTGGCCAACTTTCAGAATCACTGGCATCGAGACAGGCCTTGACTTCAAGTGACACAGCTCTGCCTGTCCCAGCAGAGACATGCAGACAGTCAGCAAGATAAGAGCTCATGAAAATCTGAGTACAGGAAACTAAAGCTGGCCTTTCTCTGGCATTTTTTTGAATGTCTGGATCACCAAATCTTTTTTTAAGTAGCTTTGGGCACAATCTTTGAAACACAGATCTTATCTTTTTTCTGGGCACAGGATGAAAGAAAAAATCACTTAATGCACCATAAAGAAAGCAAAAGGAAAAAGAAAGAAGAGAGAGCATACTGAATACAGTAAAAAGAGTAGGAATGCACAAGGTTAAAAACAAGGGGAGAACAAACCAATGGTGGTAATGTGTGATTGGACAAAAAAACCCCAGTTAAACAAGGAAAGGAATCCCTACTGGTCACACACTGGGTCAGAAATAATGCTGGGGAGAAATCTCAAGCACTCTGCTACTATGCCCAACAGAAGAAATGATATCCTGAAAGCTAAGCTTGAGGATTCTTAAATAAAAAATTAGAGGAAATTATTCCAACACACTGGATAAATACAGCAGGCTCATCTGCAGCAGCATGCTCAACTCTGGTTAGGCCGTCAGAGATACTGAGATTTTTGAGAAAAGACAATCAACTGATTCTGAGGCTGCAATGAGATTAATGCATCTGTGAATGAGTGTCACCAGCTCTTCTTCTCAAACACCCACTGCTAGATCTGCAAGGAAAGAAGAGGGTTGTGTGACAGTAAATAGAGTCACATAGGCTATTTGACTGCAGACTGAATGTATCAGACAGTCTCATGAGAAGGCAGTGACTACTGCTGGAGAAAAGTAATCCCTGGTTCTCACAAGTGAAGGTTTCAGCACGTGTCTCACTTCAGAGGCAAGTCACTATAAAGCCTCTAGAATTTGCTTCTTCCTGATACCGAGGACACCACCTCAGAATCCTACAAGAAATTCTCCTTGCCTCAGGTACGAGGGAGTTCTCCAGCCTTTTATCTGAGAGAACAACCTCAGTCAGAACACCAACCTTCCCACAATTTATTTTTCTCAAGTTTTCTAAACTTACTTTCATTTCAGGGCTGCTACAGCTTCTGTTCTAGAGACAGAATACATAGAGCTTCCCCTTTATATGAATCCTGCATTACCACCCACCTTTGATCCCTTTCCTCTCTCTACTTCTGCTATTATAATTTCACAGCTTTTGCCAGGAGGAACCTTTAGATCACTTAAGCAGATCTCCAGTATAATGCAGGCACTAACTTTCACCCAGCTACCCCTGCTGAAACCCATATACTTCAGTGAAACGAAAGCAAGAGATTAAATTGTACACTGCAGGAGACCCTGCAGCACGAGCTGCACTGGCAGAAAACTGGGCAAAAACATATGCACATGATTCTATCAGGAAGCAACAGCCTCCACTGCAGAGAAAGCCAGTCAATGTTACCAATTTGGCATTAAAAACCCACTTCTTTCCAACACAGAATCTAAAAGTAGAACATGAAATATGTAAAAATGACTGATAATCTAATTTTTTGTTAGATATCTATGCTATGTCTTATGCAATGAACACTTTCTCTAGCCTTGACTAACTGCTGGTGTTTAGGAGAGAATAAAAAACAAAATACAAACAAAAACCACCACAGAAAAATGTGAACAAAGGAAAAAGCCCTCCCTTACAGCAGAAATTATGCTAAGATTTTATTACAATCACTGTCTTAATGCAGCTGATACAAATTCAGACTTAACATCTGATCTGTACATTTGCTTCTGAAACTTTCAGTTAAGTTTACAATTCAAGCCACAATGGCCTTACCACCTAGTGAAGTACTGGTACAAATGCTTTAATGCCTTCTCAGATGGAGGGCTGGAACCTTATGGCAAGATGGAAATCACACAGTTTAATTCTCACACCACTGGGTTTGCACAGTGGTTTCATAGGCAGAGACTGCTTCACAACAGCAGGAATGATGCCTTCCAAGAGCATATCTCAGCAGAAGTCCAGGCAGGCTTCCTATATCAACAAGCAAGGCACACTGCACCCAGAGGATGAGCAACCTCTCTATTGTTCTACCCTATGAAAAATACCTTACTTCAGGAAAAAAAAAAGTGACTTAATGACATTAATGATAAAAATGTAGGAAACAGGCTAACAGCTCAGAAGGTTCTGTTATAGGGAGCTAAGCCTGAGGCAGGCCTAAAGGACAGTGACCCCATTGATAATTAAAAAGGACAAAGTACCTCACTAAGCTGATTATAGACTTTGATAATATATGTATTTTGAAAATACAGAATAAGAGATTTCAGGCAGCTTCCAATGACCTCTTCATGACACCATGTCCAATCCCAATCACACCAGTAGTGACTAGATGTTCACCTAGTTAATGGTCAATGGCATGCATGACATGAGTTCTGGACTACAAAAATTCATTTTAACTATTGTAATCTGTTATTATTTAATCTATCGTAATCTGTTAATCCTGTTCCATTTGAAAGTATTTTTAAAAATATCCTGCAAAGAATAGTTTATATTAATCTGTTCTCAGTTTATTAAATGAAATATACATTACAAAAAAATAACATTACAAGTAATGACCTTGTCTGGCTGTAGTGCAGATGAGCAACGTGAAGCTCCTCAAACATCACCAACACCAAAACTGAGCACAGAACCCAGTGCTGGGACAGCCCCACAGGCGGGAACAAGGTATCCACTTAATCAAATTGCACCGCTGAAACTTCCACTTCCAGACCTGGCAAAGGGCACTGACCCTACAGCTGCTGCACCTGCCAACTGGTTCCAGAAAGTTCAGAAGAGAGGAATTGCCAAGACATTTTCCCTGCCACTCTCCTTTTTCACTCTGATTTCTAGGGACGTGCCAGCTGCTAAATAGCATCAGGCAGAAATAGCCTTTAGTTGCTCTGATGTGCCCCACCTTTACCTGAGTAGCCTCTCCCACAGCTCCCCAGTCAGACCAGGAAATCTCTGCAAACTTAAGGTGGGACCATATCTCTAATCTTGAGAAGTCAGACTTCTTCCCCATACAGAAGCAGATCTTTTTATGCAAAAGGTTACTGTCAGCTGCAAAATATAATTTAGAGGAACATTCAAGCCACCACTTGTTTCCAAACAGCCCATGTTCTTAAGGCAAAGGGCTGCATCCTTGGTGAAATGCCACCTCCTATGCACTTCTCTTTGCTGTCCTGCTCCTTTCCCTCACAGTGCCCCCTGGCACTACAGTACCCAGCTCACTATGAAAAGCCTTGTTCTGTGACAGCAGAGGAGGGCTGCAATGGCACACAAGAAAATACAGCATGTCTAACTTTAGCTTCCCTCCATTTCTGATGGAGTAACTTCAAAGGCAGCAAAGAAGTTGCAGTCTGCTCCCATTAAAATGCAGAACAGTTTCCCCTGAACGACTTCAACAGGAGAACTTTATATTAGGAAAAGCACACGCCACTGAAGTCAGACAAAATACACATTAAAAGAAGCACTGTGATTAAGGGAGTGTTTTCAACAGGGCTGCACAAGTTCAGTGACTTACCTAACCTCTATCCTATGGCAATACTATAATAATCCAAAAGGCTGGCACACCAGCAATGGAAAATAAAGGTAAAAGACAAGGAGGGGAACTCCTATGACTTAGAATAGTCAGTACTCACTGTACAACAGCATTTGCCCCAGCTACTTTTCCCTTAGAAGAACAAAAGCACAGCTGTGTAGGCAGTGCTTGCTTTTTTAACAGCTAAATACCTCTTCCTGTGTCTACATGTGGTCCAGTGCCTAGAGATCAGCTATCACACCCATGTACAAGGGAGAAATGAAACTAAAAGCACTACCCACACTTGTATCCCATCTCTTACGAGCTGTGAGCCATCATGTGACCACAGCCTGTGAGGGATCTCAAAGCCCCCACCTGCAGCCAATAGGGCACATGGGGCAGAAATCAAGTTTAATCACACAACAAACAAAAAAAGCAGGGGAGCTGTGAAGTTTTGAAGGAGTATGATCACTACTGTGATAAACAATATGACTTTTACTAATAAACATATTTCCAGCCATAAGACCTCAAAATAATTAACTAAATATAACCTGAAGTGATGATAAGGTCAAGCTTGAACATGCCTTAAAAACTGGAGAAAGCTGAATGTGTCCCTTGAAGTAATCAGACAATGCTGGGACAGGAGGGAAAGGAACCACAATCAACATGATAAACATATTTTAAAATGTGAACATTAAAAACTAGCTTTGCCATTGTCAGACACAGAGGTGCCTGCATGAATTCATGTGTACAGCACATCTTTCCCACGTTAAGAATGCAGATAAATCGCCACTTTAAAATGGGCAGGCACTGCAGAGACAACACAAGACACTATCGTTGACTCACAATGAAAGCCAGGAAAAACATAAAGGCTTTTTAATAAGACAAATCTAAATTATTTAAATGGCACTTTATGCTTCTACCATTTTATCCTTTACCCCACTTACAGTCTCCTTAATATCAGTTAACTTCCCAGCCACAATAGCTTTGTGACCAAGGCCATCTACTGGTGAGTGAAGTGTGTGAATTAATGGGCAGTTCGTTGGCCAGATTTAATTAGTGCTTGTCAAGGTTTAGGCACATGTATTGAAATTGTGCCAGGCAGCTGTCAGGAATTATTAAATATGATCACAGTTTTGGATGAACAAATAAAAAATTGAGGCTTCCCAACTTCACATGGACCTAAAGAGCCATGATGTTGCCCAGGGGAGAAGAGTGTGGCACTTTGAATTTGCATCCTGTTGTAGTCCAGACACCATGTCACCTCACTGCTCTGTGTAAAATGCATCAGACATGTCAGTGTTGCTAATACAGATAGGAATTTTACCCCCAAAATCACTGACAAACCTGGTAACATTATTTTCAAGAATTACTGGGGTCTGAATGGAAACATCTGTAGGCTAAAACTGCAAACATGTAAAATGGGGATTTTTCTAGACAGGGATTTATTGGCTGCGCACCATAATTACAACTGTACTCGTCCCCAGGCATTAGGCAACAGAAATGGACACCAGGCAAGGAAATGGAAGGGAAATCAAATACACCTATATCCTTACACACTGTCATTTCCAAGGTGATGTCTGAGCCTGATCAGCAAGGGAAACTGGGAGCAACAACAAGCTATGACACAGAGATCCCCACACTGTTCTACTGTTACCTGCTGAGCATCATTATTCCCAAATCAGGAAGATGTTTTTAATAAGACACTTCCTATAGCTCTTTTTTTTCAAATTCTTAACACTGAAGCTAGCATTATGATTTTTAGAGTAAGGTATTTGAGTGGCAGCACTGGAAATCCCCAAATTACAAGACAATAGTCTGTCCATATTTGAGGTGAAGTAAAGTTAACCCTTTACTCATCCTTTTTGCCATAAGAATTTCTGGCAATCACGATAGCATAGACAAATATATTCACTAGGAACTAGCTTGAAGGAACCAAAATAATTTCTTATTGCTACTTTTGGATGGCAACATAGAAGACAGTTCTTGTTTTGCTGGAACAAATGACACAGAAGAAAAGTATTTCCACAAGAGAAAATGTGGATGCCATAAAATGACAAATTCCCTTCAGTGGCCATCACTCCAGTCTGATTAATTGCTATGATGGTCACATTTATGAGAGAGAATTTATGGAGGGCAGGTAAACGAGTCAAACCTTCCACATTTGTCCATTAAAAGTTGGGTTTGGGGCTGGTTTGTGAGGGTTTTTCTGGGGTGAGGTGGTGTTTTTTCTTCTGAAGCCAGTATTAGACTATAAATCCAGTTTAATTACACCACTTTTATTCAGTGTGGGAGAATGCCATTTTCCAATACAGCAAGCTTAGTAATTTATATGCCTTTTTGATTTATTTATGGTGCAATAAATCCATGGGTAGTTCTGTGTCTGTTGGAGATTTGCAGTCTCCAGGATAATTTTTTTAATTGAAAATCAGAAGCGGGGGGAAAAAACCCCAAACATCAACCTGCTGCCCCCTTTGGCTCCAACCCACAAGACATAAACAACTTCAAAAGAATAAAACAGTGCATGTAAATTTCCAATCACATCCTTTGCAGCAAAAGTGTGTTATCAACTAGCTGATAAGCTTTAGATGTTCCTCTCATTAAGTCATTGGATCAAAAGACCTGAACTATAGAAAATTTAATTTACACCTTCAATTGCAATTACTACAAATCACAGTAATCACACTTTACACTTTCAAAACACTGCACTAATGTCTACAACATGCTTTGGTAGAAAGTTAGCTTTATATTTGAAGTTGATATAGGGGATGAAGAAACCTGTTATGATCTCCTGCTGATCTGCATAGAAAAGCCTCCAGCTACTTACACAAGAATTCTCATGTTCCAGAAACCAGAGATAAAGTGACAACTAGGAAATGGTTCAGTTGCAACATCTAATTGTAGGGATTTGGTCATTCTTTTAACACACATTTCAAACAGAAAACTTCATTTAACTTCACTGTCAGGTCCTCTTTTAAATTCATGTTTTCAACTGATTTTTCTTCCATAATTCTGTAAACTTGGAATTGCCTATATTACTGAATTGAAAGGAATGTTTTTTTCAAATTTTCCAAAACATATATATTGGAATCAAATATATATCTGTTTGATCCATTTTCCCAGTGCAATGCTAAAAGCTTTTTCTTTCTCCAATCCTGCAGCAAATACTAATAGCAGGTCTAACTCTCTTAACCTCAAATATATTCAAAAGCAAGATTACCTCAAAATGAACTGCTGAGACTAGACAAGCTAAGAAGTCCATCTATCTCTATTTCATCTTGCATATTATTCAGTTATATATTGTACAGTCCCTAGGGAAAAAAAGAAACACAGGAAAGTAACTCAGAATGGCCATCAGTCATTTAAGTGTTGTTTATTTTCAAACAGTACCATTTCTTCTCAGAATGTAAGAAATTGACATATCCATTACACCTGCCTGAATGAAACTGTGCTGACTAAACACCTTGGATGAGCACTGGAACCAATTAAATTTCTACCAGCCTGTTCCAGAGAAGAGGCTTTGCTGTAATGCTGCAGCACAGTGGAAGCTTCAGAAAGAATTTTTGGAAATCATACATAGAAAATTCATCCCTCTTTTTGAGGAAAGGGCAGGAAGGGAAAAAAAGACCCAAAAAAGCCTGGTATTTTTTACATCAAAACAATTACAGTGGTACATAAAAAGGCTGTAAGAAGGCATTTATTCTAATAGCCTTGGATGTTCAATTCGTGTTATAGTCCAGTCTGGTTTTGCTCCTTCTGTAAACTCCCTTTGGAACCTGAAAAAGGAAAGGTAATAAATGAAGAGTTGTTAAAATTTACTTGACCTTAAGGAGCTACTAATAAGACAAGGAATCATGAAGAAATATTTTACTTCAAACTTACTGCTGTAAGAGCTACTTAAACTTTAATGCTTATGCCCCAAAATGGAAGATAAAAATTATTTCCATAGTAAGAAACAGAATACACTGACTTCAGAGTGTTTTGGTTCAGATCCCACAGATAGAATCAAGTAGCAGCTGTAAGGACCCTGATATTAAGAAAACACTCAGTTTTCACAGCAGGAATATGAATAAAGCTTTATAGAAGATATTGATCTGTAAATAAAGGGTTTCACTTAATGGGATGGTAAGTGAAGGGAAACCATGCACTCCATATTTTACTTGAAAATTTTCATCTTTCCTGAAGTGTAATTTAAAAGGTAATATATTTTCAGAATTACATCAAAGATCAAGTTAACAGTAGTACTGAATCTCCCCTATCTAAAGATAAGTCTGAGCTTCAAGATGAATTCTAATACTCTCAAATAATCTGCATGTTATGGACAAGAGCAGTATAATATTGCTTTGCAATCATGTGCAAATCCACTCCTGCAAAGTGGGATTGGGAAGACATTTAGGCTTTAAGGGAAGGCTCTCAAGGTTAATGGAACTTCAGAAGCCTCCAACTCTAAGGAAGATGCTGAATTCAGCAACGGGGTGGATCCACAACAATTTATCCAGGCAAAAAGTACTGGTCTCCTGATGAGTGTTACCTTTGTTTCAGAGCTCCTCATCACCCAGACTCCATATTTTCAAATTCAAATGTGGGTGTAGAAATGCTTGATTACACCACATTCATCACACAAAAATCCTCACTTCTCCCAGCTTCTGAGAATCTTATTTTCAATACATTTTGCCAACTGTGTAGATATTTTCTGCACTGCTCTGACCAACACAGACATTATTTATAATCATTCCTATGAAAATCCATCTTCCTAATGTGTGCTTTGAGGATCAGAAACCTCATTTAGTCCTCCAAATATCGCTCTTCCTCACAGAGAAAGAGTTCCCATTAATACCAACTCAGAAGCAAGGAAATAACATAATGATGTTAGGGCTAGTCAAAAAATCAGCCCTAAAATCAAAAGTGGAAAGCTGGATGAGAATTAACTTGGATTAGAATCAAGGTGAATTAAAAACACTGGGTTCTGCAGCAGCACAATGGGAGTGCTTGCAGAACTGCCCACCCCACAGGTACCTCATGGACACAGGAAAGGAAAGGGACAAGCAAGCTTACTCATAGTTTGCTGTTAAAAGATGTTTCTTTTCTTTTGTGTTTTCATCTCCAAACACAATCTGGAAGACTTTGGCTTCACCTGGTACTTCGTCAGGTAGATTAGCACCATTCAGATACCAGAAGCACATCAGGATGCTAACAAACTTTCTTCCTGTTGGAAATAAATCAAAACTTAAGTTAGATCTCATGTTTCTCATTAGACAAATACTCCTATTCGTTACCTAGCGTATATTCTAGTGAGACCCTGGAAGGACAGCTGACTTCAGCCATAAAGAATACAGGATAGAATATTCAGTGATAAAGCTGTTTTATGCCATACTCATGCTGTTGAGCAATAATAAAAATACACTCTGTAAAAAAATACATATTTTATCATGAGTGTGGTGTGACAGTATATATAATGAAACTGTATAAAAAAAAGTTGGTTCCCACAAATTCCAAAGCTAACTGCTGATACAACAAATGTATGCAGAGTAGTTCAAGCAGGGGAGCAATCTAAGAGGGGAGCAAGAAATTCCTATTTCCCAAACCAGGAAAAATGCTTATGGGGTCTGACAACTGGAATGCTCAACTGAAGACCTAGGGTTAGACCCACATATCATCTCCACTGTGTCTGATAGTGAACAGAGCACACAATGCTGGTATCCAACCAAAAGAAAAACTTGCTTGAGCTCAGCACTAGCTTAGAAAAACTCAAACCAATCAAGGAGTCCTAGAACATAGTGTATTTCATGACGGAAAGACTAAACTAGCAAAATTTACTTCATTATCCAGCCTTCACTGTTCTTCTTGCAAGATGCATTTTCATTGCTGAAGCAAACAGCTTTCAGCATATATTAGAATAATTGTTTTTGAGTGGTTTCACATTGCTGAGGACCAATAATATAAAATTCTGTACAAAAGGAGAGGAACCAGGAAAACCGAAACAGAAGTCAAAACAGTACCATGATGTATCAACAATAATCTCTATCTCTGGTTTAAAAGGAAATCAAGAAATTTTATACAGATGAATTACAAACTGAGAAACAAGGAATGAGAAACAGTACTCAAAACCACATCTGCATAGAAAATGTCTGTTTAGCAGCAAAACCAGGAAATAAGACTGCTCATTGCTGAAATGTTTTAGGATTCTAAACATACCATCATCATCATAGTAAATGCGAACATCTCCTTCTGCTGTGTACATGATAGCATCAATGTCAGCTGCTAAAGCATCCCTGTGGCTGTCAGGGAGCAAAGAAATCTTTTCCTTCAGCACCTGAAGTACCTAAATTCAGAAAAACTGTCACTTAGTTTTTCATTAAGAAATTTAAGTAACAATCTATTTCTACTGCAGTTAACAAAATGAGCTGTATCGCTAAAACATTTGTCTAACGCATGTAACAGCTGAAGTGAAAAAGTACTGAGAAGTTTGGGCATTCCTAAACCCTGACTCAGCAGCATTGAAGAATGTCCATTTACTGCTCAAAACAAATGAAAACCAAGCATCTTAAAGTAATGTTTAGAAAAGGTACTGTCAAAACAGCAGCAGCAACACAAGCCATGTCAGCCCAGAACAGTCCAGTGAAGCTTGCTCCCACAATCACACTCTGCCTTCTCACTGCTGAATTCTCGCTATGTGCAGGTTCCTAAGCTTTTGATTCAGTATTTTTCAGCTATCTTTCACAAATTTCTTTGAAAATCAGTTTCATTACCAATGAGTTTATCTTTGCAATTTTGTGATCCGCGCTCCATTTAGAAAAAGTTTAAACACTTGCAAATCAGAACAGACTGAAAATTGTTCCCCTGGTAATTAATGTCCTTATGACACTCACATCCATATTATCTAAGTGTCCCATGATCCACACAGCTGTGTTAAGCACAAAATGGTGGGGTGCAAAAACTGCACAGAGGTAGCACCCCAAACACCACATGAGAAAGTCATGTCACAAGGAAGGATGAAACTGCAGAACTTATTTTTAACAAATACTCATTTTTTACCCTAAGTTGATCTACCATTTTTGAATAACAAACAAATGCAGAGGTTACATAGAAGTAAGAGGCAATTTTCACAAGAAGACATTGGTTTCTAGTACATTTTGCAGGTACAAAATTCACTGGCCAAAGAAATGACCAAGTAGTTTGGGATCACAGCCTCATCTACTACATCCTTGGCTTACATGAAACCTCTGCATCAATGTAAACCTGAAAAATTTACAACGACCAGAGCAAGTTCTTTCAAGAGGAAGCAGAGGAGATGCCCTTTCAAAACAACTGCAAGAAACAAACTCACGTTTTATTGCTATCTCTGTTCAGAGAGAGGAGGCAAGACTGTTCAGAGAGAGGAGGCAAGACTGTTCAGAGGGGATGCACTAGAACAGCACCAGAGTTTTTGCTGCAAAGGCATGGGTGGCAATAGCACAGGCCACGCTGACATCCTGTAACAAGGCAGACAGAGACCTGGAGTGTCTCCTCCACTTGACTCTGATGCATCTGCTACCTCCATGCCCTGGGAAGGCCAAGACAACTTCAGCAATTAAAAATTTAAAAAAACACAGAAAACACAGCACTGATGTTTAACCAGGTCAGTCATATCCCCAAGACCATGACACAAGACTGAGGCCTTCCAGTCAAAACCAGTAATCAGGTGTATGATCTGATGGGGGTGGGAATGTATCAGTGCAGCAGGGATGAGCACAAACCAGTTTCTTTCTTCACATGAATTCTGGTGCACAGACTGAGTCAGCTTCAGCCACCTGCCTCCACCTACAGACACACAATTCCACCTGTCATCCAGAGCCCACTGCCTTTCCATCCTTTCTGGTACACCAGCAATCCTTCTGGCATTTGGTCCTTATGCTCAACAGCTAAAATATATTTTATTTTGTTTTAAATACAGTAACTTCAAATTGAATTTTGTGCCTTCAAACTAAACATAAAAAAGCTGTAGGACAAAAAATTGCCCACTCTATGTTGCATTACGCTGTTTTTCCCAAATTAAACCAAACCGGCAACTTGTAGATAATGACAGAATGAACGCATCCACGTTACTTTGTCACAGAGAATCAACTGCTGGAATAGGAGATGGAAAGCATTTACCTCTGCTGACACAAGTTCTTCCAGCAGGTCAAGTTTACGCTGAGACAGCAGCTTTGAAACAACAGAAAAGGCCTACCAAAATAAAGCAGAAACAAAACCGAAACATGAACAAGTTACTCTAGGCTGGCTTACTTTTCCAGACAAATCCATTAGTATATGACAAGCTATCCAAATATTCCACAATTTAAGATTTCAGTATTTGCAGAGGGTATCACCATTGAAATGTAACCCCTCCAGCATTACAAGAGTGATTTAATGAATTGATAAAAACATACGATTTCTTTTCAATCTCTTATTTAAAACATCAACGCTTCCAATAGGTGAATTCATAGTTTACAAAAGAAAAAAAAAACCTTTGCAGTACTTTGTATGCTGCTTTTACTCCCTTTGATAATTCAAACAGTCTATGTCTTTCCCTGTAGATATTTTGTTCCCCTGCCCTCTTTTCCAACTCACCTTCTGGCTTCAGTAAAACTGATGCTACAATTTACAAATTTTCTTCAGAAATCTGGTTTAGTCTCTAGACTTCAGGAAGCTCAACTCTCCTTTCTATCCTCAATTTTGCAGGCATATTTACATACATTTATGCCTCTACATATTCAAGTAATGCACTTGTGAAGGACAGTGTATTTAGGACTCTACACCAAGTAAAAACAAACAAACACCAAAACAAAACCTCAAAAAAAAAAAACAGGCCAAGGTAGAACAGGTGGTTCTGCACGTGTCAAATTATTTGTTGTAGGTTGTGGGTTTTTTTCTCTCTTGAACTGATTTCTATCATTTTAACATTCTGTCCCCTGATGTGTTGTTTCGAGCTGTTTTTTTATTATTAAAAGCAAACATAATAATAAAAAGTTTTCCAACAAATAACTCTGTAATTCTCATATGACTAGCTTTGAGATACTTACCTCTTTGACACATTCTGTTGACAGAGCTTACTGGGCTCAAAAATTTGGAGAAATAAATATATACAACAGCTCTATGCCTGTCTAAGCTTGATCATTTCAGGAAAACCTGCTAAGAGGAGACACACTTCTGCTTAAAGTCTCTCTAATATTTCGAAGCACCTTCCTTCACACTACTTTGGGAGATGGCTTAACCAGTTCATTTTAATTGGGGAATCTGGGAAAACAAGAAATTCCTGAAGAAAAGTACAGCTCTGCTTATATAATTTCCCTTGAAGTGTAGTGCTTGGAGCCAGCAGTGGGGAACTCCATGTATTTTACATACAGGAGCACATTAGTGCTATGATGTCCACACATAATAACATCAGGCTGGACATCAGGAGGAATTTCTTCAGGGAAAGAGTTCTCAAACTTTGAAATGAGCTGTCCAGGGAGGTGGTGGAATCATCATCCCTGGAGGTGTTTAAGGAAAGACTGGACATGGCACTCATGCCAGAAACTGGTTGACAAAGTGGTGTTTGGTGACACATTGGACTCAACGTACAACGCAGACACAGAGCTCCTGGAGTGGGTCCAGCAGCAAGGATTGGGGGACTGGAGCATCTCTTCTACAGGAAAAGCTTATGGGAGTGGAGTTGTTCAGCCTCAGGAAAACATGACTGAGAGGGACCTCATCAATGTGTATAAATATTAGAAGAGGGAGAGTGCCAAGAGTGGGGCCCAGGTTCTGCTCAGCGGTGCCAAGCAACAGGGCAGGAGGCAACAGGCAGAAACTGGTTCACAGGAAGTTCCACCTGAACACAAGGAAGAACTTCTTTACTGTGAGTGTGACCAAGCACTGGAACAGACTACCCAGAGGTTGTGGAGTCTCCCTTACTGCAGACATTCTAGACCCGTCTGGACACAATCCAGTGCCATGTGCTCTAGGACGACCTTGCTGGAGTAGGCAGGATAGAGCAGATGACCCACTGCGGCCCATTCCTACCTCACCTGTTCTGTGAATCTGTGACTATCTCCGAAGCCTTCTCCAGCCTAACTGGTTCTATAGTTCCATGAAAATAACCGCGCGCATCGGCAGCCGCTGGGGAGGGTCAGCAGGACCTTTCCCCTCAGGCCGGCCGCTCTCCTCGCCCCGAGGCCCCAGGCCCGCTCACCTGCTTGGCTCCCCGCGTGAATTCCTCGATGCTGAATTCCTGGTCGAAGTAGAGGCGAATGAGCAGATAGTAGAAGCGGGTGCGGAGCCAGACGAAGGGGCTGGTGATCCTCACTACCACGACACGCCGCTGAGGGCCCTCGGTCCCAGACCCGGCGCTGCTGGCGAACCGAGCACTGAGCTGGAGCGGACGGGTCCGGGCGGGGCCCGGCGGGCCCGGTGCGGCTGCGGCCGGCGGCAGGAGCCGGGCGGAGCCTGTCAACGCCCGCGCCAGCCAGCGGACACGGCCCGGAGCCGCGCAGCGCAGCGCCATGATGGCCCGGCCCCGCCCCGCCCTGTCCGCCGCAACTCCCGCTCCCCGGAAACACGGCTGCGGCCGCCGCTGGTTCCGGCGCAGGCGCGAGCGGTCCGGGCTGCCGGCGGATCCGACCGCGCCGGGTCAGGGGACTCGAGCCCCGGTCACCTCCGGAGAGGGGCGGCGTCCCCTCTGCTGGCCCTGGTGGGGCCGCGTCTGGGGTACCGTGTCCAGTTCTGGAGAGACAAGGAGCTACTGGGGAGAGTCCAGCGGATGCCACAAAGATGATGAAGGGCGTGGAGCATCTCTCTTCACGAGGAGAGACTGCGGGAGCTGGGCCTGTTCAGTCTGGAGAAGATTGTGAGGGGATCTCATGAATGCATACAAATACCTCAAAGGCGGGTGCCAAGAGGATGGTGCCAGACACTTCTCAGTGGTGCTCAGTGACAGGACGAAGAGTAACGGCTATAAACTAAAACATAATAAATTCCACCTCAGCTTGAGCAAGACCTTCCTTACGATGAGGGTGGCAAAGCACTGGAGCAGGCTGCCCAGAGAAGTCATGGAGTCTCCCTCTCTGGAGACATTCAAGCCCCACCTGGAGATGTTCCTGTGTCACCTGCTCCAGGTGACCCTGCCGTGGCAGGGCTTGGACTCGATGGTCTCCAGAGATCCCTTCCTGCCCTGACAATTCTGTGATCCGCGGGCTCCCGGCCCTTGCCCAGGGGGCGAGGCAGGAACGCTTCTGCGCGGGCTCTTCTTTCCGGGGGAAGCGGCGGGGCGGACGCGGTGCCCGCGGCCATGGAGCGGCGGGAGCAGCCGGCGGTGGCCGTGGAGCGGCTGGACGGGGTGACGCGGGAGCGCTTCCTGCGGGACATCTACCCGCGGGTACGGGCTGCTCTGAGCGGGACCCCCGGAGCGGGCGGGGCTCCACGGCGACACAGGGCAAGGCCGGAGATGTCCGGGGACCCCGCTTCAGCGGGCACAGCTGGGACAGGCCAACCTCAGGGTTTGGGTTTGTGTGTTCCTGGAAAGGTGCCCTGATACACTAAGGGGAATGGGAGTTTAGTAGTAAGGAGCTTCTATAGGCAGATCCTGTCTGAGGTGCTGGCAAGTTCTGACAGGTGATCTCTGTAAGAATCCATTTCGTCTGGCAGTGGTTAAAAAGTGTGATCGTTAGTTTTGTTGCTTTGTCATCTCTTGTTTTATTCCCGCCCCTTGCCCCCCACCCTCCGAGGTCCCAATTAAAAGCAAAATTGTCCTTACACATTTTGTGTGTGGGCTGGATCGAACCTGTTCGTGGTTGTGAGCTGCATGTGGGTGGAAAGAGCTTCTCTCATGAGAACATAACAGCGTCACCGCAGCTCACAGTCTGCACCTTAACTGTCTGGGCTTTTACATGTTTTGTGCTAAGCCCTGGCTAGAAAGATTAAATCTATTCCTTTGTCTGTCTGGATTCCTAAATGGCCCCAGCACAAAGTGTGGGCTATAATTGTCTTTGCTTCTCCATATCCTTCCTTACCCAACTAGGAAAGAATACTGTAGAGAAACAGTTCCATAATTAACTGCATTTTGTTTCAATATTCAGCATTTGGTTCACATTGCTTGTGAACAGATTAGTTGTGACCTTGTGTAGTGGGTTCTGGCATTCAACTGACTTGTTTGCTTGGATGTAATTTGAAAAATTCGTTCTGGGTTTTTTTTTGTTTTTTTTTTTTCTGTTGGATGCTGTGATAATTCACCACTGAATTTTTTTGTTGTTGTTGTTCGCAAGAGAAAGCCAGTAGTGCTGACAGGACTGGAGCTGGGCACTTGCACCACCAAATGGACAATAGATTACTTGAGCCAAGCTGAAGGATCTAAAGAAGTAAAGATTCATGTTTCTGCAGTGCCACAGATGGATTTCCTCAGTAAGAACTTTGTGTATAGGTACTTCACTCCAAGGCCTCTTGTATTTTAAAGGCATGTGCTTGCAACTTACAGACATACAGTGCATGTGTTGGAAGCTGAGGGTGGGAATAGGAAGATAGTTTGTGTAAACATTACATTATGTATCAAAGGGTTGTCCTAGATTTCTCCCTTTTCTATTAATTCTACATCCTGAATAAATACAATGAGGGTGAAATGAGGGGCCAAACAGCACCTTAGAAATGATGAAATGTTGTAAAGGTATTTTGTCAGAGCACTCATGTAGGAAATTTTAGCATGGCACTTGCAGCTGTTAATTAAAAACAAACCAAAACACCCTTGATACCTACAGTTGATGACCTGATATTTTGTTTTAGTTATATGGTGCATTCTCAGTGTTACTAAATAGTGATAATTTCTGACTCACTGTGTGTCTGATCCCCTTTGAATGCTGGTGTGTGTGTGCCAACCATGGTATTGCACTCCAGAAAGGGTGTAACTAGTTAAAGCCAAGCTCCTTTCAAAGTTAGCATGTGCAGCTTTCAGGGTGTTCAGACCACTGTATACCACACATTTCACCAGCTCTTTAATCTTGATGTGGGCCCCAAAAAACTTCTGGAGCTTCTCATATGTAACTGCCAGAACATTTCTTCAGAGTTCATCTAATCTCAGTCACTGTGTTGTCCTTCAAGGGTAAATGCCTTTATTTTAGCAGTCCTTTGTTTTCCCAAGTGGGAGCAGGATGTGCTCAGTCTGTTAAATTTGTAAGCAGGTGGGAGCGTATGCTGTATGTGTAAACAAGCCACAAGTCTCTGAGTGGAGCCTGCTGTTCAGGGGGTAAACACAAACCACAATCATGATGCATTCTGCTCACTGCATAATGAACTTTTGAATCTCTGAAATTAGGTTGTACTTAACTAACTTTGCCTTATCTCCATACTTCATTTTCCCTGCTCTGTCCTGGGTTTTCTGTAGTATCTCTTGCTGTGAGGTCACATACAGGTGTTCTGGAGTCTTAGTTTTAGCAGGTTTGTAGACAGCCATATGGACTTTCTGATGGTGGTTCATTATAGCAGGTGTCAGGACTTCCACATACTTCACTTGAAGGAAGCTTTGACCTTTTCCACAGCAAGCCCCTCATTCTAATCTGAAGGGACAATAAGTAGAAACAAAAGAATAGAAACTCTGAGGACTTAACATGTGGTTGCATTAGTTTAAACTGATGAACATTAGTAGTACTGCAGTTCTGTTGTAAGTTGCATGCTCCTACCCCTGTTTTTGTGTTGGTTCTGGAACTCATTCAGCCAGGTTGTGACGTGCTGCAGAAATCTGAATGGTTTTCTGCTGTTTTAGCTTTGTAAGCAGGTTCACAGAGAGGTCAGATGAGTGCCAGTGCTACTGTAAAGGGGGAGATGGGGTGATTAGGGCAGACAGCAGGGGCAGAGCTGTGGTAGCACCAGAATGCATCAGTTTAAGCTGTAGTAGAGCTGTGCTCTCACTTTCTTCAGCAGCAAATGTAAGTGAACTTGATACAGCAGTTTGGCTGAAGTCAGAGCATTGGGTTTTGTTTGGTTTTCCATTGACTTCAGTGGGTTTTGTATTTGCCTATTCCAAACAAGCCTAACATGTTTAGATAATTGGTTTAAGTACTGTCAGGTTCAGGTTCACAGTCTAGTAAAAAAGATAACAGGATCAAGAAAAATTTTGCTTGAGAATACTTTCTTCTTAACCCTGGGTACTTGGTGATTGCTCTGAAATCTGATGTTTACATGCAATTGTTCATTATCCAGTGACACTTAGTGTGAGATGGTGAGCTGCATGAATGTAACATTGAATTGACAACCATGAATACATGTCCTGTTGCTGATTGTGCTTGGCTTGCCATGCAGCTGTCAACTGATACCAAAATCTGTAATATGCATGAAAAGCTCCCACTATGTAGATAAATATGTAACAGTCTTACTGACTTCAGAGGGACCAGCTCTAATGCCCAGTGACTCTTCTTGAATCTTCTGAAGTTGTGTTTAGTAAATTTAAGGAAAACTGCAAAGAAACATTTGAAATATCAAGATTCCTGTGTTTTGAGGAGCTGAGAAAGCATACAGTCTTTTTAAAAAACCATATAACAGAAATAAATTTTATAGATGTACAAATGAAGGTAGTTATCTGTGTTCCTGCACAAATTCATAGCAGAAAATGCATAGATGCAAACGTGCATCTTCCCTGTTGCAGTTTTCTTGATGATGAGATTTTCTGCAAATTTATAAAAATGTACAGTAAACAAGCCTAAAAATGACACACTTAAAGAAACAGGTAAACAAGTGTTGCCATAGTTTGAGTCTTAATTTGACTGTGAAAAATGATTTGTTCTGTGACTCAGATCATTCAGAACTCCTAAGCCCAAGAGGGGATCCTAACAAAGTGTATCAACAGTTGATGGAGCTGGATTCTCAGTGGTCCATGGTGACAGGACAAGAGGCAATGGGCACAAGATGGAATACAGGAAATTCTGTTAACCCCTTTAACACACACAGACACATGCTCTTTTACAGTGAGGTTAGTCAAACAATGGAACAAATGGAACAGGTTGCTTAGAGAGAGATTGTGGAGTCTCCATCCTTGGAGGTCCACCAAACTGAACTGGATGCTGTCCTGTGCAAGCTGCTGTAATGAATTGCAGAGGCTTTGACTGGAGGAGCTCTAGAGGTGCTTCCAACCTCAGCTACTACAGGATTGTTTGGATATATGTTGGAACAATTCAGTAAAGCAGAGAAGTTTCTAAGTGTAGGATTTCTGTCTTGGGAGAACTCTTCAAACATCTGCTGCAAACACTGATTAGTCACTATGTTAAGTTAAGAAAATAAGAGAACAGCCTATTGCATCTTCCATTATACTTGATATGGTAAGGAAGCTTATTATAAATCTGGAGTTTAGACCATGTGTTGTTACACTTATTCATGGTATAAATTAAAATATTTATGTTTCAGAACTATGCCTTTTGATGCATTTGTACGAAGAGCAGCTGAAGTCAAGCACAAGGAGTACTTTCTTACTGAGGTAATTTCCTTAGTGTTACAGTTTCTTCTGTTGGTTATTTTGCTGCTATATTGAGAGAAAAGTGATGAATTGTAATTTAAAGTCTTACTTCAGTAAAAGACTTGATCATTAATTTAACTTTCTTGTGGCTTGATGCCAAAGGAAAAAATGTGACAAGTAATTCTCAGAAGTTTTTTTTGTACGTGTACAGTGTGGTTGACTTCAGTCATCCTGTTTCTCTTAACAAAAACTGCTTACATGAGTAAAATTCCAATATAAAATTTAGAAATCAGACCTTGCTTTAGAATAACAGCTATATCATTTGTGTGTTTTGCAAGAAAATGTCATGAAGATATTTTAGAATTTGATGAGTATCAAAATACAAATCCAGATATATTGTAACATAGTTTGTAAGTAGCAAATGTGTGGTTATCTTTACATATCAGTGTTCAGGCTAGGGATTTTTCAGATAATTGATTGGGAAGCAAATAGTTTTGAATGTAGATATGCTTTTTACCTTTTATGCTGCATAGAATGCTGTATGTTTTGAAACCAATCAAAATAGTTTTCTGCATCAGTATATTGAAGAGCTTAAATTACAACCTGTATTTGCTTCGGGTCTGTTTTGTAACAGCAATGCTGAATCAGTTGACCAGTCTCCCCACACTTCATTCTTCTCCTTTCAGTTAATTTATTTTTCCCTTTTCTCAAGATGAGCTGCAGGGATCAGTAATGACCAGTATAACAAAGTAGCTGAATTTGTAGATGCCCTTTATTTGTACCATATTTTAATGAAATTCTGCATTAGATAAATGAGAAAATGCAAGCTCTTTGTTTAAGTGTTTTGTTAATTCTTATTAAAAAACCCCAAACAATTCTCTTTTTGTGTTCTCTTCAGGATGAAAAGTACTATTTGCGATCAGTGGGTGAAGATGTTAGGAAGGTAAGTTACTGAAGATTACAGTTCTAATATTGTAAAGTTGCAGTTTAGAAATATTTTTTAAGCCTGTTGTCATAGAACTTACTTAGGGGCTGACTCTGGTTTGTGACTTGGACTGGATTTAGGTCAGAGTGCTTCAATATGTCTAAAATAATTGCTGTTGCATGAGAGCTGAGCTGATCACTGAAGAGTACATTGCTAAACTCCCTTTCTTTAGCTTTTGTTGTAAACTAATATGAAAGGATTTATGCTGATCTCTTGCTCCTTCAGTGTGATTCCTAGCAGCCATGGTTAAGAGTTGCTCTCTGGCTGTTCTTATTAATGGCATTTGACAGGTCAATGCTGAAAAGCATTGCTGATTTCAGGTGTTTGCCAATGCTGAAGTTCTAACCCCATTTCATAGGATTGGAAATGATTGTGAAGTGCTCCCTCATTTAAATGTGCATAGATGGTTCTCTGAGAGTTGTGCCCTTTCCGTTTCAGGATATTGCAGATATCAGGAAGCAGTTTCCTATTTTAGCAGAAGATGTTCATATTCCAGAGTATTTTGAGAAGGAGCAGTTTTTCTCCAGTGTCTTCCGCATCAGCTCAGCTGGATTGCAGTTATGGACACATTATGATGTAGGTAATACATGGGATTAGCACAAAATGTTGCAGATGGCCTTACAGAGTTGAGAGAATAAGGTGCAAATCTCTGTAAAAGATTAGAGAATAATAACAAACGTCACATATTCTGAAATAGTAAAATGAACTACATTCAGTGGTACGGTGAGTTTTAAATGTTGCATTGCTTAGGCATAATATCTTCACTGGGTTTTTGTCTGATTCCAGATTTGTAAGAGTAAAGGATGTTTTCTTTTTTTCCCTTTTTTTAACTCTTTTGAGTTTCAGTTGAAAATCTGAAACACAGTAACTTTAAACATTTTTGTCTTCAACATTACTTTCCTTTTTTGTTTTCCTCTCTAACGGCCAGATTAGGATAAATTCTAGGTGTACAATACACTGCCAACTGTGCAATGATTGTAGTGGTTTCTGGCTGCAATGCAATAGATTCCAATAAGGTTGTCTTCTAACACTGTGCAGCGAGTTCTGAATAAATCTATTTATAAGATAATTCTTGACATGTGGAGGTTTTATTAATACTCTTTTTTAAGCTAATAATTAGAAGTCTATATATTTGTTCACTCAACTTTTGGCTGACATCTCTATTATTATGCTCATCTCAGGTAATGGACAACTTCTTAATCCAAGTCACAGGGAAAAAACGAGTTGTTTTGTACAGTCCTCGAGATGCACCATATTTATATTTATCAGGTATGCATGTCATAGGTATTTAGATCAGAATTTGGTGATCTTAGCTTTTCAGCTCACAAGTGTTGCACTGTAGAAAATAATCACTAACAGATGACTTGGCATAAAATAAGTAACTGGTTCCTTTAAGTGTGATTCTGTGTGCTATAGTCAAAGCTAAGGAGAACAGCAGCTTTGCTTGATCATTTTCAACACCTAACTGAAGGAGTAAAATGTTCTGTCTGGATTCAAAATGGTTTTTTAGATTTAAGGAAAAGTGGTTTTTAGTGTTAATAAGGTTGCAGTTACAGAACAAATATGAACAACAGGAGGACATCTCTTCAGTAAATGAGGGATGCCATCAAGTTTTCATGGTTTTGAGAAATAAACCAGTACTAAATTTGATTCAAGAACTGCCATTTCCAGCAATATGATAATACTTTGTTACTGTTGGAAGAGTGAGAATATTTATTCACTGAAATTTTCCTAGGTACTAAATCAGAGGTGCTGGATGTGGATAACCCAGACACAGAGAAATATCCCCTTTTTGTGAAAGCCAAGCGCTATCAATGTGTTTTGGAAGCAGGAGATGTGCTGTTTATTCCAGGTAAGTAGTAAATAGTTCCTGACCATGGCATGGTATTAAACAGTCTTGTTTCTAATTTATGATTTCTGAAGATGGTAAGAGATTACTAAAGCATTTCTCTGTTTTAAGTAGGAGCATTGAAAGATATTGGCAAAACTAATTTACTTATCCCTACTGTACAATTAACCTGAAAAACAGTATTATTATATCTACCTACAAATCTTGCTTTCTCTCAACTGTACATTCTATGCTCCTGAATTTGTGTCTTAATAGATTAATACTATAAACTTACCTTCTGAAATCTGAAATTACTTCAGTGACCTGAGTTTTTAGTGACAGAATTTGAGTGAAATACCATTTCTGTTCTTCCGTAGCTCTGGCACTTAAGCACTATGGGGCACATGGTCTAATGAGAATTATAGATGGTAGAGTTATTGGACCTTCTAAAGATTAATAATAATCTTTGGGAAATGGAAACACAAGTCCTAATAACTTTTCTGCACAAGCAGAAAGCTGCTTCCTGGGCTGACATGGCAAATTCTGGTAGTCAGGGAAAGGCATTTGAATTACTCCTATTGAACTACTCCTCCTTGTTACTGATTTTATTTTAACTCTTTGTGAGGTTGCAGCAGATATGACTTATCCTGTCAGTTTTACATTATCTGGGCAATATAAACAGGCCAGTAAACAAGAAGGTAATAGATTTTTAGAAAGTTATTTTGTAGTAGTTTCTTAGCCTTTGACTTGTTACTTAATTTTGAACTTACCTTTATGTTTCTTCCGAAATAAACTTCTGGTTACAGTTAGATAGTTGTTTGTCACACTGCTGCTGATATCAGCATCCCTGTTCTCTGTTTATGAAGTCCAGATACTCGTTTGTCTTTGCAGTGGGTGAGCAGAGTCAAACTTGAGACACACTCAGCTCTCTTAAGACTGACTGGGGAGTATAGGGATTTTTGAGTCCAGAGAATGGTGCTTTGTCAGCATCCTGCAGTGCATATCACTGAAAAAAACCCAGATGTTTTCTGAGGAATGTGTGTGGTTATTATGAAGAAGGTAGAAGCAGCCCCTCTTCCTAACCTGAAAGAAACTTCATGTAATTTCTCAGAATAAACTTTTCTATGTCTTCAGCACCTACAGGCAAATAAGATGCAATAAACACAGCATTCAGACTTTTAGCTTAAAATTCAGACATCCTAAGTATACCATATTATACTGATTCTTTAAATGTACTCAAGGAAACAAAGATGTCTTGGCTTCCTTACCACAGTCATGATGATTCAGCTGAAAAACCTCATGCCTTCATTATGAGAAGATTAGCAACTTTGCCTGAGTGACCTGGCTGATGGTGGTGGTTTACATAAATGCCTGGACAGTATGTGCAAGGTTAGGGACTAAGTGAAAGTAGATACCTGCATTTAAAGGGGAGGAGAGCAAGGGACGGTGTCTTTCTTTCATCCTACACATGCTTATCCTTTGCTTACATTTGAGTACCTCTACACTTCAGCAATTGCTACTTTTATGAGAAGTTAGGGATCAGCATAAATGTCTTGAAAAATTTCTTAAATTTGGTATGATGCAGTACATTCATATGGATATTTATAAATAAACAAAAATACAGCAGTTGAGGCTTTTCCTTAACTAGATTTAGTTTGGGCAATTCTGACACTTGCTTGGAGTCACATGGAAGTAATTTTTATTTTAGACACTGTTCTTTCTGCAGCTTTGTGGTTCCATAATGTAATTTCTGAGGAATTTGGAGTGGCACTGAATGTCTTTTGGAAGCACCTTCCTGCTGAGTCCTATGATAAAACTGACACTTATGGAAATAAAGATCCCATGGCAGCCTCTAGAGCTATACAGATCTTGGACAGAGCCTTGAAAACACTTGAAGAACTACCTGAGGAATACAGGGATTTTTATGCTCGGAGAATGGTGTTACGTATCCAAGAAAAAGCCTATAGGAATGATTATGGATAAAGTAACACACTGTAATTCAGCAAGGTCCCTTGCAAGTAGAAAATTGTATGTTAGTATGGAAACTGTCCATGTGTACTTATATACACTTTCTGTGAGACCAGTAATAAACATTCATCTATAACAAAGATCCTCTTGTAGATTTTCTTTCTACTTTTTCATATACAGTGAGGTCACAGTCTGCTTGATCTGGAGATGGTTTCTTTTCTACAATGGGACAGACATTTGCAGTGCCTCCACTTATAACTGTACTTTTTAGGAATGTTCTACTTAAATTTTTATGAACAAAAGATTTGGTATGTGTGCTGACAGCATGTATGCTTAGAAGTAACTGCATGTCTTTGTGAATGCAACCTCACTAAATTTTAGGAAAGCCATAGTGGTTTCTGAGGAGGTCCAAGAAAGCCATTGGTGGTAGCTGTAATGGTCATGGTTTCTTTTTAAGTGATAACCTGGCAATTAGTGTAGGGAGTTTCTTCTCCCCCTTGTAGTGAGACAGAGTGGGTAGGGGAAAAAAAGCAAAAACTAACCATGCCAGGTTACACTTAGAATTGTGCAGCAGCTTGACTGTATAATGTAAATTATTTACCCTTTTCCTAGCTCAATAATGTGTTACTGGGGGGATATCTTCTTTGTCACTGCCCCAGTGCAGTCGACAGCATTGCTGTTCCTGCAGCTGTGAAACACTTGTCACTAATGTGCCCACAAATCCATTCAGATACAGTCCTGTTATCTGCAGTGGAGTTCATAGTTGTGGAGTAGACATAGGACCTGTTGGGGCTGTTATTTGATGTGCTCTTTGTTACCATATGAAAGGGGGTTTGCATAGCACCTTTTGGGATGGAGCCTGTTATTTAGGCATTGTAGAAGGTTACTTTTTCAGCAGATTGTGGTGCTTACAAAAGCCCTGTGAAATAAAGGTGGGGATCTGACAAAAAGGATAGGCTGGGCATTGTCTCTTTGAAATGCCTCTGATGTTATTACTTGTGCTGTTTGGGGAATGCAGCATTTATCTGACTTAGGTCAGTCTGTTACTTCTAGCAATGTTTTTTGAGAATTGTAACTTGTCAAAAGCTCTTAGACTAAATAAATGTGTAGTGTTAAAAAAGTGCTGGAAAAAAGCTTTCTTCAGAAGAGCAGGAGCTTGAATGCTGTGCAGATTATTCTTCTAAACCTGTTCTTCTTGGCAGTTCAACACAGTGAAAATAGTCTGGTATCATGTGAATGGGCACCCAGCCACCTCAATGAATAAGCATGAATGGAACCAGCCAAGCGATTCTGACGGGCATCATTGTACGTTCTGAGGGTAGAATTTAAATTTGGGATCACAAATAGGTCTCCCAAAATTTCTGCTCAGAAAGGAACAAGGATTGCTTGTGCATACTGCTGAGACAGAACCTCTCTGCCCGTTAGGCTGGGGTAACCTCTTGGCTTTGTTGGGCTGGTAATGTCGAGGGCCCAGTCTGAATTGCAGAGGTGAACAGAGCATATTCTTTGTGTGTTAGGACTGAATTGAGAGGTTCAGAGAGCCTGCACGGCTCAACTGAGCTGTGTTCCAGCATTGTGCCTGCACAGCCATCACTTTAACTGTCAGCAGCTTCTCAAGATACTGGTACAGAGAATTACTGTGCTGTGCCTCCTTCTGCCATTCCTTGGGTCTCCATTCACAAAAGGGAGGTGTCAGCTTGGTATGCTCAGACCCCCTCAACACTCAAGTGTAATTTTATCTTCATGCTGCCAACTTTAAAATGAAGCCTTTATTTCACTTTGAAAGAGTTTCTTCAATTTGTTATTTAGTAACTAACTAATTCAATTTGTTGTTTAGTAACTTCTCTAAAATAGTTGTTCTGAAATTCTATAAAAGAAGAATACAAGCATTTAAAAATGTATTTTCTTAATTTGAGTATAATCTGACTAGTGATAAAAATCTGGAAGTTATTGTGTTAAAAAAAATAAGTTACTTAGTGCTTTGTAGTTACTGTTCAACATGGTGTGAAGTAGGCAATAAAGTGGTGAATGAATGGTGAAAGCATTAAAGGAATAACTTTCCAGTAACATAGTAAGAGATTACAAGTAGGCACACTTAGAAATCCATTATTGAAATCACACAAAGAATTAGAGCCAGTGACATTTTGTGGACATTTGTCTGTTAGAGATCCTGCCACAATAAAACAGATGAAGTTGTGTTAACAGGTATTAGAAAAATAAACACTGACCATCTTAAGCATTCAAAGCAGCCACTTCAAACAGTGTATTCGTAGGAGCTGGGTGATGCAGACTGCCCAGGACTCAGAGATGAGTTGACAAGTTACATAAAGACAGTGTCTGAAATCAGAAGTTTAAACTCTGCCTACCCCAAACCTTGAATTAGTTTAAAAATTTGGTGACTGAGGCATTTAAAATGGAAATTCATTGCAAGTCAACACCTGGAAAGAATTATTTATTCTTAGCCATATGAAATAAAAAGGATGAATTATTTCAAATTTAATTTTTTTTAAATGTGCTTGCTGTGGAAACATTCAAATGAAAAAAATTGCTGTCAAAATATTTTTCTTGTCAAACAATTAAACGTATGATTAAAAATCTGCCAGTCGTGTTTGTGCTGAGAATTTGATATACTTGGAACATGTTCCTCTCCAGTAGCTACACAGGGTCTAGGTTAAGTATCAAGTTAAATGCCTAATGAGAAAGGGTTTGACTTTATCACAAAGGATCAGAAGTACATTTGTAATTTTTTTTACATATGCAGGATGAAAGTATTTGTCTCATTCACACTGTTGGTTTCAAGACTGACTTGACTAAGATAAGAATAATTTTACCACAGCAGAGGTGATGTTACATATGATGTGATCCCAGTATGCATTACTTCACAACTTCAGAGAAATTCCTGTACACCCTTGATTCTTTCTTCGTCTCACCAAAATGTATCTTCCCAAACCTGATATCTTCCTACAAATGATACAGGTGTTGAAGATACACATTCTGGGACAGTAGCTTTTACAAGGGATTCTCTTAGTTGGTATCACTGAATAACCAAAGATTCTGGTGTTATTTGAAGGACAGATGAAGTTTTACATTTTCTTAGACACTTACCCAAGTTTGCAGTAAAGCTGTACATTAAGATTTCCTATTTTACTTTGTGTCAGATTCTACAGTGGGGATAGATTCTGAGCTCTCTATGTAGGAATTTCTGGGAGCAACAATCTCTCCTAAGTGGTGATTCCTGAGAGCAACAAGAGCAGATGACTTTGTTTGCAACTGTTCAGGTCTGTTCCTTGTCGCAAATTGAAGCATTAAAAGAACTGCTCACCATGTCAAACACGCAGCTCCACATGTGGTGCCATGTCCATACAAAAGTGCTCAGAAGCTGTTGATTGCATTAATAACACAGGTCATAGCAATGACCAATTTCTGCTGTGAAAACATTCATACTTCAGCTGTCAAGCAGGACATGAATTGCTTTAAACTTCCACCACAAAACCCTAACGTTTTTCTCATGATGGGGAACGGCAAAGAAGAGCTAAGCACATGGTCTGTAAGGGATACAACAGCTTTGTCTGACACCCAGGCTTGGGAGTCTTGCTCAGAGCGTAAACTGTGGTGTGGGAGAAGAGCCTTGTCCTGCCCTTCAGCACTGCTCTGTCTCTTGACTGTTTTATGTCTTGCAGCAGAGCTTTCTTTAGAAACAACTCAGCTCTGAAGTGCCAAGTTTAACAAAAGAAACTAGCAATCATGACTGAAAGTGCTCTTTTGAGAGCCTACTGAAAGAAAGAATATTTATTCTGAACCTTGAAGTAATGGCACTCTGTTCCTTTTCAAGTACATAAGGTGTTTATACACATGAATTAGAACCAGATAATTTACGTTTTCTTTTTTATTACCAGTTGCTTTTCTGGTCATTTGCTTAAGTAGAATTTGATACTTCTTGGGTCACTTGGAAATATGTAATGTTTCCTCTAATGACAGGAAACGACAAAGCCATCACTACCTTATAACCCACACTACACTATATTCAAAATTACTGCCTGAATCAGTCTTCCATGGTTTCCACAGTGATGTGGAACAGCTAATCCGGTGCAAGTGGGTTTTTCTGTCAGCAGGAGGAGTCAATTACACTGTTAATACCGATAGAATGAAGTTAGTCAGGAACAGTATGTCTGGCACTGGAAGAGGCAGTGCCT
This sequence comes from Irena cyanogastra, assembly GCA_013397155.1. Lineage (NCBI taxonomy): Eukaryota > Metazoa > Chordata > Aves > Passeriformes > Irenidae > Irena > Irena cyanogastra. Next base: position 331,790 of record VWZV01015100.1, read on the forward strand.
GTCTGATACATAGGTGTTACATTATCTTGCCTTACTGGCTTAATGACTTCATGTTACTTTATTTTAGTTAAAAACAGTCACCTTGCATCTGAACAGAGTTAAGAGATTAAAAACACCAACAGAAAGCCAGCTTTGGTGCTAGGTTCTCCAGCTGCAATATTCAAATGTGTCTAAATTTTCAGCAGGTTATGATCATTAGAAGCAAACTTTTTTATTTAATCTACCATCTTTACAAAAATTAAATGAGATTTCAATATAAGATTTTAAAAGATTGTGAAGTAACTTTGAAGGTGATTTAAAGAGGCTGTCTCTAATGGATTGCAGTCTTGAGACACCTGCCGTTGCTTTTGTATTGCACAAAGGCACCAGACACATATTTGTGTTTGTGGATTCTGCTAGGCTGCAATGTACCTGAAAGTGTCACTCACAACAGAGCACACACGTCCCAAAAATTTTCATTGTTAATAAATTCTTTCTTGTATTAACCAATAAGACCCCATGTAATTTAAAATAGGCATTCAAGGTAAATGAATTAAATTAAGGTAAATTAACCTCTGTGCTTCAAATTTCAATCTGTACAAGACAAATATTGGTTATGTGCAGAGATGAAGTAACTGTTACAGCTCAAAAAGAACCTCTGGGGAAAATCTGAGTGCATGCTCATGCACAATCATTTCTATTTGTGCATATCCACAGTTGTAACAGCCTAACTCCTGAACTGACTTAGCAGTCTTATTTAAAATAATTTCTATGACTATTTAAATATATAGCACTGCTGTTACTTATCTCTATCAGCAATGATGTTTTTCAAGAAAGATTGAACAGCTTACCATAAAAGTGCTTGTGCAGGGAGGCAGCAGGATTTTATCAATGGGAGGACAGAGAAAATTGCTCCTTTCAGCCACGTGTTAAGGATGGCACCCTTTATCATCTTCCAGAATTAGGGGGCAACACTGATTAATGCATCAGCATTTGCAGAGATGTGACCAAATCAGTACCAGATGGGAAGAAGTTTACCAAACTTTCTAGCATTTTAGATTCACACAAAGTAAAATCATTTAATTCATCTGGACAATTTCACAGAATCAAGCCTTGCTTTAAAAGAAATTAGCAGTCACAGTTTAGTACATGTTAGCATGTCTGAAAACGTACCAAAACCAAGCATGTAATACAAGAACACCAGTCATTACTAGGTTGTACTAAGGACTGTGTAATGTTGCTCACTCCATCAGAAAACAGAAGTGTCTTGAACTACACTACTATAAGCAGGAGAGCCACCTAACTTTAGGCATTTACATCTAAGCTTATTAAAAACTGCCTTCACAGTTAATGTTGAAAAATGGGCATATGCAAACCATCACCCATTTCATCCTAACATAGAAATATCCCACCCTTGGCTGCTTCATGCCAGTTTTCCTGTATTTGTGAGATGCCAGTAAGCTGTTTTAAAATTATGGATGCTGACTACACAAATACAATGCCTCCTTGGAGAAAAGTTATCAAATAAATCTGATTTTTTAAACTAGCTCTCCACAAACACCTGATAGAGCTTAATCCACAAAACTGCACATTCCTTGTTTAATGGTTTTATACTCACATCAAAGTGGTTTCACCCATTGGAAATAGTTTATTTTCTACATAGTTTGCAAAATTTATTTTTAGCATGCATTGTAGTGAATGACAGAGGCACATTCCAACAGAGTACTACAGCTGTTTAAAGAATGAAAAACAACCAGTCAGTTTTCCCTCCACAACACGAGGTCTCATAACAAGATTAGTTTTACAACAAAGTGCCTATTCTTCAAAGTAATGCAGCAACACTTGAGCCTATTTAACAGTTATTGTAGGCAGCCTCCATCAAACAGGTTAGTATTATTTTCACAGGACAGCCATCCAGAACCTTTGAAGACAATGTCAATATTTTAATAGCTATTTCCAAAAGCTTGCAACAACGTAGTCCTGTTGTTTTGGCAGGCACAGAATTGTTTAGAAATTGGTCTCTGATCTGCAGTGTTATTGGATTGGGCAAGTGTTAGCACACTCAACCTAGCCTAGCCAGTCTGAAACTGAGAGAGCAAAAGCAATAGAACATTCTGGGGTTTTTGTTGGTTTACTTTTTAAAATATTATTTTGTAAGTGGATGGTTAAATATATTTCAAGCCATTTGCAGGCTTTCTATTAAAACCACTTCTTTAGGTGACCTGTATTTCCTTTACAGAAAAAAGTCCTCACATATACTGCAAATGTTATCAAAAGGACCAAAAAGGGGAAAAAAATATTCCTTGAAACACATTAAAAAGTTGTCATAAGCCTATTAAGATGGTAATCAACAAACAGGATTGAATGAAGTCTCCAAGAAACAGCTTAAAATAAAAAAGCAGATGGAACTAAACTTCAGGCTCCTTAGCGTTTGTTTGCATGTTGTACTTTTCTCCATCAATTAAAATAGATTTCTTTTGATGAACTAGGTACATTAATCTAATTATTAGTGATAGAGTTCTCTTTCAAATTGTAAGGTGCACACTGTATGCATAATCCTTTCTATCACCCTTAATATTTTGAGTGTTAAGAAAATTTTCTTAGGAGCACAAGACACTTTTCTCATTATTCAGTGATCACTGATGTGCACAATTTCTGCCAATAGTTGTCAACAGGGAACCTTATAAGTTTTAATGATGCCAACAGAAGAAAGATCACCCAGGACTTCCCTTCCACAGTGTAAGAGTCACAGGAAACAAGGAGCAGGGCAGAGATGTCACTAAGCCACCAAACACAGAACCAAAGTTGAATAAAATACCTTTTTTTCAGAACTTAGCCACAATTGTTTGTGTAATCTTCACAGTGTTTTGTTAACTTGCTTTTGTATTCCTATACTTCCAGGAAGTCCAAAACCATTTGGAGTTACTGGTTCATTGTTAATAGCTGCAGCTGCCTTAAAGAATGATTCTAAGCTTTGTAGATAAATGGGAAATTACTTGCAACAGTAGAAAAGTTCCATTAATACCACCATTGTCCATCTTTCAGTATTTCTTCCTTAAGAACACTCAGGTTTGGTGTCTGAACCAGATTACATCTTTTGTATCAAATCTGGCTGGCTTTCTATTTAATTAGAGAGTTTTTTTCCTGTAGGAAAAATTACGCTCCAAAAAAAAGATTTCTAGATGGCTCTAGAAGCAACTACTACAGTACATTTAAAGGAGGTAATAGATGTTAAAACTGAGGCATTTTGAAAGAGCTACAGTCAACACAGTCTGAATTTTTTTAATGCAACTTGTAATAGATTATGTGCTTATGGCTTGATTAAGAGCAACATCAATGCAGCAATTACCAAGTAAAACCTTGCCACCTCAAGGTAGAGACATCACCTCTTGATGTGATAATAAAGGTATTACTGCTGGTCCTTACAGAAGTTAGCAAAGCAACAGCAAAGTATGCTGAAACAGGAACAAGCTACACCCTAATCAACATTCTTGGTTACTTAGCATAGCTACATCAAAATTTTCAAACCCCCACGTGAAATGTCTGTTCACTAGCAGATACTACACAATTAATCAAACTTTAGAGTGACAGAAATGGCAAGGCACACATAAGGAAGAGAAATGCATTGGCACTATTATTCCCAAGGTGAGTATTTGTGACTTTGTTTCAAACAGGATAAATGTTACAAAACTGGAAGATTTAATTACTAAATAAAACAGGTCTCTGCAAAATATATAACTAATATTCTTCTTACAATCAATTTCTTTAAGCCAAAAAACTAACCTTACATCTGTTATTGACAAAGAGCAATACTTTTAGCCCTGGAAGCCACTCAAGTATCTACACATCTGAAATTCTCAAGTACTTTAAAGTCCCATTAAATGCAGTATATGATATTAGACATCCAAGACCAAAAATTCTGCCAACAGTTTAAGAATAGACATTCATATTTAACAAAAAAACATGCACAGGATTGTTCTTCATAACACTTTTTTCCAGGAATCAAAAAACAACATCTGTTATAGTTATGGGGTCCCAATACACCTTTCTTAAGCTACCGAAATTTATATATAGTATCTATAAGCAACACAGAACTGATTTAGTATTCTGTTTAGAAAGCATCTGCCCAAAGCTGAAAATCCAGATGACAACATTTACAGTGTTAAAAGTACTTCTACAAAGAATATACTGTTCATATACATACAGTCTCAAAATACTTCATGAACTCTGAAATGGTTGTCTAAGGAGGGAACTTCATCAGCAAAATGCAGTTGATCATTTATTTCCACACCAAATTCTTCAAGTATCTGTACAAATTTCTCATGCTCTCTCCCAATCCATGACCTCATTGTGTCAAACACTTGGTACGGTGTAACATGAGCATGAACTTTAATTCCAGTCTCTGCAAGTTCTTTCAGCATTTCAGGGTAAGTAACCCAAGTATTGCTTCCTCCCGAGTGACCACCATCCAGCCAGTACATTGCTTTTATGTTTTTTAAGAAGGCATCTATATTCTTGTCTTTTTTGGCTTCCTTCAGCTCATAAAGCAGCTGGTTCAAAACCACACAGCCTTTGCTGAAGCCAATCAAAGTAAATGATGCTGCACCTACAGCAGACGGTACCATGAGGTTCCCAGCAGAATTATTAGAGCATTCACAATCTCTCTCCCTTTCTTTGGATGAGCAGCCGTTTGTTGTAGGAACAGACTGTGGCTGTGATTTACAAGCAGCTATTTTTGCATCCTTGCTGACACCATGCACACTTTTCTGGGACAGCAGAATATTCTGAGAGAGTCTGAATGCATTAACTAGCAAAGCATGGAGATGCTTGAAAGCTCCAAAGTCAGTGCTGTGCTCTGGCGCTCCAAACATGTTACTTGTCACAAAATTGTCATAACAACTGAATTTGTGCAGGTGCATTCGAGAGCATTTTATGACCCAAATAAAGCTATTGGGGAACCGGCGAGCAAGTATGGTAGCAACGTTTTCAAAACTCCAGTGCTCCCACTGAAAGTTTTCTGGGTGGCAAGACATGATGTCATGATAGTTCTGAAAAATTAAAAAAATAGAAAAGATGCATTACTACATTGTGAAAAGATTCAGCTCTAATGTACTCATATTTATAAGAAAGGACTGTAAAAGAAAAACATGCATTAGAGGCTCCCAGTTTTTAAGTTTGCAAAACAAGAAACACGTAAAAGAAACTAGTATATTTTGACTTGCTTACTTTAATATTTTTACCACATATTTTTAATACCCCCAAGATCAATACAATAAAATCAGCACATGAAAATATTCATAATTTTTGTTGATTTCACACAAAAAGAAAATTAAAATATTATTCAACATAGTATGACACAGAATACATAATTTTACTGTATTATGTCTATCTACAGAAACACTGATTATCTTACTACAAAACAAAAACAGACTTTAAACTTTGTAGCAAGTTTCCTAGATTTTAAACAGAAACAAAATATCCCTCCTCATTCAGTTGTAGGAAATTTTTATTGTCTATTCACATCCACAGAGGGCATAGAAGGAAAGAAATTAACCCCCAAGTCATGAATGAACCTAATGTCTGAAATCATAATGGCAAAGAATACTAGTTAATTTAGTTTACTAAGGAATAATGAAGCCATATGCAAGAATGGCAATCAAACAAGTCTTCATAGGCCATCCCAATCCTTAAAATAAAACCACACAAAATTCTGCATCTTTACCTGACAGAAGGGAAAGCCTTTTCCCTTGGAGAAGAAGGCACTACCCCTGCTTTTGAGAAGCAGTAATGACAACTGAGATTAGCTGGCTACCAGAACATGTTATGTTAGAGAGGTCAACCACATACTTGGGGACAGCACTTCAGAGTCTCTGCAATTTCTTGCCAACTCGAGGGACCACAGGTGCCTTCTCAGGACAGGCCGAGAAAGCGCCAGTGCCTGTCGAATTCCCCAAGTCTGGGATGTCCAAACACCTGCACGGTGCTCTGCCCGGGAAGGACAACCAGGCACCTTGGGGTTTCGTTGTCTTGTCTCCATTGACGGTCCCTGCCACGCTTTTAGACACTGCCATTCCTGTCACTGTCACCCTCAGGCAGNGTTCGTTGTCTTGTCTCCATTGACAGTCTCTGCAACCCCTGTCACTGTCACCCTCAGGCAGTGCTATAGGGCTGGAGTGAGCCCCGGGAAGGGCAGTGGAGCTGGTGAAGGGGCTGGAGCACAATTCCTGCGAGGAGCAGCCGAGGGAGCTGGGGNTCCGACCCCGCCCCCGGCCCCCTCGGGAGAGACCCGGCAGGGGGCGTCGCACGTGCGCCCGCCCCGCGATGACGTCACGAGGCTGTTCAAAAGGCGGCGGCGGGAAACGCGCGGAGCCGTGAGGGAGCAGGTGCGCTCGCGCCGCCCTCGTGCGGTGCCTGGGCCCGTAAATGCTGAGGGGAGCCGAGGCACGGGCGGCCGCAGGGAGCCTCCTCCGCAGGGCGGCTAAACCGCACGGTGTGTGGCTGTGCAAGTTAGCACTTGGAGCGATCTAGCGCTCCACGTGGAGCGGTTAATTTCTGAACTGGAAGGTATGTGTCTGCGCTTGTCTCCTAAAGGTGCTGGTTGTATAAAAAAAAAAAAAAAAAANCCAAATCCCTGAAAGCAGCTGTAGCCACATGGGGGTCGGTGTCACCTCCAAGGAGACAAGAGGACACAGTTTTAGGTTGTGCCAGGGGAAGTCTGGGTTGGACATTAGGAAGCATCCTTCACAGAAAGCGTGATATTGGAATGGATTGCCCAGGAGGTGTTGGAGTCACCGTTCCTGGAGGCGTTGAAGGAAAGAGTGGACACGGCACTTAGCGCCAGGGTCTTCTTGACGTGGTGGTGCTGGTCATAGGCTGGACTCAAGGATCTGCAACCTAAGTGATTCTGTGAAGACAACTCTCCTCCCCTCCTCTGCACTACAGCTCCAGCTGAGGTTTCCGGAGGGCCCGTTCCCACTCCCTGTGCCCGACCGTGCGGGGCAGCGAGATGCTCCGATGGCCGCGGCGGGAGCCGTGCAATGCCCACCCGCACAGCCCTTCCCCGCTCCCGCCCCGCCGCCGCCCGGGCCCCCATCGCCGGCCGCCCGCACC